>JAUTXW010001251.1:0-301585 GCA_030620095.1 Kuschelorhynchus macadamiae | reverse complement strand
ATATTATTTATGACGTGTGTAAACAAAGATATTGTATTGACATGAATACAATATCTTATCTTATAGTAGGTGGCTCCTGTGTAATCGGTGATATTAACGGAGTATTAAGTTTTTCAAAACTATGAAAGTATCTACCGCATAGATAGAGCAATGTATCTTTGTGTGACAGTTGTTACAGCTTGTGCAGCACGTATAGTTACGAAAATATTTAATTTAATTAAAGATATCCTTAGACTTGGCATACTTTAGCTCTCCCTCATCAATATAGTCGCTGTCATGGCCGGAGAAAGCAGATCTCAAACGAGAAGTACAAGTGCAGAACCAGGGGATGATACTGAGAAACTCATAACAAAGGTATGTTCTAATTTCTGTAATCAGATAAAAGCAAAGTTTAATCAGCGATTTTACAAAATTGACATAAACTAGACTGTGTTAACACATTCTATAAAAACCTTAAGTGTAGATGTAGGTGAAAATAAAATCTATACAAAGTTTGGACACCTGGACAACAGTTTTCCAAAAGAAATGCTTTGCGAATTCACAAATTGCCTAAGAGTGTGATGAGAATTCTATAAATGTTATTACCTACCATAATTTATTCATGGCACATCTGATATCGAAATAAAAAAATATAGTTTGATGGATGGTAAATAATATATTCTATTTCGGGGTTTTACTTAGGGGTCTATTCTAAAATTTATTTTCTTACATATATATAGATCGTTTTCAGTATTTTCAGAAGTCGTGATTATATCTGTAACTGCATGTTAGATAAGAGGTTAGAATTTGGACTTTTTAATCGTCGGTTCTCTCTAAGTCTTATGAACTGTTTTCCACTGTATTAAACGATTCTGATCTGGACGTTGTGGGACTTTCTGAAACATGGCTTTCTACCAATTTAGTGCTTTTAATATTAATGATTATAATTTAGTCCGACGTGATCGGTAAGGGGGGGTTGTAGAGTTGCATTTTACGTTAACAGTTCATTGCCTTTTAAATTACTCCAGATTGGCAGTGCTTAAACTGTCCTTGAACAACTTTGCATCTCCACAAAAATTGCTGGTCAGAAAATTTGAATGGGAATGCTCTATAGGCCACCTAACTCTAACTTGTCTCAGAGCCTTGATTTACTGGAGGAAAGTTTGGTAAGCATTATTCCTGAATTCGATTATATCATATTTGGCGGTGACTGTAATGTCGACTTTTTTAAAAAACGTGATCAAAGCTATTTATTGCTTTCTAATTTTTTAAATAAATATGGTCTTATATGATGCGTGAATCAGCCAACACATACCAAATAATAGAAGCACTCTTATTGATTTAATAATTTCTTCAAACCCGGATATTGTCTGCGGCCCAGGGACATTCAAAATGGAGGACATCTCGAATCATGATATGGTCCACTGTAAGATAAAATTATACAAATCCAAACCAAATCCTTTTTCAAAACATAGAGATTTTCCTCCTTTAATTATAACCAATTTCTTGGCGATTTAAGTTTATATATTGGGATCATCTGTTTGCTTTGGGTGACGTTGATGAAATGATTGATTTTTTTAAATTTTAACGTGTTAAATTTATTTAATAAACATGCGCCCTTCAAAACAGCTAAGATTACTAAACCATCACGATGGCTCACTGAAAATTTAAAGATCATGATTAAGTTAAAAGAGAGGCTTTAACAAAGTATAAAAAATTGAAAACGGAAAATTCTTGGAATGAATATAAAAGCTTAAGAAATATGGTAAACATGGCTGTTAAATCGGAAAAAAGGCATTTTTGCAGCATACTTTTCGAACAGATCCTAAAAATTTAAGCGAACACTTAAATATTTAAATATCAGAGGCAATGCCCAATAGAACAAACTATTCTTATTGAATTTCAAGCAAAGGCTTAAACAATTATTTTATTCATAATGTTCCACTCCCCAACATAAATAATCGACATTTTGTTAAGGAAAATTATGTCCAACACTGGAACCTGTGGTGGAAGATAGATCAAAATACAAGAGTTCTAAACACACTACACCACAACTTGTTACGTTCTGGACGCGCATTTCGCTAACCAAGTTAGCATCATCAGCAGATGATATAAACTGATGATGATATCATCTGCTGATGATGCTAACTTGGTTAGCGAAACGCGCGTCCAGAACGTAACAAGTTGTGGTGTGTAGTGTGGTTAGAACTCTTGTATTTTGATCAAGAAAATTATGGCAATAATTTATTTTAAGATAACGGTAATCGTTTTATATTTAACACTGTTCAGCACCAAATACGTCGAAAAAATTATTCTTTCACTCAAATGCCACTGGTTCCGATGGAATAAATATAAAAAATATTTTACACTTAGACCATTTTCTTACTAATTCATATTCTTAATAAATGCCTATTAACTTCTAAATTTCTGAAACTGTGGAAGGAGGCCACTGTCACTGTCGTAATGGACCAAAACATTCAAAACCTTCAAGTTTCAGTGATTTTCGTCCCATAAACATCCTACCAACTATTGTGTACGAACAAGTCGATAACACTAATAATATTCTCTCCCCTACACAATCAGAGCTAGGTACAGTACCTTAACAGCTCTTCTTAACGGAACAGACAGAATATTTTCAGGTCCATGTGACAAAGGCGAAATATATTTTCGAATGAATTATGCCCTAATGAATATAAAATTAAAATTTTTGGGTACTGGAGAGGAAGCTCTAATGTTTTCATAAGTTAATTTGATAACAGGCGGCACGAGTGGCATAAAATCATAATGTCTCGGAATTTGAACACGTCTCCAGAGGTGTTCCACAGGAAACCATACTGGGACCAATTATGTTCTCTATATACACGTCTGATTTAAATAAAAAAATTGTCCTTTACATCAATATGCTGATGATACTCAACTTTACAAATCTTTAAGGTTAATTGATTTAGATGCAGCCATTGAGAATATTAATGCAGATCTGCATTTACTTAGTACAAACTCCAAAATCATCACCTAAACGAAAATAAAACACAGTTAATGGTTTTTGGTAAAAATAGAAACAAAATCATATCTTATCAGAATTTTAATATAGTGTTAAATGGTACAACATTATACCCTACAGGTAGTTGCAAAAATTTATGAGTTTTTATTAATAATAATTTATGGTTTGAGACTCATGTCATTAATAATAATAATGCTATTATTCTCTTTAATAAACTTCCCGCTAACGTAAGAGTCCCAAAACCCTAATATTTTTCAGAGAAAAGTGGGTGAGTTTGTGAGATGACAGAGAGAACAACTTTAGAAATAGGTGTGTGCTATATTATTGTATACGATGTGAGTGTAAATGATTTAAAATGAAGTTTTTGAATTGTTTTATTTTGCGTATGTGGTTAGCTATAGAATAATAAGTATAAATAATAATTTTAGCTAAGGGGGTTGTATAAGAGCAACATTGTTGGATACCCTCCCCTCATTCTTTAATTTTGTTAACTGGTAGGTTTATGAAATAAATTATTAATATTATTATGACAATTTTTTATGACATAAAAGAGACATCGTAAGGTATAAATTTCCGGGAAAAGTTTATCGAATAAGCTAGAATAAATAGAGAACCTCATACAAAAGTGATATTTTCTGAAAAAGTCACATTTTAAACCCTAAAAACAGGGTTTGAAAATCGACAACCTTAACCTAAACTCATAACCAATGATAAAAATTATTTAAACTCTCACCCCAGCTTTAATAAATAAGACTGAAACTAAACTAAATAGAAATAAAGACTTTTCAAGCTCAAAATAATCATAAAATCATTTAAACCTAACCTCCTGGCTGTTATTTTTTTCCCTCACTTTTAGGAAAAAAATCTTACATCATGTCGCACAACGTGTACAACTGAATGCTACTTCGTAGACGTCACGAAAAGTAGAGATATCAAAGATTTGTTTGGATGTCCCTGCGATCTGTGCAAGGCAGTTGTATGCAGAAACTGCTCCAAAGTGTCCTCGAGTGAAGTCAGGGCAGTATTCGCTGCTGTGAGGGTGCTTTTGTTCTACTGCAAAGAATGTATATTCATTATACAAGAGATGGTGAAAGAAGCACTTAAAATTAATAGTCTGGAGTCAAAAATTGTATCTTTGACTAATGAGAATGAAATCATAAAAAGTAATTATGAACAAAAACCCACCTATGTTTTAGCTGTTAGAGAACGCTTTGACGAAATTGAGAGAAAGGCTGAGTCAATCCATCCACCTCGAATACCCAACACATAAGGAGTGGTAGAACCGACCAGTGCGGAGATCAAAAAAGGGAACGGAGGCGTGCGAATGTGCTCGTCTTTGGCTTCAGGGAAAATCAGGCAGAGTCAAGGAGGAAAGAACTACTAATGAAGAAAAAGCTGTAAAAGCACTAATTAAATCTGTAAATCATGACAGGGAGAAAAAGACCATCAAGAGATGTATAAACTCAGGAAATATATAGAAAGTAGGGTCAGACCAGTTAAGATCATTTTTGCTTCTGAATCGCAGGCCCAGTCTGTTCTAAAATACAGAAGTATGCTTGAAATCACAAGAGTATACCTGAAGTATGATCAGAGAGCATATCTGCGGAAAATCTTACAGGTGCTCCAAGAACGTAAAGCTAAGGGTGAGTCCGATCTAAAAATTAAATATATTAGGGGAATACCAAGTATAATTAAATAAAGAACTGAAAGAAGGGAGACCCAACGTAACCAGCCCCTAACACATTAGCCAAAAAACTGAAAAAAGTAACAGAAATAAAAATTATGTACACTAATATTCTCTCCATAATAAATAAGCTAACCAAGTTCCATGTGCAAAGGGAACAACCAACTCTAATTTTCCTTACATAAACATGGTTGCATCAACAAGTACCTGACTATCTTTGGAATGGCTGGATACAATATATACAGAAACGATAGGGCAGATGGACAAAAAGGAGGAGGATTGTGCATTATGGTGAAAACTGAGATAGGAGTTCACAAAATCCATGCGTGTGAAAATAACAACTATCAACAACTATCAAACAACCATCGCAATAATTCTGTCTGGATCAACATAAGGATGTCCACTCTTAACTAGCTTCTGGGATGTGTCTATAGACCTCCAAGCACAAACTTAATTGATAACTCCCTCTTCAATAATACACTAAGTAACATATTCCAGGCCAATCTACATACCTTAATATTTGGAGACTTTAAACACCCACATATCAACTGGGAGACCTTGTCACTAGACTGTGCAAGTTCTTCTGCCCAGGAAAAAAAAAAGTGCAGATAAGAAATTCCTGAAAGGCAGACTATGAAACAATAAACAATCAATCACATAACCCAAAGACTGGCGGCATGCAGTGGTAATTTCACACACATTTGAAGAAATTGTCTGTAATGTTATTGATACCTACATACAACCTAGATTAGACAGAGTTAACGCCAAAGAAGCCTGTGGGGTAAATATCAAGCAAACAGAACAGCCGAAAACTACACACTGTACAGATAACAAAACAATGAAAAATCTGAATGAAACCTTCAAGAAACAATATGAAAAAAACCTACTGAAGAAGGGAGAAACACTTTTATAACTATGTAAAACGAAGCTACAATAGGAGTTCTGCAGCACTTGTACTTAAAGATCCCAAAGAAGAAATTATCACTGACAAAGAAAAACTGGTGGAAGCCTTTGCAAATCAGTTCCATGGGGTATATATAGCAGAAAACACATCACAAATGCCAACAATTCAACCCAACACCAGAGAAGTCAATGCAATCACAAACATAAATATTACCCAGGAAAAAATGTTAGAAGCCTTGAAATCACTCAAAAAAGATTCAAGTCCAGGACCAGATGTAATACCTTCACTGTTCCTGAAGAAGTGCAGTACAGTTCTGTCTCCATACCTTACTGAGGCATTCACTGGGATACTCAATCGTGGAGAAGTTCCTGACAGTTGGACCAAATCCTATATATATCAATATTTAAAAAGGGAGATAGATATGAACCTGCAAATTATAGACCAATAAGTCTGACATGTCAACCTTGTAAAGTATCTGAAAACCTAATTGTATCTGAGGTAACACAATTCCTCTTAGAAAGCCAGGTAATACCCCCACAACATGGTTTCTTGCCTTAGAGATCAACCACCTCAAATCTCCTCGAGTACTTGGATCACTGGACAGCAACAGGTTGTCGTCAAACGCCAACCTGTTGATCTCAACCAAGAAAAGGTTTTTGATAAGGTTCCCTTCAGAAGGCTTCTGTACAAACTTGACCATTTTGGAATTTGAGGAAATCTTCACATATTTACAGAAGGTTTGATCACCAATAGATCCTTTTAAGGGAAAATTGGACATACTCAAGCCAGTATCAGGTCATCAGTGGAATACCACAGGGGTCAGTGGTAGACCCATTATTATTCGTCACATAGATCAGTGATCTTCATCAAAATATCAAAACAAATATTTCGTATTTTGCAGATGATACTAAACTTTACTGCAACCCAGTCACCGATTCTGCGCTTTGTAGGAAGGGCATCCAGAATATTGATGGCCCAAAAAATCCTCATAACGAATACACTCTGTGCCAGATGCCACTTAAAAATATAAATGAGTGGAGGGATCTAGGTGTAATAATCAGTAACTCATTAAAATGGGAACCACATATTAGTCAGGTAGTCAAAAAATCTAACTCACTAATATTTCTCATAAAAAGAGCCTTCACTGATAGATCAATTGAAACAATGAAAAAAAATGTACAAGTCTGATGTAAGACCTAAACTAGAATATGCCCATGCAGTATGAAACCCTTACTACGCAAAGGATATTGAGGAGGGACAAAGGAGACTTAATTGAAACTTACAAAATCCTTAACAACGACTACTCGCAGCTCTTGCATCTAAATATCTTTAGCTTCAACACAAATGATCAACCAAGAGGTCACTTAAGAAAGCTCAATAAGGAAAAATGTTCAACCTAGCAAGCAAAAGCTTCCTGTCCAATAGAGTTGAATATAGATGGAATGCATTGGCTGAAGATACAGTTGGAGTACCAAATTATATTATTTCTTCTCTTCATAAATGATCCCTCGTCTTGTTTGCTGATAACTTTTTTTTACCTCTAGTACGACCGATAACTCGTCGCTACAATCCGATTTAAATAGCTTCGTCGAATGGTGCTATTGTAACTTTCTTTCCCTTAATGTTACTAAAAGTGTACCTCCAATCGTTTTACAAGATCTCCTAACCCCATTCTAATTACTTACCAGATTGGCGATACAGTTCTTGAAATTTCTTCCTCTGTTAACGATTTAGGCGTCATATTTGACAGCAGTCTATCCTTTAACCAACACACAGACTTAATTGTATGCACGGCTTTTAGAATGTTGGGCTTTATTAAAAGGCATTCTCAGCATTTCAGTGATACTAAGGTTATCGTAACACTCTACAACTGCTTCGTTAGAAGCTCACTGGAATACTATTCAGTTATTTGGCAGCCTCACTATGCATGTCACATAGATAGAATTGAAAGAGTACAACGCAAATTTGCTAAATACCTACTATTTAAATTCCATTTTCCATGTCAAAATATCTTCTATGACACAAGACTGCTGCTGTGCGGTATGCAGAGTTTAGAATGTGATTTATATCAAATTACGAGACGACAGACAACAGACTCAGTTGTAATACATGATTAAAACCCCGAAACAGCAACTAACTAAACTAACTAAAACTTTTTTTTGAAAACAGAATTTATATCAACTGTGACAGATATTTATATCAAATTACGAGAAGACAGACAACAGACTCAGTTGTAATACATGATAAAAACCCCGAAACAGCAACTAACTAAACTAACTAAAACTTTTTTTTGAAAACAGAATTTATATCAACTGTGACATATATTGCGACTGGTAGGATGCAAGAAAACAAAAAGATCAAAAGTTAGATTAGTAACTTTTACATATGTTAACTTTAAAAACACCAATTTTATTTATGGATATTTGAGCATAGTAACTTGAGTATTTTACTTTGTGTAACTGGCATAAACGCAAACTCAAACTCAAAATGCTTTATTGTCCAGAAGTTATTCATTGACGAGGCTAGAGACTTAACAATAATTTAAATAATAATTCAGATTTAAAACATTATTCTAACTTAAACTCAAATTAGGCAATATAATAGGTAAAACTGTACAAATAAATAAAGCTTAAAATTAGTACAAGTAAATAAAGCTTAAAATTAGGTAACCATAAAAGTGTCATTCATGAACTCCTCGACTTTATAGTACGCTCTCTCAACAAGCAACCTCTTGACCTCTCTCTTGAATTTTTTTAAACAAGGAATAACTCTAATCGCTTGTGGCAAATGATTAAACAGTTTTTTACTACTATATATTACAAAATTTTTTATTAGAGGGTTTAGGGGATTGGAAGAGGCACCAAATTCGGGTTACGCACATGATAGTCATGAGTGGATCTCAACAAGTTCCTATAATTTTTAAAAATTAGGGTTACAGAATTTTATGCCTTACGAAAAATAGTTTACAGGAGTCTCGAATTTTTACTTTGAACATATACTTTATAGCTCTGTTCTGCAAGACAAAGATACTTTCAAACAGATACCTCAAACAGGTTCCACAAAAGCAAATCCCGTATCGCAAATGTGACTCAATCAGGGCCAAATAGGAATTCCTGACGCTATAGCTGTTCAATTCATTAGAAATAATTCTAATTGCATAGCAATTAGAAGCAAGCCTGGCATGCAAAGAACCTATGTGGAACTCCAGACCTAAGTGGAACTTCAGACCTATGCGGAACTCCAGACCCCAACTCCCGTTGCTTAGACACGACACCTCTCATGGAGACACATTGCACTCGACTCTCCAGGTAAGAAGTGAACCATTCCCGCGACCTGCCCTTGAACCCATAATATTCCAGTTTTTGTAGAAGAACATGGTGGTCTACACAATCGAAGGCCTTCGACAAGTCGCAGAAGACCTCCGCAGCTGCCTCCCTATCATTGAGCCTTAAGTACAAGCTGCCCAGAAATGAAAATATTGCATCGCAAGTACAACTAAGCCGAATTGCACCAATCTTAAAACATTATGCTGCTCAAGAAAGTCCATCATTCTGTTTTTGACCAGTTTTTCCACGATCTTAGACATAGTAGGCAGCAACGCAATAGGCCAACTAGTTTGAAGCCTAATCCCGATCGCCACCCTTGAATATAGGAACAACAATTGCAGACTTCAAACATGAAGGGAATGTGCCTATAGAGAAAGAATGATTTATGCACTGCACGAGAAAACCAAGGGCAACATCCGGAAGTTCTAGAAAGATGCCGCTAGAAATTTCGTCCCATCCCGCAGCACTATTTATTTTTATCTGCAGAATTGTTTTTCTTGTCTCTTCAATATTCGTGGGACACAGTAAAAAAGAATCCGGTATAGCTTCGTCCCCCAAAAAACGCATAAAATTATAATCAGGTGACATTTTGCCTGAAAGAGAGGCGGCGACAGAGTAGAAAAAATCGTTCATGACATCACCAGATAGATCTGTGTCCAAAAACGTTATTTTGTTTTTTCCCCTCAGTTCATTCACAATGGTCCAGGCTTCCTTCTGTTTATTGCTAGAGTAATTGATTCTATTACAATAATATCTCTGTTTGGCAGTTTTTATGAGTTCTCTATATATTCTTCTATATTTTTAAATGTATTCAGATTATTTGTTGCGTTTAGATTGACAAACAAAAATCTTTTTTGGCTATTTTGCAACTGAATATTAATATTATATAATATTATTCATATCTAGGTTACATGTCAAATAAATTGACAAATTTTAAAATTTTGAAATCAATTCTTTCCTATTATTTAATTTAAAGTTTCTCTCTTACGATCGGCGCACTGATGAGCCCCGATAGGATGAAAGTATTTGTACAACTACTATGTGTCTATAAAAACTTAAGGTAAATGATATAATTTCTTATGCTTGATTAAATAATACTGTTTATATTATGTATCAAAACATTCCGTAGACAGACTAGTCTGCATTTTGAGGTATGTAATTATATTAAATATTTGCTTCAATTAATTTATAAAGTTAAATATTTTATTCAGTTGCGAAAAAAGCGGAAAAAGATTTTCTGATATAGTGTAGAGAGCGCATATTTCGCGAAGAGACCTTCAGACCCTTGGTAATCCAAGGCTTTTTTTGACAATGTAACATATGTAAGGGTAAGTAGTTACCCGCAAGCCGTTTGCTATAGGCACTTTGCGGAAGGGTGGATATAAATAAGCTTAAGTCAAATCTGAAGCTAATGAAAATCGCATTGCCATTTATAATAGAAAAAAATATTTACTGATTGTAGTTTCCTTCCCAATATCAATGTTAATTAGTTTATGTTATGTAAACAATTAATTAACTTAATAGTCTGGATAAACTTTATGTAAAAAAGATATTAGACTAGGAGTATTTGACAATAATACAAATTTTAAACTCATTTGAAATGGTCAATTACGACAATGACTACTACATAAATGTGGGAATCTAAATAGAAATGGCTATTCCTCCTCCACACAGTGTATTACATGGGCCCTCCTATACTTAACTCTATGTATCTGAACCACATTTCCAAAAATGAATAATGTGCATATAATTAATTTAGTTTTTGAAAACGTAATAGTCCCATCTGAGTTTAAAAAAGTTCATAAATCTCGACACAAGATATCTATAGCTAATTATGGACCAATAAGTCTTATTAGTCATTTGGCAAAACTTTTCGAAAAATGTGAAAACCAATATTTTATCATTAAACCAGTTTGGGTTTCTAGAGGGGTGCAATTCATCAGATGATATGCACAGATTGGTAATCTCAGACTGTAAATAATTTAAAAAACCATATAAAGTGCTTAGCTGTGTTTTTCGATTTGGCAAAGGTGTTCGATACTGTAGCTCACAATGAATGTCTTGGTGTGCTGCAAAGCTATGGAAGAGGAGTAGCCTTTGATTTGCTCAAAAGTAATGTTAGAAAGAAATCAAATTGTTAGGTTAAATATGATTCTAAGTGACAAACAAAGAATTAAAATTGGCATCTCTCAAAGAACAGTCACAGAACCAATACTTTTTATAACATATTTAAACTCATTGTTAAAGCTAGACATTGATGGCCTAACTATATCTTATGGAGATGACACAACCATTCTTACTTTGTTAATTCTTAAATTAAAACTAATTATGTAGCTTTTTCACTTATTAGTGCTAACAGGCTAGTATAAAACTGCATTATTGTAGATAATTAGAGTATTGAGGAAACTGCATCTCCAAGTATCTGGATATCAATGAAAATTTCTTAAATCACAACTTCATATTGATTATATATGTTTTACTTGTTACAAAAATTTCTTAATACAAAAATCCCAGTCTGTAAAGCATTAGTTCAATCAATCCTGGTCTGGGGTGGTCTTTATAACATCTGATATAAATTAAATATAACACAAAGATATATAATTAAAATTATGTATGGAAAAAGATATGATGATATGAAGATATTTGTAACAATAGATTAATGTATATAGCAAGAAACTGCACTTATATCCACATTCACCCAAATCTGAAACATTTTGTTAACCATAGCTATGACACACGTACTAGAAATAAAAGACAAACAAATACAATTACCTCTAAGTAACAATAATCTCAATTAGAGATGCAAGATTTTGCGGGCCAAAAACCGGAGCCGGAGTTACTGCTTCCGGCCCGAATGAGACGATCTGTCAAAATAGTCAATACAATCAACATACAAAGATAACCTAGCATTTTTAAGTGTTTAGTTTGCAACGAACTCATACCAAGAGGTGGCAAACTTTATATGGACATTTTAAGACAGTACACAGTGAAGAAAATAAAAAAAATGTTGGAAATGGAAAGTCGCATGAAGCAGAGCACTAGTTGCCACAAAAGGAACTCCATCTTCATTGTTAAAAAATAGCAAGCAACTCTCTGTTCAAAATTATGTTGAACGAAACAAAATATGGTGGGACATCAATAACAGCAAATCAGTACAAAGTCATTATAAAATCGGAGAGATGATTTGTCTAGATAATCAGCCTCAATAGTGCAAAGTGAGGGATTTAAGAGTCTGATGTTTCATGCATTTCCATTATCTAGGATGCCTTCAAGAACTTACTTTACAAAAAACATTATTCCAGATATTTACAGTCGCCTTCGTAAAAAACTTCTCAGTCCTTGGACAAAGCAGAACTTATATCATTTACATCTGATATTTGGACTTGCGAGGAAAATAATGAGAATTTCAACGGAAGTTTGGCTAGACAATAGCTAGAACCAAAAACATCAGAAAGAAACAATGCTAAATTGCGAGTATTTCTCAGATAGCCATACTGGGATAAATATTTCTGAAAAGTTTGAGTATTTGTTAAATTCCTGGAATATTTCCAAGTCAAAAAACCATATATTTATTAGAGATGGAGGAGAGTATGAGCTATTTCATTTATTCCCTTCAGCTGGTATACAAGAAGCAATCAAATGCAGGGCAGTTTTAGATATCTTAGCTGTTACAAGAAAAATAGTGTGTCACTTAGTCAAAGTCAAACATACTTTATTGTTTAAATACATAGTATTTGTTAAAAAAGCTATTATAACTAAAATAGTGACAGACAAATTCAGTCAAAAAACCTATAAAGTAAACAAGAAATATATGAATAAAAAACACTATATGAAAAGAAACAAAAAGGACAACAAAAACATATCATAGGTAAACCTATATGCAATCGTTAAGATATTCAGATACACTATATAGTTTTAAAGTACACTGAAACCGATCTCTTGAACTTAATATATGACTCAGAATCTCTAATGTTTTGTGGCAAATGGTTATATATTTTAATACTTTAGTATATTAGAGAGTTCTTGGTATAGGCAGTGGTAAATGGTTAGTTTGTCTCATATTATATATATTTACAGCCTCATTAGTATTACCATACTTTTTAAAAATGAGACAGACAGTCTCCACAATAAACAAGCAGGGCAATGTTAATATACCTTGACACACAAATAAAGGTTTGCAATGCTCTCTTGCTTTACAGAGGTAGCATTTTTTTTGGAGAATAAAAATTGAGGTGAAAAGACATTGACATCAAAATCCTCAAAAAGCAATTCTATATGTCAAATGACTTTCAACTAGTGAAAAATAAACAGGTTTTGCTGCTGATTCTCCCAATTCACAGCGAATAATTCTGACTGTTTCCATATTATCACCTGCCAGATTGATGTCAACACAATTAAATTTAAAACTCAACACACTTGTTTTGCAGACGTTAAAGCACATGAGATCAGAATCACACCACTCTTTAATTTGATACAAATCATCTGTAACAATTTTCATTAATTAATCAGTTATTTTGTGAGACCGTAAAATAGTGGTGTCCTCCGCAAAAACTGTAAAGCGTCCATGAATTTGGAGGGCGTTAATGTAGATTAGGAACAGGATCGGTCCAAGCATAGACCCCTGAAGTACCTTATGTCTGACTTCCAAAATATGAGACATTCCATGCTGTGATCTAACAACCTGGGTTTTATCAGAGAGACAGGACCTAAACCAGTTTAATGTAACCCCTTTGAAACCACAGCAAACTTTCCCAACAGTATTTCATGATTCACACAATAGAATGCCTTGGGAAAATCACAGAACACCGCTGCTGTCAGGTAACCCTCATTCACTTTGAGGTACAGATTCTCCAAAAAGCTGAAAATAGCCTCTTCCATACATTTGGTCTCCTGAAAACCATACTGATGCTTGCTTAGAATATTGGGGCGTTTCAGAAACCCAATAACTGTAGTTTTTCAATTAACTCTGACAGTGAAGGCAGTAAAGAAATTGGACGGAAATTGGCAGGGTCCTTGTATAGTGGCTGCACCACTGCCATTTTTAAGCAATTACAAAATATGCCAGTGTTAAATGACTGGTTTATTGCATCAACCAGAACAGACTCTGCCTGTTTGAAAAAAATTTCAAGCAAATGCATTGGTATTCCATGAATTCCTGAAGATTTTTTATTCTTAATATCTCTAAATACTGTTTTTATTTCGTTTATGTCAGTATGGGTCATATAAAAAAGTCTTGAACTGATATATGTTGTAGATATGATAAAGGATCCATTTCGGACTTCAAGTTACTTATTAACTTCTCAGCAATAGAGCAGTAAATTTGTTTAAAGTGTTATCATCTATATTTACCGAAGTTAAATTTTTTGTATCACCTTTGTGATCATTAATTCATTTTCTGCGAATCTTCTCAGGTAATGTAAGGCTCTCAAATTGGTTGAAGATGTTTTAATTCCAGTCGTTATCCATAATTTTTTACATTTAGCTTTGATTTTGCACAAGAGGAAACTTTTCTTAAACATTTCCTGGACATGATTATTAAAATTTTGAAGGTAGTTAAAACGGATTTGCCAGTTAAATTTCTTACAGTACAATCTAAATTTACCAAAAAATGGGAGCTATATTCTGCCATATTTGACTCGTTTCTTTCTTGTTTCAATCCTGAACCTAAAACCAACATTCACCAAAATAGAACATGTTCTGATAATCCTGATAGGACAACAGGTAATGTTTGAAAATCAAACTATTTTAACTAGAACAGAGGAGAACCCAATGATGTTTTGGAGGGAACATAAACAATTACTCCCAGAGCTCTTTGAGCTTGTGAGATTTCTTTTGGCACCTTCCAGTAGTGTATTCAGTGAACGAACTTTCTCCGACGCCAGAAACATCTATGAATCTATCTAGAATAGGCTGACCCCAAGAAATGCTCAGCAATTAATATTTATCCCTCACAACTTGTCTTATGAATATTAAGTTTGTTTTTTTCCTATTTTTGTCATAAATTGAAGACGAAAATTAAAATATTGTTTTTTTCTACTTCTCCCTCCTCCTGCCATCATCCAGCTATTTTAAGCAGAAATCAGTAACTCTGGTAAACTTGCCGGAGTTGGCCAAAGTCAGTAAGTTGGCTGGACCTCTGTTGTATCTCAATTTAAGATATATAAATTACATAGTATGCAATGTACAAATTTAAAATGCTTTAAAACTCTCAGCCAAAAAACTATTTTTGAGAAACATCAACAATTTGAAAGACTCTTTAACTGAGGTTGCTTATGTGTATGTTAAAAATAACAGGTTTTTTTTCTTACCGAATATAATTAGCCTTAAGCATATCTTACAAATATACAGGGTATTCTACACTCGATGGTACATTCGAAGTATTTATAGAACCAAAAATTGCATAGTTTTGAATTTGGTGTGCAACAAAAGATAATATTGTTACAAGAACGAGAAATATTAATTTCTATAGTGCAGCTTGCAAATTTTATGAAAGAGAGGTAAAAAAAAGAAGAATAATGCTTACTCAAACACAAATATTTTAGGTTTGTTTTATATCCATGGTAAGTGTCAAAAAAATGTAGAGAACCTCTAGGAGATTTAATGAACTCTATCAACATTTACAGCCAATTAACAAGCGAAAATTTAGATGAATTGAAAACAATTACTTTAATTTTGGAAAGATAAATGCCCCTAGAAATAAAATACATTTAGTAATTAGAGACGAAGCCAATGAAATAAAGACTTTGTTATTCTCATGCGTATCATCATGCCTCAATATCCAGTGCTTCTAATGATTTGAGAATTGCCCGCACCTCATTTTGTAGAATTTTACGAAAACACAAAATGCATGACTACAAATTTATAACTTAACAACCCGACAATCCTTCAAAACGCTTAGAATTTTGTGAACTAGTTTTAACCAAGCAAGACATACGAAGATGGCGATTTTCACAAGAAAGTCATTTTGACAGATGAACCGAAGTTTTCGCGTGAGGGAATTTTCAATCCTCGAAACAATCACTTTTAAGATTGCGAAAATCCCCATTTCATCAAAGAAAGAGAATTTCAACACAAATTCAGTTTTAGTGTTTTATTTGTTAATGAAAGGTAAACTTTCATTTTGAAGATATCTAGAGATTTTAAAAACAACTATAAACTATCATATATCATGGTTGTTGGTACGCGCCGCGATCACCTGATCTAACCCCACTAGACTTTTACTTGTGGGGAAAATCAAAGAGGAAGTCTACAAAACACCCGTGAATACACGAGACGATTTGGTAAAATAGGGTAAGACGAGCTTTTCAAGAAATTATTCCATGTGAAATACAATACATACATAAAAAACTGAAATGGTAAATCAAGATATCTGAACAGACAAGTTATATGCTTGTGGAGTGTGTGGATTGCCACTTGAATGGTTGACATTGTACCTCAAAAACCGGGTTCAGTGAGTTGTTCTGTGCATGGGCAATGGGAAGTTTAATTCAGAGTTGTGAGAAGTGGTGAGGGGTGTGCCACAGGGATTTTTGATTTTTATAGACAACATAAAGTATAGTAGTTTAAATGAAGCTAAGAGACTAACTCTATTTGCGATAGTGTATCAATAATTTTAACTGGTGTCAGCAGTGAGCAGTTAAGCCAAAAAGCTTCCGAGTATGCAAAAGAAATGCAGAACTATAGTACCAGAAATTGCATTTCCTTAAACACAAAAAAACTGAGTCTGTATTGTCTTCCCATAGACTTAGTGATCATTCTTTGCTTATAAAATCAAATAATAGTACAATAAAATTTCTAGGAATAAATCACAACTAACGTGGGGAGATTAAATTGATGGTATTCTTTAAAAAAATTAATACTTATTGTTTTGTCTTGTCGAAACTAAGAGACAATGTTCCTAGAACAATTTTAATGTCATATTATCACGCTTATATTGGTTCACTACTATCATATGGTATTGTAGCTTGGGGTAGCAGTTTAAGAATAAGTGAACTTTTAATAACACAGAAAAAAATTGTAAGAACAATAATGTTTACAAGTAAGAATTACTCATGTAGGGACTCATTTAGGGAACTGGAGATTTTGACTATAATATCAGTTTATATATTTCATTGCTCAATTTAATAATCATAATCATATGTATGATTATCAAATTAACGGTGATATTGTTCAAAACCATAACTTAAGACAAATAGACACTCTGAGAGTACCACAGAATAATTTGACGCGAACCTCGAATAGTTCCTATGTACTTCCAGTCAAAGTATATAATGAATTGCCACAGAACATTAAAAACATAAGTAGTAAAACTCTCTTTAAAAGACGTTTTAAATGTCTTCTATTGCAACACAGCTTTTATTCTATGCAAGAATTTTTTAATTGTGATTTCATAAGCTAACCAAACATCAAACTTTGACTTGTTTCTGCATTTGTAATATAATTCTTTGATACTGATATCTAGGGGATTATTTATTGTCCTTATACATTCTTCTTTGGATTCTTAATAGTGTTAGTATCTTATTTTAGTGTTTTATTTTAAAACTGTTTCAAAATTGACGAATCTTATGTATATTTACTTGTACCTGTAACAGTGAATGAATAATTAAATAAAATAAAAAAAAGGCCACCACTGAACATGTAATGGCTTTGATTCATGAATGTTTACAGGTGAACGGCCAACACTTTAAACATATTAGTTACTAATATAAAAATATTTGTAAATTATTATAATAATTGTAATTTTTGTAGTTTGTTTTGAACGAAAATAGAATTAAATTCAATTTTCTTAAGGTCTCTAATGTATTAACATACATATTCATGGCAATTTAATATTCAAGCATTAATTGTTTAAAAAACCTTTACTCTTATAATTTGTTTCCGATATCTTTAATCTAATCCTAATAAATTGTGGCTATTTGTTAACATAAGTGTGTTATTTATGCGATATATGAGTTGCATGGATTTCCTTGCCTTCAGATATAATTTATATTTTTAGATATCAAAAAACAAATAATTTCAAAATTTGATCATCTTAAAAGTTTGAAAAATAGCTTAACTTTTATGGATCACAAGTACAAACAAAAAATGATGTCTATGTTTTTTCTTAAGCTCTTAAACCGTGCTGTAATTAAATTAATGCACAGTAGAACCAATTTTAAATTTAAATAGAAAATATGAATACTTATCGTCAAAAACATTAATAAGTAAAAAACAATGGAAGATAGATAAAGGAACACCATTTATGTTTAAACAACGATTTTTTTAGTTGTATCCATTGGTCGTAAAATATACACTGTCTTATTTATAAAAAAACTTATAACAGTTTTTTAAAAGTGCCAACATAAATATATTTTTTGGACACCCTCTATAAAATATGGCTTATGCTTGTCATAAAAAAGCATAACAGCTTTTTTAAATATAGTATATATCATGCATAATTTAATTCTTCGCTTAACCATGTTTTAGTTGAAAAAAATATAAAAATTATAAATATCTCAAAAACTGTAAGAGATAGGTATAAGTTTATGCTTACTAAAAGTTACTCAGATTATAAGGTAGAATCTAAAAATATAATATGTGTCATGTTCCATTTAAAATTTCAACGTTGATGTCAATTACAGATAGATCTGGCAACTCTGTAGTTTCAAATATATTTTTAAATGATAGGTCGTGGCCCCCTATAACTGCTCACCAAATTTAAAAAATATTCAATGTTGAGTTTTCTAGAGACTTCTAATGTACCATCGAATGTGGAATGCCCTGTATATCTATGAATCGGTACCTTAAAAGTTATTTTTTAGGAAATCTCTAGCTATAAGAACTTGTAAATAATAAAAATGTAATATTAACTATAAACATATGCTTAATGATTGGTAAAATTTCAGTCACTGCTATATTTTTTACACGGAAATTTGAAATGGGATTTAAAGTTAAAATGAGTTACTTTGTTAATTTTCAAAATATTAATTATACTTACACACTGATTTTGTAAAATTATTTAACTTATCACTTGTTTTTATTTCATTTTCATTCATAGATTTCGTGCACATATGGGTGCTAAGTCAACTGGGTACAATTTATACATCACTCTAGAGTATTTAAATTAATTCAGATTAAAATTTAAAATAAGCTTTATTAACAAAAAATTACAGAAAGTTTTATAGACAAAGCATGAGTTATATATATATATATATATATATATATATATATATATATATATATATATATATATATATAAAAAAATCAAAATAAAACATAAAAAATTATAAAAAAGTATAAAACATAAAGACAAGGGTAACTGTCAAAACACTTGTGTATCAAAGCTATTGGCTAAAAAAGAAATACAACATATACAATATTTGAGACAAACAATTCAGTATATAAATCATCGATTAAAGTAAAAATACATAAGAAATACAAATATCAGTAAAATTTAAAAAATTGAGAATTTAATCAGGCCAAGATATAATTTAAAAATATAACTAAAAACCGATTGATTAAAAGTAGGTATATAAAATTGGGGTGGGATGAGGATTTAAAACTAGAACTAAGAGCAACAACAGCAATTGTAAACAAACATTCCAACAAACAAAAAATAAGAAGTATTACAAAGAGATGTCAAGAAAATTCAAATAAAAAAAACAACCTATTAAAAATTCTGGGTCATCAAATGAAATAAAACAGGCCCATACCCATACTAACAGTATCACAGCATGTCACTATAAAACTCTGTCAGATTATAATGGGCCTAGTCAACCAGAATTTTCTGAACTTGCTTTTTTAGTTAATGGTGTTTATGTAACTTGTAAACAACAGTGTAAGACTAAGTAAATACAGTTATCAATTCACTTGGAATATGGGACTTAGGCAGTAGAATTGGATGTTTTATATCATATGGGAATTTAGATTTTCTAAGCCACCACCGACTCTTAGTACACCATTGATCTCGATAAAAGAAGCAAGTTTTCTGTAAAGTTTAGGCAGCAAGGAATTTTGGTTTATTTTTGAAATAATATCTGAAAAAGACTCCTGTTGGATGTGCTTTACTAAAAGTTTAGTGAAAAGTCGATTTCATCGGGGCTTAAACTACCTTGAGGTTTTGCCTTTCATTTCGTGCAATTTAAAGTTTCATGTGATGTGCATATCTATTAATGATTCGTGGTTAAACATTTTGTCTGAAAACGATAATCTGCATTGGTTTTGCGATGAATGCAAGAGTAAATGGCATGCACGCGGAGCAAAAAGTGACATTCCAGTGCCAGATGAAAAGCAAATTTTAAACAAGGAAATTGAATGTTTAATGTGACAACAGAAACTTTTTAAGAAATTACTGTCGGAATTGGAATATACTTGTCAATTACAGAAAAACGTAATAAAAACGTATGAAGATCAACTTCCATTTTCGATACAAAAAACGCTCGCCAAGTACAAACAAAAAATGATATATAATGTAAACAAACATAATAGTGCTCCTTCGTCAATACCGTCAGGCAACCAGTCGCACTGATGACACTCCTACGGTTTCCAATGCATCGTATGTCTGCGTTGTAAATAAAAATAAAAACATGAGTCTGTCAAATAATACTGAAACCCAATATTCACATGGTCATTTGAAGAAGAGGGATAATTATGTGTCTCGGATTGATCCAAAGTCAGTAAATGCGGCGGTGTTACATGCAAGACAAAATAACATAATGCGAGAGTTACAAGAATTAGGCCAAGTTCAGGAGGACAATACTTGGGAAGACTGGGAAACAGTTAGGCATAAAAACCGAGACCAAAACAGGAGGTTCCTGGTAGGCAGTGATGATACTATTAGATATATACAAGAAGTCCAAATACAAAACCTGAGGATCTACGAAAGTTTTTAGTAAGCAACTTTCCCTGAAGTTATTTGTGAGGCGCATCTGTCCAAACACTAAGAGATTTATGCATCAATTAAAGTAACCATTAACCAGGAAAACTTTAAGAAAGCTTGGAAAAAGGAAATGTGGCCGAATGAAGCTTAGTTTCGCGTTTTTTAGAGAGAGAGAGGATGCCACTAGTGATAAAAGTGGATCCTCAGAAAGAGAGGACCTCTTAGGAAGCTCAATTCAAAACAGTAATCCAAAAGCTGGTAGAAGTACTAGTGAATTATGTTTATATTATCAAAATATTCGTGGGCTAAGAACGAAAACTAATAAATTCTATGAGAATATGTTAACTCAAAATTTTGATGTTATAGCATTGTCAGGAACATGGCTAAACAAAAATTTACACGATTCTGAGCTTTTTAATCGAAGGTAATGTATTACGAAAAGATAGGTGCACAGAGCAAATCAGAGGAGGAGGTGTATTGTTGGCAATAAAAAAATATGTCCCTTATAAGGTAATAAATGTTAATTGTGATATTGAATGTGTTGTAACTAGAATTAAGTATAAGAAGACTCTTGTATATATACCTGTTGTATATTTTCCGCCTAATGCAAATGTAGAAGCCTATGAATGTTTTTTAACTTGACTTTTGTATATATATATATATATATATATATATATATATATATATATATATATATATATATATATATATATATATATATATATATAAGTAATAAGTATATATATATATATATATTTATATATATATATTTTTAATTTAACACACTTAGTAAGTAATAACAACCGTGATAAGAATATTTTGATGTAGCAGTTTATGAATATATATAATTTACATCAGTTTAATAACGTGAGTAATTTTAGCAGACGATCTGCTTGTAACAGAAGATCCATTCCATCCCACTTTAAATATATTTGTGCCAATAAATAAGGTTGTTAATGAACCCCAATATAACAAAAAAATTAGGTATGATTTTGCCAAAGGTAACTATGCGTTATTACATAATTTGATGAAAGAGTGTGATTGGTCTGACGTATTGACAAGTAAAAATGTTGATTCTAGTCTTGATATATTTTATAAAAATTTTTACAGATGTTTAGATGCTTCTGTACCTACACATGAAATTGTTGAGTTAAGTCAGAGACCTCAATATCCCTCCTGGTTTTCTATTGATCTAATTCGAAAGATTAGAAAAAAAAACTTCACCAATCATTTATTAAAGGTAAAACAAATGCAAATCAGTACAATCAATTCCTAGAGCTACGGCAAAACATAAAAATACAAACAAAATATGAATATTCAAAATACAAGTTTGCCATTGAACTTAATATTAATAATGATCCAAATAACTTTTGGGCATTTGTTCATCAAAGGTTAGATCATAATGGATTGCCAGCCATTACACAGTTTGTAAAGGTAGGAAAGACACACTCAGGGAGATATATACCTACCTCTGCCTTTTCTCAGGGGAGTAATTTAGGACCACTGCTTTTTATACTGTTTAAAAATGATTCAACATCATCAACCAGTTTGCTGTATACTGATGATTTAAAATTATTTAGATCTGTATCTAATATAAATGCCTGTAAAAAGTTATAATTTGATTTTAATACTGTAGTAAACTGGTTTAGGTTAAATAAAATGTGTCTTAACAGTGAGAAGTGTAGGGTAATGACATTTACTAGAAAACTAAATTATATCAATGATGACTATAACATAAATAGAATTAAACTAAAAAGAAAAAAAGAAAAGATCTAGGTGTAAATTTCCAAGTAAATATGAAATTTAATAGTCATTAATTTTATGTACTCAACAAGGCATTTAAGGCTCTTGGTTTTGTCATAGGTAATAGTAAAAGTTTTAGTATTTCAACAGTCATGAGGTTGTATAATGTCCTGGTGAGACCGCATCTGGAATATGCATCGATTGTCTGGTTACCAACAGCAGATTCAAATGATAACGAGATTGAAAAAGTACAAAAAAGGTTTTTAAGATACCTATATGTCAGAAAAAATGGTGTATATCCAAATATGGTCTCATATAGGTCTTTGCTTGAGTGCTTCAATTTTGCTAGCTTAAGTGCAAGAAGAAAAACACAGGCTGTGATTTTTTGTGTATTATATTATTAATATTAAGTATACCAGTTGTGGTTTGATTAATTATATTAAGTTTAAAGTACTAAAGACACAATTAAGGATTTTAAATAGATAAATATTTTATGTAAATACTAGTAGTAATACACCAATTAACATGCTATCCATTTATAACCAGATGTCACACAGTTATAATTTTGATGATCTTTTTAACAACAATCTGAAGGTTCTTAAGAGGTGCCTTAGGCTACACCAGGACTTATAGTTGTGATCTATGTCTTCTAGTTTACTTTTAAGGCTAGTTTTTTACTTTGTAGTGTGTAAGCTCTTTGCATGCAATTACCACTTTGATCTTTGTAAAGTGTACCAATAAAACAAAAAATAAAAAATCTTGCATCTGAAACAAAATTAAGCAACTATTGAAATGTTTTATTAAGGAGACTGTAGGTTAATTATGGTTACTTACATATTTTTGTACAAAATGGTTCATGACATGTCAAATAAAATAACTTTAACTCTTAAAATAAACTGTACAACTATCCTTAGAATCTTCTGCCAGCTAGAGTATTTCTCTCTAACAAAGAAATAATAAAATTCAGAGAAGACCTTCCTTAGATTTATCAAGATCGGTTTGAGAATACAAATTAGGTTGTGTCGACCAATCAATCAATTATTTATTAATGTTATTTACAACATATGTTACACATATTAATAGACATATAGAAAAAAAAAGTAACAGACCTAGTTAAATAAACAAGAAAATTTTAAAAGTCAGAACAAATAAAATCCTAGCTTAAAAAATATATAGATTAATAGACTAAGGTAACATTGGGACATTTACAAGAAATTAAAATTGAAATTCAAATAATCCTTCAAGATATAATAACCTCGTTTTCTTAAAAATGTTTTGATTCTGTATCCAAAGCTTGCCAGGGGCTAGGTTCTAACTGTTATCGGTAAGATGTTATACAATTTTATACCCCAATAACCTGGGCCATTCTGACACTACTTCAAACGCCAATATGCAGTAATCAAGTCATGTTGGCCACAAGTGTTATAATCATGATCTGCCTCATGAGTCTGAAAGAGATCTTCATTCTTTCTTACATACATTTTATTCAAAATGTTTTTGTACTCCCCTCATAAAAGGGAAGTATTTTACTGTAATCATAAAAAAATCACCCTCCGAGATTTTTCAGACCTTTATGTTTCAGGGTCCCTAGATGCTCAAAAACATGTTTTCTCAATTCCGTCGGTCTGTCTGTAGGTCTCTCTGTTCGGGGCATAGCTAAAAAACTACTTACCTGATTGACAATGTGGGGTTGACCTGGTAATATTTTGGCAAAAGTCTAATATGGCAACACAAAATGATGGCCTATTGAAATGTTAAAAAAATTATTACTAAAAAACTACTTATCCAATTTATCTCAAATTTTGCACAAAAACCAAGTAATATGTAGAAATCAACTGATAAAATTTTGGTATGAGACCAAGGTGGCGGAACAAAATTGCGGCTTAGTAAAATATTTAAAAATTCAGCCTGAAAAACTACTTAAGTGCCTAATTTAAAATTGTGTGCCATAAATAATTGTAGTATACAGATAAACTAGTAAAACTGTGGTACTAATTCAAAATGGCGGAACAAAATGGCGGCTAAATTTTTTCGGTTTTTGGGCTGATCATAGCTGTGTTACAGCATTACTTAAAATTACTAGTGATATAACAACTGCCTTTGATAATAGAGACTGCTGTCTATCAGTTTTAATAGACATGACCAAAGCCTTTGATTCTTTGAATATAGATTTGCTATTAGATAAACTTAAATACTATAAAATAGAAACAAATGGGTGGTTTAGCAGCTAGGTACTCAACAGACAACAGGCTGTTAGAATTAGAAAGGAAACTGGAATGAAAATATCTGATTTTAGGAATGTGAAGAGTGGGGAACCCCAGGGGTCCATACTGGGGCCCTTACTGTTTACAATTTTCTCTGCTGATCTAACAAATGTTATAAAACATTGCAATTATCATTTGTATGCAGATGATCTCCAGATTTACCTTCCTTCACCTGTGGTAGATTTGCCTGCGACTGTGGAAGCGATGAATTCAGATCTCTGCAATATATCTTTGTGGGCTACACATAACTCCCTTGTAATTAATCCAAATAAAACACAGGCTATAATTTTTTCTAAAAATGATATTAACAGAGAACATGTCCAGATTAATTTAAATAACACTTGTACTGCTTGGGAAAATGTAGTAAAAAATTTGGGTTTATACATGGACAAACATTTGACCTTTAATGATCACATTAATAGTATATATCTAAAGTCATTTTACACGTTAAAAACATTATATGAATATAAACACATCTTAAGTTCAGAAGTTAAGAAGACTCTAACAAACTCTCTTGTTCTTTCCATCCCAGGTTATTTGGATATTGTTTATGGACCCTTCCTTACAAAATTTAATAAGTACAGGGTACAGAAAATTTAAAACTCTTGTGTATGTTATGTTAGAAATTTATCTCGTAGAGATCACGTCAGAAATGATAGTGCAGCGCGGTGAAACCCACCAAATTAATGTGAGAAATAGACAGGCTATTTCAATACCTAGACACAGGACACAGTTCTATAAAAACTGTTTTCTGTATTTGTCAGCTCATGTCTACAATTTAATTCCAGACTACATGAAAAGCTTTAGCCCAACGTATTTTAAAGATAAAATTAAGGACTATATTTTGAATACTCTTTTGCAGTTGTAGCTCTTCTGTAGTTTTTTCTTGTGATTCATTTATTTAACTGTGATGAACCTTCCTATAGTGCATAGAATTCTTTAATTTGTATTTAATATATATATATATATATATATATATATATATATATATATATATATATATATATATATATATATAGGGTGATTCACGTTGAGTGTCCTATTAAAAGTTCTGGAGAACTATAAAAGGGATTTTTTTCAAATTCGGCATACGGACCTAATAGGTTATATATGTATATTATATTATATTTTAAAAATATTTTCGCAAGTGCAGCGTTGCCACATCTCTCCGAAACCAATAGCAACATTGAAATTTCAAATAGAACACCCTATATTTTATTGCAGTTCCTGATTCTACGCACGATTTTAAGTAACTTTTGTTAATATCTTCCTATACTTATCTCCTACCATTTTCTCTAAAAAAATTAATTTATGATTTTTTTTTTAGAAAATCACCACACTAATAAAATTCCATATTTACCTGCGTAAGCGAGATAATTACTAGATTTTTTTTTCTGGGTTAGAGAATGCATATATTTAAAATAACTATGTTAGAATAGCGATATATCATACAGGGTGTCGTATAAAAAGGGCATTTTTATCGAAATTTAGTAATGGTGAAAACTCATTTATTTTAAATACAACACTCTGTATTTTATGGTATCTTCGAATAAACCAATACCTTACCTACAATATTTCCATATATGTTCCTATACCCATCTCCCACGATTTTTTAGATATGAGTCAACTTTGAATATTTTCCTGTTTTCAAAGACTACTATAACAAAACCACCCGCTTAACGAATAACTTAGCTTGGTAGGCCATGGAAGGTTTTGTTTACTTCTTTCTAACATCTTTTTGACATTAACAGATAGTTTTCAATTGATGCTCCATAAAAATGGAAAACGCAATTGAATATTCCAATATTGATATTTTAAATTTATTTTACATTCATGGATAGTGTAACAAAGTTATTTCAAGAACCTGCAGAAAATTTAACGAGATGTATCCTCATTTACCTCCTATGCACAGGAAAAAATTTAGAAGGTACTAAATGCAATAATAGTTTTAATTTCCTTAAAAATCAATTTATGTTGCTGAAACAACAGGAGGTTGTCAGTATTAACGTGCATAACATAATATTTTGATGATGGTCCTTGGACTCTGATTATACACATTAATACTGACATCCTCTCTTTTGGTACAATTCTTTCGTACGTGTACACAGCATTTTAGGCTTTCTATTTATTTTGCCTTCATATTTCAGATATGAAGCAAATTATAAAAATCACGGCAAAATTATAAAACATAGATCATACACAAAACTACAAACTGATAATGAAGGCAATGAAATAAATGTACTTGGATATTTTAACGTTTACCCTCAAGCATCAATTAGAAGTGCTGAAATAGATCTAGGACTTTCATATTCAACAATTCAACGTATTCTAAGCAAACATAACATTCAACCATTTAAATTTATCACCCAGCAAGGCCTTTTACCAGAAGATTTTCAGAGACGTACTGAATTTTGCGAAATAGTTCTAACTAAAATTGAAGAAGACCCACTATTTTTGAAAAAAATTATCTGGACTGACGAGTCGAAATTTACGAGGGAAGGAATATTTAATAGACGAAATAGTCATTTTTGGGCGGCTGAAAACCCATCATTGGGTATAGAACGAAGATTTCAGTTTCAATTCGGGTTTAATGTTTTTTGCTTACTAATGGACAATAAATTTGCTTATTGTATCTACGATGAAAATTTAACTTTGAATAAATATCTGGATATTTTAAGAACTACAGTTAATGAGTTTTTGGATGAGTTACTACTACAATTATTGATTTCTTGCTGGTACCAATTGGATGGGGCTCCTGCACATTGCAGCAATGAAGTGAGTCAAGAATTATATGGAATGTTCGAAGATAGGTGGTTCAGACGTTTAGGACCATGGGATTGGCCACCTCGGTCTCCGGACCTAACTCCCCTAGATTCTTACCTTTGGGGAACCATCAAAGAGCGAGTGTATGTAGGAAATCCAATACAAAATCTCCAGGATCTGGAAAATCGAGCTTTTGACGACTTAAATCCTGAGGAAATACGAAGAGCAACAACTAGAAACCAATTAACATGTTTGCACGAATGTCTTAATGCGAATGGTGACCATTTTAAGCAATTTAACAATTAGTTATCTTTCTTTTGCTAAAAATTAACGATTATGTATTATTTGTTTGTTAAATTATCATTTATAATATCTAACACCTTTAGGTTACAAATTGTATTTAAAAAAATACATTTTGGATTATTCACCGTATTTAAAACTGTCTGTTTATTTCAAATATTTGTCAGTACGAGGTAAATAAAACCTTACATGGCCTAACTAGTTAAGTCATTCGCTAAGCAGGTGCCGAGGCGGGTGCTTTTGTTGTGGATGGTCTTTGAAAACAGGAAAATATTCAAAGTTGGCTCGTATCTAAAAAATGGTGGGAGATGGGTATAGGAACATATATGGAAATATTGTAGGTAAGGTATTGGTTTATTCGAAGATACCATAAAATACCGGGTGTTGTATTTAAAATAAATGAGTTTTCACCATTACTAAATTTCGATAAAAAAGCCCTTTTTATACGACACCCTGTATGATATATCGCTATTCTAACATATAGTTATTTTAAATATATGCACTCTCTAACCCGGAAAAAAAATCTAGAAATTATCTTGCTTACGCAGGTAAATATGGAATTTTATTAACATGGTGATTTTCTAAAAAAAAATCATAAATTAATTTTTTTAGAGAAAATGGTAGGAGATAAGTATAGCAAGATGTTAACAAAAGTTACTTAAAATCGTGCGTAGAATCAGAAACTGCAATAAAATATAGGGTGTTCTATTTGAAATTTCAATGTTGCTATTGGTTTCGGAGAGATGTGGCAATGCTGCACTTGCGAAAATATTTTTAAAACATAGATTATTACCTATTATGTCCGTATGCCGAATTTGAAAAAAATCCCTTTTATAGTTCTCCAGAACTTTTAATAGGACACTCAACGTGAATCACCCTGAATATATATATATATATATATATATATATATATATATATATATATATATATATATATATATATATATACAGGTGATTCACGTTGAGTGTCTATCTAAAGGTGATTATTAAAATACGTTTTTACAGTAATTTTCACCTGTTGTATGTAAATTCATTTATGAAATATATTTTAATTTTTTTAAATAAAATATTTGTAATCGTGAAAAAAATCGCTCTTCAAGGTTTTACATATATTCACGTTTTAGAAACTCTAGATGCCAAAAAATATGTTTTATCAATTCCTTCAGTCAGTCTGTCGGTTTGTCTGTCTGTCAGTTCACGGCGTAGCTTAAAAACTACTTAAGCTATTGACTTTAAATTTTGATTAAAAATTAAGGGTCATATGGGGATGACCTGGTAACATTTTGGTAAAAAGCCAATCTGGCAAAACAAAATGGCGGCCTGATGAAACGTTAAAAAATTCTTACTAAAAAAGTACTTACACAATTTATCATACATTTTGCACAGAAATCAAGTATTATGTAGGAATCAACTGGTAACAGTTTGGTACGAATTCAAGATGATGAAACAAAATGGCAACTTAGAAAAAGATTTATAAATTCGCACTGAAAAACTACTTAATGAACTGATTTCAAAATGAGTTCCAAAAATAATTTTGGTATACGGATGAACTAGTAAAACTGAGGTACTAATTCAAAATGGCCGATATACCAAAAAGTATGTTTTATCAACTCCGTCGTCCGTCTGTCGGTTTCTCTGTATGTCTGTCCATAATAGTTTAAAAACTACTTGCCCGAATGACTTCAGATTTTGGTCAAAAATTAAGGGTCATATGGGGATGACCTGGTAATATTTTGATAAAAATTGATTATGGCAAAACAAAATGACAGCCTAGTGAAAAAAAAAATTATTAAGATGGCGGAACAAAATGGCGGCTAAATAAAATATTTGTAATAGTGAAAAAATTACCCTCTCAGGTTTTACATTTTTTCAGGTTTTAGCGTCCCTAGATGCCAAAAAATATATTTTATCAATTCCGTCGATCCGTCTGTCGGTTTGTCTGTCTGTCTCTCGGTTAGCTTAAAATCTATTTACCGGTTTGACTTCAAATTTTCGTCAAAAATTAAGAGACATATAGGGATGACCTAGTAATATTTTGGTAGAAATCCAATACGTCAAAACAAAATTAATGGAGGCCTAGTGAAATGTAGAACACTACTTATATAATTATTCTCAAATTTTACACAAAAATCAAGTATTATGTAGGAAATTTTGGTAAGAATCCAAGATGGCGAAACAAAATGGCGGCTTAGTAAAATATTTAAAAAGTCAGTCTAAAAAACTACTTAATGGACTGATTTCAAATTTTATGCCATAGAAAATTGTGATGTACGGATGAACTAGTAAAACTGTGGTACTAATTAAAGATGACGGAAAAAAATTGCGGCTAAATATAATATCTTCACGTTTTAGGGTCCCTAGATACCAAAAAAATATGTTTTATCAATTCCATCAGTCCGTCTGTCGGTTTGTCTTTCTGTATGTCAGTTCACGGCATAGCTTAAAAACTACTTATCGGAGTGACTTCAAATTAAGGGCCATATTTGAATATATTAATATTTTAAGAGATTGTATATCGAATTTTATACACGTGAACACGTAGTTTTTACTATACTTACTATACTATACTTATATATTGAATATATAATATATTAAGGGATTGTATATCGAATTTTATACACGTGAACACGCAGTTTTTACTCTCTAATAAAGACTCAGTTTGTGGCGGAGAAAAACCATATAAAATTGTGATTTTTGTAGAGATAATGTGACTTAATGTGTAAAATAGACTTGAGTAATTTCTATTTATCAGTTCTGAGTTAAAACAGAGTTATTGGAATATTTGTGTTAAACAATAGAGATCTTGGTGATAAGGTTTAGCAAAACATCCAATAAATCGTAAATTCCAAATCCAAGGCTAAATTCCTTAAATCAGCTGGTATTTATTTATATTCAAATTTTGCAACAACAGGGAAGGAGAGAAAAAAGGTAAATAAACATGGAGGGCAATGAACTGGATGACAAGAATTGTTTGAAATGTAAACAAATATGGGAAAAAGATCAATATTACAAATGTAACTCATGCCTGAGAGGAATTCATAAAACATGTGTTAATGTGTCTTCAACTGAGGCAAGGTGCATGCCCCTTCAAAAAAGGGTATTATTGCTTATCTGTGACGAATGTATAAACGTAATAACAAGAATGCCACAAATGATGAAGGTGCTGGAAGAAATGAAAAAGGATATTGACTCTTTAAAATCATCTACACAGAAAGAAACCTATGCTGATATGGTCCTAAATAAAATAAATAAAAACGAAAACACAGTGAAAACTTTACCTACATTAATCATTAAACCAAAAGCCACCCAAAGTTCAGAAAAAAGTAAGAGAGATATTCAGAAAACCATAAATCCCACGACCCTAAATGTTGGTATAAGAAATAAAAGAAGCATTGTACTTAAATGCGACACCAAGCAAGAATTAGAGCGGGTAAAAACTGAAGTTGAAAGCAAACTAAAGGAAAGGTATGAAATTGAACTCCAATTGAACCTGCCAAGAATTAAAATACTTGGATATACAGAGAGTAAAGATATGGTAGACATTGAAAAAACAATTAGAAATCAAAATAACTGGATAGATAGAGATGATCACTTTAAAATAACCTATTTACATAAAACTAATAAAGCTAACCACCCAACAACAATATATGCTGAATGCTCAGGTAAATTTTATACAAAAATAATGAATTATAAAAAAATATATTTAGAATGGGAATGTCTGCCAGTCTACGAAGATGTACAGGGTGGTCGAAATTGGTCTGTTTTAACAGAGAAAACCTATTTCCTGACTAGATAGAGCAAAACTGACTTAGGTGTCATGGGCTCGATTTCTGAGAAATGTTTAATGGCAAAAACCGCCTGCCGATATTTTCACTGCCAACTGAGATATAGGGCGTTTTTCAATTTTCGGCCATTTTGAAAATTGTCCATAACTTTTTTATTTTGCGGAATATTAACATTCTGCAAAGACTTCTAAAGGCACTTTTTTATGTACAATCCAGTGGCATACTCAGATTTTTTCTATAGTTGTCCGTTTTATCATAAATAGGCAAAACTTTTTTTTTTCAAATGGAAATCATAGTTGGCTATAAATTATAAAAAATGCTCGCGTTTAGCCCTTTTCAGTGATATAAAGTTGTAGGTACTTATTTTCAAAAATAACGAAAATATTAGGTGTTTTTGGTGTACATCGAAGTAGGCTTTGATTTGTGATGACAATATCTCAATTATGTATTGTTAAGATTTATAGTTTGTTAGCAACTTAAACACAACTTTAAATAACACTAGCTAACGTTATTTTAATTATTTATTATTAATTTTTTTTATTTTTTTTTGTTTACATAGCAAAGTTGAACAAAATTAACAAACTAAACTACTATTTACAGCTACAAGTGAAAATAAAAAATAATTATGAAAATCTAGGTATTTAGTTAGATAGGTTTCTGATAAATATATTTAGAGAAGTTGTTCAAATTGAGCCCCTCCCTGTTGAATACAAACTAAGCATCTTTTGCGTACCGAGTTGCAACTATTTATTAGTTCAACTGGGCTAATAGATGCAAAAGCTTGCCTAGTGGCCTCTTGCAATTCTTCTTTTGTGTGAAAGGTTCTTCCTTTAAATATCAAGTCCTTCAATCTTCCCCACAAAAAAAAATCTAAGGGAGTTAAGTCACAGGACCTAGCAGGCCAAGGTATGGGGCCCCACGTACCAATCCAATTTTCTCTTCGAAGTTTAAAAGATCAGTTGTGATCCTTGCATTGTGATCACAACCATCTTGTTGATAGTAGATATTTCTGGCATCAGCTAAAGGTATGTCTTCCAACAAAGGGACAATATATGTGCGCAAAATATTTACATAATCATCTGCAGTTAAATTTCCATTGTAAAAATAAGGTCCCACAAATCTTCCTCGGAATATCCCCACCCATATATTGAATCCACACCGACCTTGCCGGTCTTGTTGCACAACTACGTGTGGATTTTCAGTGGACCAGTGATATGAATTATATCTATTAAATATACCAGAAGTATCTACTCTGGATTCATCACTCCAAATAATATTTAATGGAAAATTCTCATTCTCCATGAATTTTTGCTCATACCACTGACAAAATCTCAATCTTCTAGCGGCGTCCCCTTCACGTTGATGAACTCTTCTCGTTCTGTACGGTTTGAATTTATGTTTTTTGAGTATTTTTAAAACGGTGGTCTTTGGAACATTCGTTATATTAGCCAATGTTCGAGAGGAGGTGCCAGGATGATCTAATACCTCACCAATTATATTTAGCTGCTGGATTTCCTTTTCTTCCTTTAGTTCATAATGTCTTGTTCTTAACTTTTTAAAACTTCCGTAATTTACTAAATTACTTTTTAATGTTTGATAAATTCGGTTATCCGGTTGACGTCGCTCGGGAAATGTATTAAAATATAATTCACTAGCTGCTTCAGGAACTTCGTTAGATAATATGTAACATTTTAACATATCATACTTTTCATAATTCTCAAACATATTTTGTCAGCAACTTAACACAACTTTATAAAGATAACACCAAAACGCAATAATTACACCAGACTACAGTAATCTGACAGCAATATATTCAAAATATTGAACGCGCGTCATTATTCCAAGGCCTACTTCGATGTAAACCAAAAACACCTAATATTTTCGTTATTTTTGAAAATAAGTACCTACAACTTTATATCACTGAAAAGGGCTAAAAGCGAGCATTTTTTATAATTTATAGCCAACTATGATTTCCATTTGAAAAAAAAAAGTTTTGCCTATTTATGATAAAACGGACAACTATAGAAAAAATCTGAGTACGCCACTGGATTGCACATAAAAAAGTGCCTTTAGAATGTCTTTGCAGAATGTTAATATTCCGCAAAATAAAAAAGTTATGGACAATTTTCAAAATGGCCGAAAATTGAAAAACGCCCTATATCTCAGTTGGCAGTGAAAATATCGGCAGGCGGTTTTTGCCATTAAACATTTCTCAGAAATCGAGCCCATGACACCTAAGTCAGTTTTGCTCTATCTAGTCAGGAAATAGGTTTTCTCTGTTAAAACAGACCAATTTCGACCACCCGGTACATATATCCAGGTGTTACAAATGTCAGGGTTTCAAACACAAGAGCAACAAACGTACCAAGACTGGAATTTGTGGACACTGTACAGGAGAAGAACATGAAACAAATGACTGTAAAAGTGTAAACAAAAAGTGTGTTAATTGTACAATCGCAAACAAGCAGTTTAAATTGCAATATGATGCTAGTCACAGTGCACTAGATCCGACTTGCCCATCACTTAAGTACTACACAGGACTTCTGAGAAGCAGAACAGACTATTCATCCTAACATAATTGATGGTAAGACATCTATTAGATGAGATACTAGAAGAAATAGCTGCAGAAGATGGATCTGAAAATGCCGATACTACAATGACAATAGACAATATAAATTACAATAAAAATAGTTTTATAAACATAATACATACTAATATTAGAAGTATTAACAAAAATATAGATAATTTAATAACATTTATTGAAACATATAAATTACACAAGATAGATGTTATTATATAAACCTTTCAAATTGCATCTACAAAAAACTGTAATATTCCTGGTTTTCAACTATTTTACAATGAAGCAAATTATAATAAAAACGATGGCTGTATATTCTTGGTAAAAGATGAAATTAAAGTAGATTTCTCTCATATACGGTTAAGCTCGGGGGCCACATTTGGCAGAATTTTATTTGAACAAAAAAATATAATTTTCGGCATAACAGCTGTGTATAAACCACCGCCTATTTCGAAACAAGATTTCATTAATGATCTAAATATAATATTAGACAGAAACGACCCGAATATAGAAATATTTATGGGGGACATTAATATTGATTTACTTCAGGGTAATGATAACACCATAATCAATTATCTTTCAGCGATGGCTGCACAAGGCTTTAAATCATACATAAACCCCATAACTAGGGCATCTACTGGAATGTGTCTGGATCATATTTTCGTTAAAGAAAATTTAAAAATAAAAAATATTAACTTCAATACTGGCATCATTGAAAATGACATAACAGACCATAGTCCAGTAATGCTCAGTGTTAGTAAAATACTGAAAACTCAAAGGAAAACATAACACAAGAATTTATCACCAAAACTAAATTAAACATAAAAAATCTAAAACAACAGTTACAAGAGTATGACTGGTCTTTATTCCTAATTGAAAAAAATCCCGAAACCGCTGCAGATATTTTCTTGAATACATACAATGACCTCTTAACAAAAACAACAGAAACATATAATATTAAGGGAGTAAAGATATGGTAGACATTGAAAAAACAATTAGAAATCAAAATAACTGGATAGATAGAGATGATCACTTTAAAATAACCTATTTACATAAAACTAATAAAGCTAACCACCCAACAACAATATATACTGAATGCTCAGGTAAATTTTATACAAAAATAATGAATTATAACCCAACAAAAAAATAAAAACTGGATTACAAATGGCATCATTACTTCTATTAAAGCCAGAGATAAAATGAAAAAAACACTCTTGAGAAATTATAATATTCAACTTGAAAATAAGTATAAAAAATATCGTAATTCCTTAAATAAAATAATTCATAAATAAAAAAATAATTATTATAAATGGAAAATTGAAGATAACAAAACAAATATAACAAAACTATATGAAATTATTAAAGATGCTACATATGAGAACAAAACTAAACCTTTTAATTTCGTGAATATAAAAAACAATCAGGGTGAAAATTTCAGGGATCCAAGGGAAATCTCAAATTTTTGTAATGATTATAAATAAATGTGGGTCTGGAAATGGAAAAGGCTATTCCTAAGACAGAGCAAGAGTATCAAATGGGAACTCCAGTAAACAATTCTATGTACCTGTCTCCAATAACTAAAAATGAACTAATATTGCACATATCAACATTAAAAAATGGTTCTTCACCAGGTCCTGATGGAATTCATACCGAAACTATCAAACAAACACATTTGGAAATAATGGCACCTTTATTGCATCTACATAATTTAATTATTGAGACGGGGGTGATTTCAACTGCTTTTAAAACAACGATAGTAACACCCATACACAAATCGGGATCAATCACATCAATTAAAAATTACCGACCTATAAGCTTGATTAAACATAATAATATCTTAATCTATATCTAATCAGTTCGGGTTTGTTGGGGTCTGCAGTACCACAGATGCTATGCTTAAATTAACTACAGAAATAGTCAATAAAATGAAAATGACAAAAAATGCATTGCGGTCTTCTTAGACCTTGCGAAGGCCTTTGATACCATTCCCAAACTTCTTGAAATACTCTTTCATTATGGAATTAGAGGTATAACATTTGATCTGTTTAAAAGCTATTTGACAAACAGAGTTCAGATAGTGCGACTTAATAATGTCCTCAGCAAAGAAGGAATAATAAAATTTAGTGTCCCACAGGGAACTGTATTAGGACCAATTCTGTTTGTTATATACATTAATTCTTTATTGCAGTTAAATATTAGTGTATTGGCCATCTCATATGCAGATGATACAGTGCTAGTGTTTGGGAGTAATACTTGGGACCAGGTTGAAAATAAAACAAGCACAGGAATGTTAACTGTAAGAAATTGGCTTTTATCTCACAAATTAACTTTAAATTTAATAAAAACTCATTATATTGCTTTTTCTCTAACCAAATCAAACAGACCTCCGTTTAATAGCATTTCTATTGACAATCATACACTACCGGAAGTAACTCATACAAAATATTTGGGAATAACGATAGATCAATTTCTTAAGTGGCAGCCTCAGATTGATTATCTAGCTGGTAAAATGCGTGAACTTATTTATAAGTTTTACCTACATAGAGAATTTTTAGACAGGCAAACTCTAGTTATGGTCTATAAAGCTCTTGTGGAATCTTTAATTAGATATGGTATACTGGTGTGGGGAGGGCTTTATAACAACTCTTTATATAAATTAAACATTATTCAAAAACATATTTTAAAAATTATATATAAGAAAAATAAACTTTTTCCTACAAGCAGACTATTTAACATAGAAACTACTAATATACGAACAATATATGTGCTTGCAGTGTGTACCCATTTACATACCGGCACAAATTTTCAGAGTTGCATAGATCATAACTATGCAACACGAGCTAGAGAAAATAGAAATCTACAGATACCAAATAGCCATAACAATCTTAATCTAAGATATTTAAACTATATTGGTCCAAAAGTTTATAATTTGCTACCCTGTGATATTAAAAACATCAGTAACAAAAAACGATTTATAATGAAATGTGCAAAGTATATATTTGAAAACTATTTACAATTTGAAAGAATTTTTGGTTAGGTAAGGAAATAATTATTATAAATTAAACAAATTTGCTTATTATTTTGTATCCTTAACACTTTTTCTCATGTAAATAACTTATATTGTTCTGTCTTTGTCTTTTTTCTTTTCTCTTTTTTGTTTTCTAGGTAATATCTATATCACTAAGTTGAAACTAATACACATTTGAGTACTTACGCACATACAGATGCTTCTTGCATTTAGGTGCAGTTTATACATGAATATTGTAATTTTAGATATAAGAATGGTACTATAAGATTATGTATACAGTATGTACATGAATTAAACTGAATAAACTGAATATGAGGATGACCTGCTAATATTTTGGTAAAAATCCAATATGCCGGAATAAGATGGTGGCCTAGTGAAATGTTAAAAAAATTATTACTGAAAAAACTAGAAAAAAACACATTTACCTCAAATTATGCACAAAAATCAAGTGATATATAGGAATAAAGTTGTAACATTTAGATATGAAAATATCAGCCTGAAAACACTACTAACTAGATTAATTTCAAACTTTGTGCAAGCATTGAGTGTGATATAGAGATAAACTGGTAAATTTGTGGTTCGAATTCAAGATAGGGGAAGAAAAAGGTGGCCAACTAAAATCTTTAAAAAATCAATGTGAATGAAAATCTTATTCAACTGACTTTAAATTGAGCAGAAAAATTAAATGTGATATAGGGATGGATAAACTAGTACGAATTCAACATGACATAACTAAACGGCAGTCTGTGTTAATATAAAAGCTACTTATATGCCCAAAAATCAACTGTGGCATAAGTAGAAACTGGTAAAATATTGGTAGAAATCCAATACAATCTAATAGAATGGTGATGAATAAAATTATTTTAAAAGACAGTATATATATTATATGTGTTACTATATGACTATATACTGAACTAAATTGAATCACACTATTCCTAATAATATGAAAAATTCACGAGGGAAGTTCCAAATAAAGGAAACTTACCAATTTTTTTTTGTCAATCGTGTAGTAGTATTTAAGCTATATTGTGAACTGACCGACGAAATTGATAAACCATGTTTTTTAGCATCTAGGGTCGCTGAAATGTAAAGATATGTAAAACCTGAGAGGGTGATTTTTTCCCAATTACAAACATTTATTTGGCTGCTATTTTGATCGGCCAAAATGTTACCAGGTCATTGTCATATGACCCTTAATTTTGACCAAAATTTGAAGTCAATCGGGTAAGTACTTTTTTAGCTACGCCGCGAACTGACAGGCAGACGGAATTGGGAAAAAATGTTTTTCGGCATCTAAGGACCCTGAAAGGTAGAGATTTGAAAAAATCTCGGAGGATGATCTTGTCACGATATTTATGCCAATGACTTGCACAATTTCTTAAGATAAATCATTTTACCGCATTAACAAAAAATTAATTTGTGATTACTGCTTAATTAATAACAAATTTGGCCCTTTTCGTCTTTTAAAATAGAACTTTTACATTTTTTTCCATTTAAAGTATTTTGCCGTTTTTCGAAATTTTGTATTATTATTTTTTATATCTAAAAAAAAGTATCTAAGCCAATGACTTTTACAATTTTTTGATGTCAAATAGAACATTTACCCCAGCCTTAGGGACTCCAAATCCTAATTATATATTTGGAAAATTTTTGCAAATACAATACTTCATCTAATAGCTCATTATAGTACATTAATAATAGAATACTTGTACTATTACATGGCGAGGTAAAAACAGTCCGGCAAATATCATTGCATTCATCTTGTGTGGAATACACATAACACATGATGGAATACATTGGGTTACATGGAATACACTGGAATACATTGGAAAACAATTAAATACAGATGGAATACATGTTCCAGAATATACAAGGATGACACAGATAAATATTCTATATCCCCTAAATTCTGATTCATCCCTATAACCCAACACACTAAATAATCTCATAGGCCAAAGATCCTTTGATTGAAAAAAAAAACTCGGGACCAGACCACAAAATCCCTGTGTCTAAAAAGTGTGCAGGGGTAAGACCTTGACTGGCACAATCAGCAGGATTTAACGTTGACAGAACAAAACACCAGAGAATGGGTACAAGCTCTTGAATATGGTTAATCCTATTGGCTATACAAGTTTTCAATTTATGTGGGAACGAGGTCAATCAGGTAAGTGTTACCATAGAATCTGACCACAATTATAGGGGATCAAATATAATACCAGCATCATTTTTTTTATAAAAACAAGATCCATTAGTAAAATCGCTGCCATAAGTTCTAGCCTGGCAATGGACTGATTTTAATAGAGCTACTTGACATTTCGAAAAAATAAAGATTGTTTTTACAATTCCAGATGTTTCATCCAAATAAGCTCTGTTTCTAGCAACTTTATAGTAGTAGTAATAGGTAGGCCAAATACCACTAGAAAACATTAGTACAGGGCTAGGGGGATTCATTTCACAGCTATTTTGGTTAACGCATTTTAGGCTTTTTTTTTCGAGTTATTGTATAACATTTTGTGTTTTCATGACATACGGAAGTCAAAACATATATACATAATTAAGCGTACAGAAATTCTTAAAAGCATATTCAAATTGAACCAATCAGCATCAATGATGAATATGGTGTCTAGCTGCCCATGTAGTTTCTATAGACATCCAAAAAAAAAAAAAGAAATTAAATTATTTACAAAACAAATAATAAAAGGCTTACCATTTTATTTTGAACCAGAAACTTTATTGTTTCTCGTAGCCCACTAGAGACTAAATTAGAGGTATATCCTAAAAAAATTGTGCAACTATTCTGAACTGTAGTGTATTCATCTTCATCACCTACAGCCTTATCTTCAGGAATTGGTAATTTTCTACATTTTAACATTTTCTTGATTTCCTCCACAGCTAGTCCAAAATTTGTGGCCTGAAATCCTGTATGTAAATAACTTTTTAGAAGTTTATCATAATCTAATCCCTGAGACCAATCATATCCAAATATTTTTTCTTTAAGTAATGTTATATCAGATGTTTTTACTAAAACCGCATCTTTTGGGTCATTCATATTTTAGTACACGTGAATTAATTAAGATACAAAATGTATCCAAAATAATTGATTTAGAGATATAATTAGGTCATTCCTGTATTCGATCTTATGCAGCTTGTTTCATATACTATTTTGTCACTTTAAGGATAAGGATAACCTACAAAATGAGGTAGGAGAGTATAGCCGCACAGCGCGTTTATTTACAAATGACTATTTACAAAAATGAACCATAGGCGGCGTAAAATTAGTTTAATCATAATGGATAAAAATATTTAAATATTCCAGATCTCGAGTAACACATTTTTTCGTTGGGATTTTCGATATAATCATAGATAAACAGTACAATTATATCAGTTAAACATACAGGATGATCATTTGAAAACGTTATTGGAATCCAAACGGGGGCATATTTTTCAAGTAGTCTTAGATTCACCCCTTTAAGCTCTTATATAGAAATAACAAACGGGAATGCAGGTCAAGTAATCCCGTTGGAAATATCTTAGATTCCATATATTTTTATGGTAAATGTAAGGGTATTGAAAACCTTTCAAAAGCGCTATCATTTGATACTATTTTTCGTATGGCATTTTTAATTGGGAGGGTCTGTGTTAATGTGCACTCTACATAGTTCTGTGGTGTTTGCGTGATATCTTAGAAATTGGGTTGAAGATTTTTCGGCAATAACGGACGGTAGTTATGTTAAAATTTTATATATTACCAAGCAACGTTTCGATGCCTTTATTGCATCTTCTTCAGGCTAATATATTATTAATAAGGATGATAAAAACCTGGTTACTCATCTACGTAATTGTTGAAGATTATTAATCACTAGATTAGTTACAGCAATCATTTTATTCAAAAACGGTCTGAACCATGAAAAATGCAGATACTTATTACTTTTAAATCATTATTTAATTATTGTATATTTAATAACCATGTGCCGATCATTTCTGAGGTGGAAGATGTATCACTAATTGATTGATATTGTTTTAGGTGAATTTATTTATTATTTGTTATTTTAATGAAGTAGACTTACTTTAAATTGTATCCATGTAACGGCTGTCAAAAATCGTTCTCGAACACCGAAAACAGAAAACGGTACGAAATAAGTACAAAAATACAAGTTTCCAAAGCAAACAAAATTGGGATTACGATTTTTGAGATAGCCAAATTAAAAAGCCAGGAAATGCATGTTAAAAAGCTTTTAGAAGTTTGTTGATAATAGCTTTATAAATAATTGGAATAGTTTTTAAAAAAATGAATGTTAAATATGTAAAAATGACGCATTTTTTACATATTCTCCATTAATTTTCTCAAAAACTATTCAAATTATGAAAAAAACTTTAGAAGCTTTTTGACTTGTTTTTTCAGGATCTTTAATTTGGCAATCTCGCAAATTGGAATTTAAATTTTTTGTGTTCCCCAAACTTCCATTTTGTATTTATTTCGATCCCTGTATATAAAATGACATTCTTTTTTAAATCAATCGTATTTTTCAGAAGAGCAAAACTTTTTATGAAGCATACATTTTTCGACTAAAATTAAAAATAAAAAAAATGTTACCCATTTTCCCGAGTATTTTCCACTAATTGATTATTAAATTACCTAAAACCTGCACTACGTACAAAAAAACCCTTAAATTGGTTTTTGATCTCCAATTTGGCTATCTTAGAAAATTTGATTTCCTAATTTTTTTGTTTTACCTACCTGCTGTTGGGTGTTTTTTTTTGCGCAACTTGTATATTATGTGGCAATTTTTTTGCAGTCAAATTTATTTTGTTAATAAGCATAACTCTTTATGTAGAATAATTTTTTTTCATCGGTAATAAAAAAGTTTTCTATGTGTTAACTAAAATTGTACACACGCTGTATGCATATTATGTGTGCAAATTGCGTATATAATGAACTAATTTTCACACTAAACCAGTTTAGATACATATTTTATAGGAAATAAAACTACATATACAAATAAAACTACATATATTTCCTTATATAAAATTATCGTATAGAATTTTCGTGGGATCGATCAAGCTTCTTCAATTAAAAAGAATCTATTGTTACCTATAAAAAAATAATCTTTGTAAGCACCAGCACTAAAACTGATTTTATTTGATTTATATTACCCAAATACGGACCTAGCAAACTCTCACCAGGACACCATATTGGTGTCACTTTGTTTACGCTAATTTTATTTTACATGTTAGGTTACATGCATGCACTCTTGTTGTTTTCTGTGCTCGGTGTTCTCGAATGATCTGATCTTAATTCTTTTCACCCTGTAGTATTTAGATCATTCTAGAATTTTCTAAATCTTTCCATCCTTTTCTAAAGGATATATAAGCGCGCCGCGAAGCTTACATTTTGATTCAGTTCAGTTTGATACTTCATTTCAAAGTAGGGATGGATTGCTATTTGCGAAGCTGCTATTTTGAAGCAACTATTTGGCCGAAGCAGCTTACCGCTGCTTTCTGTTTTAAAAAGTAGCTGCTTATTTAAAATCGCGGTATCGCGATCAGGTCTAGTTATCCCCACTAGTCGAATAGCCGCATCCACAACAACTGCTTCGCCGACCGCCGTTGCTTCGCTGGGGTAGAGAAATGTACAGGATTGCCGTCGCCGTTCGCGGGATAGCAATTTAACAGCAAGGATCAAAAACAGTTGGGTATCGGGTAAAGAATGGAAGGTAAAATTGCGTAATATGTAATAATAATAAGCAGGGTTTTTGCCGTCTGTATTATGTAGTATGTGAATAGGTATGTGGATGTTTAAAAAAGCGGGTGCATCTTGCATATTCGTTTATTTTTTGCAGTATTTAATCTTGAGATTCAAATTGGGTATGTAGTAAATAATTTATAGTATTGTTTTACTAGAAATTATAATTTTATTAACATAACCTATTTGGGAATTCAAAAAAACTAAATAAAAACATTATAAAACATTAAACATTATAAACTAATAATTTTCTTGGAAACAGAACAAAAACGTAAATTCCTTAAAAAACAAATAAGTAATATTACAGAAACAAAACTAACTACTTCTGCTCATCTACTGCACGCAGCGTGGCAGACTTCGACCTTGATTTACCAAAAAACAGCTGCTTGGGCGATACCGCGGCAGGCGAATTGAGAGCTGCGGCAAAAACTGCTTTTTTGAAGCAGCTATTTAAAAGCTGCTATTTCAAAGTAGCAATAACTGCTTCAACTGCTATCTAAAATTAGTAGATTTGCCCACCACTATTTCAAAGTGTAAACGAGTTGACAGTGACAAGTTTTAGATTACCTTAGTTACGAGTGTTAGGTATAACCACAGATTGTATAACCATATAACCAGTCTTTACCTTTACTACCAGTAAGCTGTGTTTTGTATAAAAGGAGTGCATTCAGAAACTACGTGTTCGTGTACCGGCCTATCCGTAACATTTGATGTCGGAAGCGGGATTAGGATCCAGTTGAAGCTAAAAAAGTAAGAAATAGTTTCTACTACTTCTATAGTTTGGCTGCAAATTTGGATTCTTTGATTGCAATTATTGCAATGCATAATGACATACAGAAAAACCAAGAAGATATGAAGGGAAGTCAAGAAGATATGAAGCAGGAACTTAAAGAAGACAAAGAAAACCCAAGAAGATATAAAGAAAACCTAAAAAGAGAAGCAAAAACTAGGCGATCTGAAGAAAAACCAAAAAGACATGAAGAAAGAAACAAAGGAAGATATGAAGAGGAACCAAGAAGAACTAAAGCAAGAATTTACAGATGATATGAGGGGGCACCAAGAAGACGTAAAACAAAACATTTAAGAAATGGAAAAGAATCAAGAAGAAATCACTAGAAAAACTAAAAATTATTTACCTGAAGCTGCCGCAACTGGAAATAGTTGGAATTCCACCGAAAAGGTACGAGCACTGGTTTGTTCCTTGCGTGGTGAAGCAATGGAGGTGCTAAGGAATATACCCGAAGATAAACACAATGACATTAGGATATTAGCAAGCCACCTAGAAGAGGTAATTTTAATGTCGAAGATAAAAGTATAACGAAAGTCTTCAAGAGTATTAGACCGATATTGTGCGGCTAATTAACTTGACTTCCATTTGAATCCATCCTATCCAGAAGAGATCAAGCAAGAGTTGGCAGTAAGCAGTTTTATTGAAGGCCTTCGTGATCCTGATACCAACAAGGCATTAAGAATGGCTAGATTAAAGAAGATACCTGAAGCTCTCGCATATGTCCTTCAGTATGAAACTGCTAAGCAAACATTCAGAAGTCAAGGAAAATTACGAAGGTTAAATTACATTTCAGAACAACACCCCACAATTCAAAAACTCTGAAGTAGCTGCAAGAGGCAACCAAAAGATGAAAGCAAGTATCTATCTTTCCGGCAAAGGAAATGCATCCGTTGTTGGAAATGTGGGAAAGAGGGGCAAAGCCGCTGTACCAACAATGGGAATCAGGAAATCTTCCATTAGCCAGTGTAAGGGGCGAAAACTGGCTAGGTGCTACCAAGCCCCATCAACATCGATTAAAATTAAAGTATTCCGGCTGCAGAATAATGGTTCTAGCTTGGTAGGGAAGGTTTGTGGTCGGGAATGCGAAATGGTATTGGATACTGGATCTACACACACCATCGTAAAACCGTATGTTATAACTACTTGAAAAATAGAAAACTCCTACAAAAATTACGTCTTGGAAAGCGCTAATGGTGAATCTATACCTTTGAAAGGTCTCCATGAAGCAGAAATAAGCCTGGGGAGTACTACTTTCGTACACGTTGTATTTGTGGCAGATATAATGGATGACGTCACACATGGTCTTGGCATTATGAATCAACGTAAGTTTGTACTCTACTTCCCACAAAAAGTCCTCTGCAGGGAAAATGAAGAAATATTAATGTTGATCAGATGCTTGAGGATTTGGAAAACAAGACATTATTGAACCATCTCAAAGTCCCTGGTCGTCACCAGCAGTCTTGGTTAAGAAAAAAGATGTCTACACTGGATTTTGCGGTGACTTCAGCAGGCTCAATGACGTCACAAAGAGAGATAGCTTTCCCTTACCAAAGATTGACGATACCTTGGACAATATAACCATTGTTTTGACTCAAAAAATTCCAAGTAAGCTAAATTAGTATATATGGTCTAATTACCTGGATAATAAAATAATTATTTTATGGAAATAAGGATAACAGGGGGAACAGGAATTTAAAAAATAAAATACTTTAAACCGCACCATAAACATTGCATCGGGTTCCCGCCAAACGTCAAACTATTTTGAGATTAGATTCAAATATTCAAATCTGTCTACTCTTTTTTGTGTTGTTTCCTGCGGGCTTTGGCTGCAAAGATCCTCCTTAAGCCAGCTCACGAAGAATTTTGCATAGATACGCCCATCGACCCCGAACATTGAATCGGGTAAGCGATGAGGTTAGGGGCTACACAGACTATACGAAAATAGATAGGCAAGCCTTGGGAAAGTTTGACTGCTGTAAAAAGGATATGTCCTGCTACTACTGTGTGGCATGCAAAAAAATACTGCACAGGAGTTGTACAGATAGAAGACCAATAACAATAATTAAGAACAACAAAATCTACTGTAGTGACTTCTGTAAGTCTTCTTATAATGATAGCGAAAAGGGCGAAACTGATAAAATCATTGAACTACGAGGAATGATCGCTGAGCAACAAAACGAAATTAATGATGCAACCACAGCACTTCAATGAGCAAAAAGAAACTCTGAAGCAATTGAAAGTGCTGCGGAAGAACAAGAAGAGATGTTTAATAGGGACATTGAGAAATACAAAGAGCTTATAAAAAGCATGGAAAAGAAAATAGAAGATTTGAGAAAAATATCTGAAACCGAACAATTGAAAAACCAGCATAATGTGAAAAACCAAGCGGACAAACTAGGTGAATATAAACAATACTGCAAGAAACAAGAAAAAAAGTTAGCGGAAGAAAGAAAGGGTAGAGAAAGTGCCGAAGATTTAACTAATCAGGTCAAAATTGAAAATAATGAAATGAAAAGAAAATTGCTAGAACTTGAGCAGAATATAGAGCGATTAAAGCACCTAGAGGAACAAAATAGAAAACAGGAGGAGAGAATAAAACATCTAGAGGAACATATTGCATTGTTGGAATTGTCATCCAGGATAAGACCTCAACTGAATGAAACAAATGCAAATACTAAGGAATGCAAAAAGAGGTTAGAAGGAGAACAAAACTTGATGAAGGAGGTGCAACAGACAATAGAAATACTACTGGAAGAAAAAAGTACACTTCAAGGAGAAATTAATAGATTTAAAGAAGATCAAAAATTGATAGATAAAGAAAAAAATAAAGTTCTTAGAGAAAAGATATCTGAACTAGAAAAAAAAGCCACTGCGGAATATTCTGAAAGAACAAAATGTCAAAACGATTTTAAAGCACAAGTCGAAGCTTTGAAACAGAAAATCAACGAACAACAAAAGCAATTAACGGAAGCAAACGACTTAAAAGACACTCACATGAAAACCATAGCAAACTTAAAAAGTCAAATAAAAGATCTGACTGTCATTCAAGCAAACGGTCAGAGTGAAAATGAAAAAACAAACACCACTAGTAAACCAGCGGTACACAAGAGGCCTCAAGTACTTTTGCTTGGTGGATCAAACGGTCACAACAACGGGAACATTTTTAAGTCTATTATGAAGGCTGACTTCGACACAAAGTGCTAGTATAACAAGACAAATATTTTTGAAAACATGACATCGTCGTACAGAAAAAGTACCAACAACTCTACTAAAAGCGACTATGTTATAATATTTAGCACTACAGAAAATATAAGAATAGGAAAGTCTCTCAAAAGAACCTACATAAATGACATACTGGAGTATGGAAAAAACACTAATTTAATATTCATTGGATCACCAACTGTAGGGAACAAACCATCATTAAAGAAATTGCTTGAACAACAAAACAGTATGATTCAAATCTCTATTAATACAAATACTAACGAAACAGCTCATTTCATTGATTGCAACAGATTGCTTCAAGACTACCACATTCTAGAAAATGGCGAAATAACCACAAAGGGTAGGTACAGGGTTCTAAGTTATATCTGCAGCAACTACTTAAATAAAAGAACTGTGGCAACTCTAACAGAGCAGCAAAATTTCATCACCCAAAACAATATTACCTGCGAAAACTTACTAGAAAGGGCTTCGACTCAAGGTAATCAAGAGACTACCAATGACAATTTTGAGCAAGACATGGTGGAAAAGGAAAACACATATAATTTTTTATACCCCCGACTGTCACAATTAATAACGGAGAACTGACAAAACATCAATGGGGCAAGCTCTTAGTTTACCATATTAATATTCAAAACATCGCTAATAAACTCAACCTGTTAGAAGCTTTATGCAAAGAAAAGTCTCCTCACATCCTCTGTGTATCAGAAACATGGATAAACAATGATGCAGCGACAAGTATGAATATCCCAGAATATACCCTACAAACGTTCTTCTGTCGTAGTGCGCATTTACATGGAGGGACTGCAATCTACACAAACAATAATCTAACTGCCAAGCCAATTGAAACAGTAAAGAGTTTTGCAGTGGAGATGCAAATAGAATGCTGTGGAATAGAGATAATTCTAGAATCATTAAAAATAATGGGAATAACCATATACAGGCCACCCTCAGGAAGTATCGAGACATTTTTGAATCAAACATCTAGTCTCATTGAGTATTGTTTAAATAGGTGTGCAAAGGTAATTATATGTGGGGACTTAAACATCAATAGTCTGAAAAAAGAAGACTACTCTTTTAAACTCTTAATGAACTTATTGGACTTATTCGAACTAAAGAACCACTGTACTGGACCAACAAGAATTTTCACATCGACGGCGGGCAAAACTTCAAGTACATCAATTGACTACATGATAACGAACATTGACGACAGCTTAATACAGAATACAATATCGGAACCTCACCTATCAGATCACACACTACAGGAACTACTGATTAGTATCAGTCCACAAGGAAATCCCATTGAAAACACAAAAATATACAAAAGAATCCTAACAAAGAAAAATCTGAGTGATCTGACACATGGGATAAGACAAGAAGACTGGAATGGTATCCAAGTATCAAACATTGATTATGCCTTTGAATTCTTCTTACAGGGCTTTGTTTGGCATCTCGATGCAACGTGTCCAAGAAAACAAATAAAGTATCAAAAATTGCATAACTGGTATACTGCCGAGCTAAGACAAGAGAAAGAAAAATTATATGACCTGTATTTACTGACTAGGCAGACGGAAGATGAAAATATTTACCAACTGTACAAGGAACAGAAAAAGGAATACAGAAAATCAGTCACTAAAGCCAAGGTAAACTTCAACAAACAGCGTATAATAAACTCGGAAAATACGACGAGGCAAATGTGGGCTATAGTCAATGAAGAGCTGGGAAGAGTCAAAGAAGCCAAGCCAATACATCTCAAAGTGAATGGGGAAATGATTACCGAGCAAAGTAGAGTGGTTGATGAATTTGGTATGTTTTTTTTAACTGTGGCGGAGAGCACAATAAGGCAGCACTTTGGAAGCACAAACGATGGCAGCACACCTACTACATCTGATCTGCAACCAAATAGTATATTTTTGGAACCTGTGACAAAAATTGAGGTCGAGAGCATTATCAAAAATCTGAAGAACAAAAAGTCAATGGGTACCGACGATATTCCTATCAAAGCACTAAAAGCAGTGTGCGGTGAAATTTCCCAGCCACTTCAAATGTTAATTAACCAATCAATGGAATCGGGAAAATTTCCTAAGGCACTAAAAGCGGCTAAAAAAATCCCGCTATACAAGAAGGGTGACCCTACAAACATCGACAACTATAGACCGGTGTCAGTTCTGAGTGCTTTCTCAAAAATATTTGAAAGAGTCATTTACAACAGACTTGTTAACTTTTTAGATACGTTTAATCTATTCTGCAAGCAACAACACGGCTTTAGAAGCGGAAGATCCACTGAGACAGCAGCAATCGAACTAGTAGATTTTATACACCAAGAACTAGAATCAGGACATGTTGTGGCGGGACTCTTTTTCGACTTATCAAAAGCTTTTGATAGCCTCAATCTCAAATTTGTCCATCATAAACTTTACCAACTGGGTATAAGGGGAAATGCTCTGGCTCTTTTGATGTCATTTTTGGAGGAGAGGCAGATCATTGTACAGCTCGACAGTTGCAGATCGGAGCAATACGAAATAAATATTGGAGCAGCACAGGGCTCGGTTTTGGCACCGCTCATTTTCATCTTGTTCATCAACGAATTATCCCTACCAGGAGCTACCATCAAGTTCGCTGATGATACATCTGTTGGCGTGTCGGCGGCAAATGAGGACTCCCTTCTACAGAGTATTTCAGTAGTATGCGACAGCATGAGTCACTGGTGTGCCCAAAATAGACTGATCCTCAACAAGGAAAAGACTGTTACAGTTCACTTTTATAGTTTGAAGCAAAGGGCATATATAGAGGACTGTGCTGATGTGGTGAAATTTTTGGGTTCTTACCTGGATTCAAAAAGTAGTTGGTGTCACCAAATAGATCACATTTGCTAAGGGCTCAGTAGGGCATATTTTGCTATATTAAAACTAAAACAAACCATTCCCGCAGATATGCTTCTGAACTCTAATTATGCCTTAGCTAACCATTATCTGACTTATCATCCTCTGGGGTCAAGCTACCGGTATCAGTAGAATTTTTATAGCTCAGAAGCGCATTATAAGATTGATATTTGGGCTAAAGCCACTTGAAACCTGTAGAGTCACTTTCCAAAGGTACAACAACTTAACTGTTGCATCAATATATATATTTAAATGTGCTCTATATGTATTTTCCAACAAAGAGAAATTCATGCAAAATCAGAATTATCACAATTACTCAACACGGAATGCATCTGCGTTAGTCGTGCCAAATCATAGAACATCGCTCTTTGAAAAATCTCCACGGTACGCATGAATAAAGATTTATAACCACATACCTGATGCTATAAAATGTCAAACATCAACTGTCCAATTTAGGAAAAAGCTGCGGAAGTACCTTTCTGAGAAGGCCTTTTACTGTTTGAAGGACTTCTGGAATCTCAACAATAAATAATGTATATGTACTGTTTGTTAGAGACTTCATGTGGATAAAACTGTGCTGTACTCTTACTCTGTTTTTTTCTTTTTTTGTTTTTTTCATTTTATATTCTGTATTTGTGATATGTTTACTACGTTTATACACTTTTACGCTATATAAAATTTTATGATAAGTTTTACAATTCTAGACGATATGATTTTATGACAAGTTTGTACCTATTTTAATATTTTTTTTTTGTTTTACATTTTAGTGTTTAAATATAGTATTTAAGAGTTGACCTGTTCAATGTCATCTATTTTGATCTTGTGTGAACTAATAAAGAGAATTTGAATTTGAATTTGAATTTGAAAACAATTCTCGACCCTGGACCTGAAAAGTGGTTATTGACAAGTTAAGCTTAATTCAGCGGATACGGAAAAGACAGCGTTTTTTACTGGGACTGGACTGTGGCAATTTAAAGTTATGCCTTTATGGATTATGCAACGTCCCAGCGACTTTTCAACATTTAATCGAACTGACGTTACATGGAATGACATGGAAAACATGCCTAGTATATTTAGATGACATCATTTTTCTTGGAAAAACCTTTGAAGGTCATTTGAGAATATTGAAGCTGCTTTCCAGAGGCTGAGAATAGCTTATTTAAAACTTAGTCCCAAGAAGTGCCAGTTTTTCCGTAAAAATCGATCCAGGGAAGACTGAAACTATTCAAAATTTGCCAATACCGAAAGACATGCATCAACTAAGGAGTTTTCTGGAACTTTATATATACTACAGACGATTCCTAAAAGGTTTTGCAAATATCGCTAGACCATTACATCGACCTACTGGAAACAATCAGAGTTATGTATAGGCCGAAGAATGCGGAGAAGCATTTAACAACTTAAAAAAAGCCTTATGTAATCCTCCAATGTTGTCATATCCTTAACTATCCCAGATGTTTTTTGTAGACATCGATGCCAGCATTGCTGCTATTAGTAGTATTTTGTCACAAATAGAAAATGGCGAAGAAAAAGTAATAGCCTACTTTAGCAAGATTCTTTCTAGACCCGAACGCAACAATTGTGTGACTAGGAAAGAATTACTGGCTATTGTTAAAATATTGGAGCACTGTCATAAGTATTTGTATTGGCAAAAATTCCTTTTAACAACGGGCCATGCGTCTCTTAAATGGTTGCTACAATTTAAGAATCCCGAGGGACAAATAACCATATGGTTCCAGCACCTTCAGGAGTAAGCCTTTAAAGTTGAACATTCTAAACAGATAAACCATAAAAATGCTGAGGCCTTATCAAGAAGACCAGCAGATCCTGACGATTTTCATCGCCGAAGAACAGCACAAAGTTAAAAATATTAACTTGATTTGAAGGCTGATGGTTTCTTTTCTTTATTAATACCCACTAATGTTGAAACAAGGTGTAAGCGGTGTAAGGATTTCGTGATATCGTGTTTATAAGTCCTATTCATATTTGATTACTTTTATATAATGTATGCATTACGTTGTTTATATTATAGTTTGTGGTGGTCTAAGTAATCATGGATAAACGGCTAATAAAAATACTTAAGTATTTAGGTGCTTGTATGATTGATTTTAATTCTTCATAAGCTTTTTGTATTTTCAATATGTACCTACTTTAGCTGCGTAAACAAAATATATAAAACAATGTTTTTTTTTTTATTAAAATAAAAATTTCTTTTATTTGTTCAATTATTTTTGAGATACACAAAATAGGTTTATACTATCATGTTCATGTGCCTTGGTATGGTATCCCAATGAAAATTTTACCTATCCCTAATTTGGCAACGTTGGCAAAACATCGACCATAAAAGTTCGTTCGAAATTGGTATTTACATTTTTATTATTATCAATGAATTAATCGAGTTTCTCGAATCGCCTTGTAGAAGACGGACCTCTGTGTTTTTAACATAAGTGGTTCCACGTGTTCGGTGTTGCTGTGTTGTTTCGGGGGAATGCAAGAGACTCAAACGTTCAGAGTGGAAACTACTGAAACTAGACTGGCTAGTGAGTGAGTGATTCGGTTCGCGTGATCCGATCTTTGATTTTAATGAATGACTCGAGTCACTCATCTTAAAATCACCCGAATCTCAAACGACTGGTAAGTTCACTTACTACGTACACTCTCTGACTCATGTTTCGGCTCTCGTTACTCTTGTACACCGAAACAATCTGTGAACCATTCTTTGTTTCATGCCTGGCAGTCGGTCCCGGATGAATTAAATATTATTTAATTGTCAATATTTTTACAAAACTGATAGACGGAAGGGGTTTTTTATTCGCTTATTTTTTATTCCTAATACTAAAAGAAACATAATTTGTTTATTTCGATCCTAATCAACAAATTGATTATAAATAAGTGTAATTCATACTTGCACCTCAGACTTTCAGATAATAGAATAAAGTTAATACATTATAAATAAAATATAATGACGATTATAACATTACAAGTATTCCCACACTATACCGGTTTGTTTTTTAATCTTGACATTGCTAGTTAACTTTTAATTTTCAAAATATTATCCAAAGGCACACTGTTAATAATTGCGGATAATACCGATGATTAAAATATCATATTAACTAAACACATCTACGCAGCATTCAGAATCCGCCTTAATAACCTAATAACCATTAGCCAAACATGGATAAAACTCCAGAGATGTTCATCAAAATGCGTCATCTGCTAATTAGGATCAAAAATAACTTAGCCGTCCGCATGCAAACCAAGTTGAAATCTGTAAATGCGAGTGTTCCACTGAGCATCCAGCGAATCGTCAGCAGTACGCCGTCGCTCGCGGCAAGCAAGAAATCACAGGTATGCTCAGAGCTCCGCTCCGATAAATGACTCGATGACTCGAGTCAGTGACACGATTCATTTAATGCTGATGACTCGACTGACTTGACTCAATAAAAAGACTCGCTTTTGTCATCTCTAGTGGAAACTAACGACCCCGCAATGAATAGAGCAGACGCTGTGAACATGTGAGGCTTAGTTATTCGTGCATTCTATCCTGTTCGTCTGCCCAGTTCTACATAGACTATATAGCGTAATGGTCGCTATGTGGCGGGAGTAGGAGTGGTACAGGGATGATTGGAAAGAAAGGGTCATCTCGTGATACTAGTAGTACTTCTTTAAGGGGCAACCTGTGGAAGCCAAGATGCATTAGAACAAGATTAATTAACTTTTTTACTAATACATAGTGGACAGAACCACGTGTTCGACCAGTTCCCTGGATGAAAATACCTGACAAATTGTTCCAGCCGGAAGAGAGTCGGCCGCGTTCACCCGCCTGATCGCTCGTTGGCTATCGATCATCAAAGTAGCGCTCAAATAATAGCAATGGTTTGAACGGTTTTTAGAGATTTTGAACGAAGCAAATATTTCTTGACTTTAACCTTGATGACAATGAGAATCTGGGACAACGGGAACAAGGAACGACTGAAATTAAAAGAAATATGATAGTAAATTTGTTTGGATAATACATTCTGTATTTTTTGTTAAAAAAAAGATTTAAAAAAATCTGTTATTGCCCTGGTGTATTATTATATTGTATAATTATTGCTCATAATGTTTACATTACATGCCGCCATCTCGTTTGTTATGTCAACTGATCGTTGCTCAGTTAAGTAGCGAAAATAAAATACGATACAAAACATGGCGACACGCTATCAAAGTAGCAAGATTAAATAGCTCGTTCATGGTAACGCTCTCAGAGAGATCACTGAGCGATCAGGCGGGTGAACGCGGCCAATAATCCAATTACCATACCATACCATCAATGAATTAATCAAATTTTATAATTTCATCAATTTCACACTTTAAATTCTAATTTCATTCATGTGGGTAAAATTGCGAGTAATTAGATATTAGGCTGCGGGTAAAAGTGGGTAATTTACAAACACATCGCGTACAATCTGAAATTTGAGATTGGCAGCACTGCTTGAGAATGTTGAGATGAGGTCATTGACATAAGGTCTATGGTTGAGATGTTTATTTAAATTATTTTACACAGTTCTGCCTCCCCCTAAACTTTTATCTATGATTCTGCTGATGATTTAAAAACAGAACTTTAAAGAGAATATATAAATTCCTTTGATTTTTCATTCACAAAATATCGCACCATACTATCACCGTTGTATGAACACGAACATGAGAGGCCATATATAAACAATTATAATTTTTTGTAATATATGAATGTTTGCAAGACAGTTACAAATTGTCATGACATACCTAACAAAACGAATAATCTGAAATGTTGTAAACTGCTATTTGTTTTGTTATGTGAAACCTTAGAGTATGTTTTATTAATCTAAGTGTGAAACCATTATGGCCTATAAAGCAAGGTAAATGAAATTCTTATACCTAGGATTTTTATAATAATAAGTTCTTTAACTTTTGTTTTAGACTTAAACAATTTGATATTGTTCTGGAACAAGATGTTATTAAATTGGATTGCTTAAAAAAATTGGCTTTTCATGGTAAGATTTGTGTTTGTACTTATTATCAAGGATATTTCTCCAGCTAGTACTATTTGATGTATTTTTTACTACTAATCAGTCTCATTCTATGATATTGAACATGGAATTGGGTGATATTTGGTACAACTTTGGAGCGAAGTGAAAATATGTTTCAATAAAGCACAGAACCCAATGTATGTTTCTTAAACATTTAAATGAAAAGCTTAGAAACAAAACAGAACTGTGATATTTTTGCAGTTTGAAATAAATATTTATTTACTTATTTAATCTTTATCAAGATGATTATGCCCAACTACATAAAATAAGGCACAAAAACTATTGAAGCATGCTTCAGTTTACGATGCACGATGAAAATAAATTAAACAATGCACACACAACACTGATGGGTTATTTTTATATCCAATTATAAAGTAGGATCACAGAAGGGCAGGCGGGAGCTGACTCTGAAAGAAAGAAAAGGTCTAACTGGGTATGACTGTTAGCCAGTCTAAAAACAAGAGATATCCATAATTAGTTTTATGCATAGGGACCAAGAATCTGATGTCTGAACAGGTAGTTTCTTTCGTTGTGGACCAACTTGCTGTAGAAGTCCTGGTGCTGAAATATTTCTATGCAAAATATTGTACAAATTGAACAGGTCTAGTCAATGGTGTCTACCAATATCGGTAATGTGTTAAGACTAAAGAGCAGTTGTTCATCATTGTATTTGGGAATTTTATGTTATATCAGACCTGAAGCCACCCTTGAAAAATGCTGTCACCATGGCAGACTTCCTTGGGACAAATTCCAGTATTCCTTACAGGAATATTGTAGGAACATTATCAGGTCCAGCACCTTCGTTATCATCTAGCAGAATCGACCTCTGCTATTTCTTTAGTGTTTGTAGAACATACCTTTTCATATCTGATTTGTTTGGGGTTGCCAGAGATGCATCTGTTAGACATTAACTATGATTAGAAGGACTTGACAAGTTTTATAGTCATTTTTGATAGATATTTTGGATTGTGTCCTGAAAATTTTGTACTTACACCTCGAATTAAGGAGTATAGCAGGTATATATGAATTTTTTTCGGTTTATTAAAATTTTCTTTTGAGTCATAAGATTGTTGATATTTGGAGAGAAGCAAGTAGGAAATTTTAGTGTATTGCATATTTTTTTAGGCTCAAAAATTTCTGTAGCAGAATTAATAATGAAATAGAAAATTTTTGACGGTTTTGATAATGTCACTGACATTATCAAAACCTCTTTATACTCCAGTCTATATTCTCAAAATAGTCTTCCATCATAATTAGCCTTAAAGAAGTTGAAACTGTTGAAACATTGTTAGAAACTTGATTGAGTGTAGAATCTAGCCTAAGTCTCAATTCAAAAGGTGGATGATGGTTGTCTGCCAATATTAATGGTATCTCTATCTGAACCACAGTAACATTTGTTGTTTGTATCTCACTCTGAACCACAGTAACATTAGTTAAAGAATTGGTTGAAACAGGTCCCTCAGTATGTATGAAAATAGACAGAATTTTATTTATATATTTATTGAGAACACATACAATTTACCTTATACACATTTACAAAAGACCATCAATTGAGGTCCTTCAGCCCATTATGATAATTGAACATAAGCATTTATTAATTTAATTATTGTACACACAAATTTATTCACTGTACAAAAGAAAAAAAACCGAGCAAACAAATAAGATAAAAATCTTTCATAAGTTAAACAATATTGGTGACTTATCAAAATTTCAAATAAAGTTTCTTCAGGAAATTTGTAATTCAACCTAGAAATTTCCTAAAGAAACTTATTTCAAATTGCATTTGGTTGCGGATCTGACCGATTTGTTCTAGTAATGTTATGGTGTTAGTTCTTTTCCCAAACTTCGTTGACGTGTTTAGTCAAAGTCAAAAATTGCTTTATTGTTTAAGATAAAGTCTTGTTACAAAGCCAAAGGTAGAAATATATAAACCAACAAGCAGTAAAAAAAATATAAGTAAAAGTATATAACAATAAGAAATAAAAACAGCGAGTTATAAAAAAAACACACATCAAAAGCACTAACATAATATAAATATACATATACACTTAAATATAAAGAACACTAAACAGAGACTTGGAATGAGGAAGTCTATCCAGTGTCATAATACTATCATTGAAAAATTACAGAAGGCCATAATAAGCTTTTTTGAGTAATATGCATTTAAGAGAAGATTTAAATGTTTTAATATTATTCAAAGTTCTCACACTCTCTGGTAGGTGGTTGAATATCTTCCTACCTATATAGAATATTGAACTTTTAACACGTGTAGTGTGAGGTATGGGCAGTGGCAGAGCTCCAGTTTGTCTTGTATTATAATGATTATAATACTCTCAACTTTTAAATTTTTTAAACATCATACAAGCTGTCTCGAAAATAAAAATACAAGTAAGAGTTAGGATTTTGCGATTAATAAATAGTGGTCTACAAGAATCTCTACCACTTACCTCGCACATATACCTCACTGCCCTCTTTTGCAGAACAAAAACTGAGTTTATCAGATATTGGCTCGAATTACCCCAAAAGCAGACCCCATAACGCAAATGGGATTCTATTAAGGCCGAATATACTGATTTCGCAATGTGTTCATCCAACTCGTTCGATACAACTCTCAAGGCATAACATCCCGATGCCAGACTATTGCATACTTTCAAACTATGATCCTTAAAGGTTAACTTAGTGTCTATGGCTGCACCCAAAAATTTAATATTAGATTTTATCGAAATCTGTTCATTATCAAGATTAGCATCACACCACCCTTTAATTTGTTCAGCATCATTTGCGATTGCATGAGTTAGCCCCTCAGGATTCCTGGAATGCCACAAAACTGAGGTATCATCGTCAAAAATTGTGAATTCACCCTTGATTTTCAGTGAGGCTAGATCATTTATATAGACAAGAAATAAAATTGGTCCTAGAACAGAACTCTAAGGTACTCCTGAAATAATTTCTCGTTTAATAGAATCAACCTCATGCAACCTGACACTCTGACATCGTCCGGAGAGATAAGACCCAAACCAGGGAAGAGCACTTCCCTTGAAACCATACCACTCTAGCTTCCGCAACAGTATTCCATGATCCACGCAATCAAAAGCTTTAGCGAGATCACAAAAAACTGCCGCAGCCGCCTCACCCTTGTTTATGTAAAGATACAGATTATCAAGAAATGCAAAAATTGCATCTCCTGTACTCCTACCACTCTGAAAACCAAATTGATCAACAGTGAAGATTTTGTGCTTCTCTAAGTATGAGATAACTCTTTTTTTTACAAGTTTTTCAACTACTTTAGCAATCGTAGGTAACAAGGAGATTGGTCTGAAATTTGCTGGAGCAGTGACATCCCCGCCCTTTTGAGTTGGAATGACAATCGCTTCCTTCAGAGATTCAGGAAAGATTCCTGCAGCGAAAGAATCATTTACAGCCGTCACAAATGCGTTCAAAGTAGACTCTGGTAAAGCTTCTAATACCCTCACCGAAATTTCATCGCATCCTGAAGTATTTTTATTTTGAATATCGTTAAATATTGTCCTAATCTCCACCACGTCAGTTGGAGTAAGAAAAAAAGAATCACATATAGGGAACGGTTTTAAAACCGGTAATGGATTATACGTTGGCGATATCTGATTAGCGAGATTTTCGGCAATAGAGCAATAAAATTCATTAAATTCCTCAGGTCTTATATCGACATCAGATACATCATAACTACCAGATTTTCCCCTGAGTTGATTAACAATTTTCCAGCTCTCTTTTTGTTTATTGTTCGAAGATGAAATACGTGAATCAAAATATTTTTTTTTTGCTATTTTTAATGTTTTTCTGTATATTGATCTGTACTTATTGAAGTAATTAACAAAGAAGTCACAAGTTATGAAATATTTCCGCAAAGTGTGTAGAGAGTGCAAATTTTTGCTGGAAACTTTAATGCCCCTTGTGATCGAAGACTGCCCTTTCTTGTTTTTAATTTTAACAACTGGAAATGACCGGTCAAAGACTTCTGTAATCCGACTATGGAATTCTTTTAGGGGGTCACCAGAAGAGGCCACACCTAACCAGCCAATAGTCAAGCAGTTCTGAGAGAATTTTTTAAAATTTTTCTTACAGAATATCCTCCCCCTTCTCGTTTTTTGTGGAGCCTTCTGTACATCATATGGTATGACACAGAACACCGCTTCGTGGTCAGAGAGACCCAGATTCAAAGTAAAACAAGAGACATTACTGACACCCGAACACACATAATCTAAGATAGACAAAGAATGTTGGGTAATTCTTGTAGGGGAACCAACATGCATATTGAGATTAAAAGATTGAAATAAGTGTTTCAATGCAAGTGTATGACAATTATCCTTACAACCAATATCAATATTAAAATCACCTGCCAAAATGACATCAGACTGGGGACAAATCTGAAACAACAGACCCTCCAACCTTTCCAAAAACATACATTCACTACATCGAGGGGGTCGGTATAAACAAATTATATAAAATTTAACTTTTTACTCATGCTTATAAAGAATTCAAATTCTTTTTCGATAATCATACTATCAAATCTTGAAACAACCATAAATTTGCTTTGCTGCAAAAAGTTGTTATTCACAAAAATTAATGTACCCCCATGTTGAAAAGATTTTCTACAGTATAATGAGACTAGCGTATAATTTTGTAAATATATAGGCTCCTCACTCCTAAGCCAATGTTCTGTCAGTAAAACAATGTCAGGAAAGTTCTTACTTTCTAAAAAAACGTAAAACTCAGTTATCTTATTCCTTATAGATTGTATGTTCGACAACAGAAGTGACATACTTGTACCATTTAATCTAAAAAAGTACTATCGTTTCTACCATTATCTGTAAAGCTTTACTTCAGTGAAGTAGTCTGTAGTAGTTGAGAGTTTATATTTTGACTAACTCTCTCGAGTTTACAAGGCACTTCACAGAGTTGTATGTGCCTGAGAGCTTTAAATATGACTTTATTTTGACCTAGTTCTTTAACAATTGATTCAGCAATACTGAAGTTTATAAGTTTATAACTCATTTTATTGGTAATATACACAAATGTAAATTCACCCTCAGTAATATGATTAACTCTATTCAGGAAATCATTAAGTTTATTGTTGAACATACATACTTTATTGTAATTATTTTTTAAGAATGGTACCACAGTAGACAAAAATATATAATTGGTATTTTTGTTGAATTTTAGTTTTTTCCAAATGTTTTTTACTTTGGGATATTTATTGTTCAAAAAATCGTTGCATCCCGCAGTAGTAATAACGTAATCGTTCTTACCATAGTTTTTCACCAACATTTCAACATTTGCTAGCACATTTTCATAGTTACCACCTGGTTTGATGATGCATTGGATTCTATAATTTTTTGATCCTAACTGCTTCTCCAAAGCCTCCCTCAAGTACATAACTGAGTCATCACATAGAAGTAGAATGTTATTTTGGACATAGTCCTGCTCTTTATGTGTACTTATGGACACAGTTTTCCTAGCCGGTTCAGTTAAACAGGTAGACAGCTTGCATTTTAACTCTTCAATGTCAGCTTCATATGATTTGTTGGCTTCTTCCAGAGTTGTAATAGTGATATGCATTCTTTCTTGTAGTTGAGTAAGCTCATTCACTTCCTTAACAAATCACTGAAGTTCTGTAGTTTTCTCAAATAAATGCAATTCGAGAGCGTCATTTTCCTTCACTAAGTCTTCTATATCGACTGTTAGTTAGTTAGTAACAATAACTGCAGTTTGAGTTTGCATGCTTTCCATACTTCTTTCAGTTCAGTCGTTCCTATATTTGTTGTATGGCTGTTATTTCATATAAGAGTTTGTTTGATGGATTATGTAATGGATTGGCTGGATGGTGTAATTTTGTAATGGAATGAAGAGCATAGGTTTCTCTTATTTCAATGTTTTTTACTGCTGGTCTTCTGCAGTTTAGCTAGTTTAGGGTGCATATATTCCAATATAGGCTTGCATATGCTCTTGTAAATATGCACAGCTGTTTTGTTTGATATACCTTTATCTTTATATGTCAGGCTCCTAAAATGTTTTGCTTTTGTGGTACACTTTTTTTTTAATGGTTTTAGACTGTTGATTGAAGTTCAATTTTTGATCGAGTTGAATGCTCAGATATTTTACCATAGGTTAGCTTGGATTATTTGCTGATTAATTGTTATGATAGTTGATTGGCAGTGAGATAAATATGATTGAAAATAATTAGTTGGGATTTTGTGGGAGTAGGTTTTAGCCTCCATAGTTTAAACCAGTTACATGTTTTGTTCATTAATTGTTGTAGAGCTTGTATAGCTTTAGAGACTGATGGTTTATGAGATATTGAGTATCGTCAGCATATTGAAATATTTAGAGATATTTATTGAATATGTGTCCAATAGTATTTACTACCAAAACATAAGAGGTTTGAGACCTAAGATTGTGGAGTTGATTTGAGCGGTTTTGTTGTGTCAATATGGCATATTTGTACTAACTGAAACATGGCTGGATGATAAATTTGATGACGTTGGATGATAAATTTGATGACTCTGAGTTACAGTTGACTGAGTTTTGTTTTGTTCTAAAAGCTGCGGAGATGTTTTGGTGGGGTGTGCGAAAACATTAAATTCTCATGAAATTGTTTTGGAGGCGGAAAAATGGAACATATATTTATTAAGATTAAAATTAACTTTAAAATTATTATTGTTGGTATCATCTACATCCCCCTTAACTCCCATGTAAATCATTGCAGTGCTATTGACAATGTTTTGAATAAATATCCTAATAGTAGTATATTCTTATGGGGCGATTATAATCTCCCAGATGTTTCTTGGAACAATTTTAATAATATTAATAATTTTACCAGAGTTAGTAATGGCCCCTGAAGTCAAATTTTATGTAATACCTTATCTTTTCACAACTTCAACAAATCAATAGGGTTAGAAACCGTAATAATGTTATACTTTATCTCCTTTTGTCAGATATCAACAACATATTTAGTATAGTAGATTCTTTCAACTTTTACAATCAATACCGGCACCGAGGTTCTTGAGTATGATTCGTTTTTCTACAATTTTAAAAAGGGTAAATTGACTGGTCTGAATAATTATTGGCCTATGTTCATTGGAATAGCATGCTGTGGTCAATAACTGATATAAATACTGTGATTGATTGATTCTATGACATTGTAGTGGTTACTATTGAACAGTTTATTCAAATTCATTTTATAAGTTCCTAAGATCACAAATATGATATAAAACAGGTCAATGTTTTAAAAATATCTAAATAATAATTTAAAATCAAGAACACATTTAACATTGAACAAATATAAAGTAAAATTATTTAAATCCTAACACACATTAAAATTTTGACAAACAGTTTACATATGTACATTATTCAGGTCCGGTCTCAGAAGTCTTTTAAGGAGTAAAGTGCCTTCTCAGACAGATAGTTTCGGAGAGTCTTTCTAAATTAGCCCACAGATGTTTGATGTTCAAAAAGTGTTGTTTTGTGGTTTGGCACTGTCAGTGCAGATGCATTACCTGTTGGGTAATTGTGATAGTGCTGGTTTTGTGGGAATCTACCCTTGTTGCAAAAAAACATAAAGAGCACAGTTAAATATATAAATTGATGTGACTGTTAAGATTTCCAGTTTTGAAATGTGTCCCTACACAATTGTAGTGGCTTTAACCCAACACCTGTTCACATCGGAGGCTTGGCCCCAAAGCATGATGTTATATCTGAGGTAATGGTAAGCCAGGGCATAATACAAATTTAGAAGCATGTCTGAGGGTATAGTTTAACTATTTCTAGAGTCTAGGTAAGAACCCAAAAGTTTAACCACATGAGCACTGTCCTCTATATTTACTTTTGGTTTGAGATTGTAAAAGTGAACTGCCCCCTTTTTTTATTGAGGATCAGTCTATTTTGCGTACACCACTGACTCATGCTGTTGCATACCAGTGCTATATTTTGCAAAAGGGACTTTTCATCCATTGCTGACACTCCCACTGTTGTGTCATCAGCAAACTTGATGGTTGTTCCTGGAAGGGACAAGTAATTGATAAAGAAAATGAAAATGCCAGAACCAAGCCCTGTGCTGCTTCAATATTGATCTTATATTGTTCAGATCTGCAACTGCCGAGTTGCACCATAATCTGCCTCACTTCCAAGAATGACATCAGAAGTGCAAGAGCATTCCCTCTTACTCCCAGGATGAAGTTTGTGGTTAACAATTTTGAGGTTGAGGATATCAAATGCTTTTGATAGGTCAAAAAACAATCCCGCCACAACATGTTCTGATTCGAGTTCTTGGTGTATGAACTCTACCAGTTCGATTGCTGCTGTCTCAGTGGATCTTCCGCTGCTAAAACTGTGTTGATGCTTGCAGAAAAGATGAAATGTATTTAGAAAATTTGCAATTCTGTCGTAAATGGCTCTTTCAAATATCTTTCAGAAAGCACTCAAAATTGACTGGTCTATAGTTGCCTATGTTTGTATAGTCACCTTTCTTGTATAGCGGAATCACTTTGGCGGTTTTAAGCAATTTTGGAAATTTGCCTGTTTCTATGGATTGATTTATCAATATCTGAAGTGGATGGGCAATTTCACAGCAAACTGCTTTTAGTGCTTTGATGGGAATGGTCAGTGCCAATTGATTTTTTGTTTTTCAAATTTTTAATGATCTTTTCAATTTCAGGTATTGTCACAGGTTCCAAAAATATACTATTTGGTTGCAGGTCAGACGAGGAATATGTGGTCGCGGTGGCATCATTCATGCTTCCAAAGTTTTGTTTTATTTTGTTTTCAGCTACAGTCGAAAACTATATTCCAAATTCATCAGCCACTTGGCTTTGTTCGGTCATTATTTCCCCCTTGATGTTAAGATGTATTGTGGAACCTACTCAAACTGAAACACATACAATAAATATTAAAAATTATAGAAAATTAAAAGGCTGGATTACTAACGGAATAATTATGTCTATTAAAAAAAAGAGATGAAATGAAAAAAAAGTTGTTGGCTAATTACAATGCTCAATTAGAAAGAGCATATAAAGAATATCGTAAACTTTTAAATAAAATTATACATAAACAAAAAAATGAATATTACAAGCATCAGATTGAAACTAATAGAAATGATATAAAAACAATTTATAAAATTATTAAGGATACCACCTATGAAAAAAATACAAAAACTAATTCCCATTTTAACATTACAAATAACTTAAATGAACAAATTTGTGATCCTTTAGAAATGGCAAATTTTTGTAATAAATATTTTAGTAATGTGGGGGCTGAAACGGCAAAGGCTATTCCTCATTCACAAACAAAATGCAAAGAAGACCTTATTTCAGCAAACTCAATTTTTCTTCCACCTGTTACAAAAAATGAACTAATAGATCATATATCATCTCTAAAAAATAATAGTTCTCTGGGACACGATAACATTCAGGTAAAAATAATTAAACAAACTCCCTTAGACATACTTGATCCATTGTTGCACGTATTTAATTTAATTTTAGAAAAAGGAATTGTCTCAAATGAATTTAAAATATCCATAGTAACTCCTATACATAAATCAGGATCGGTCAATAACATCGGTAATTACAGACCAATAAGTTTAATAAGTAATTTTGCAAAACTATTGGAAAAATGTATTAAGAAACGAATAGCCCTCTTTCTAAGTAATTTAATATTCTTTCTCCAAATCAATTTGGTTTTGTTGAGGGGTGTAGTATTTCGGATGCTATGCATAGACTTATAATGTATGTTGTCAATAACTTAAATAATAACAAAAAATGTTTGACAATATTCCTAGACTTGGCTAAAGCGTTCGATACTGTGCCCCATGACAAACTCTTGGATGTTCTACAAAGGTATGGCATAAGGGGAGTCGCGCTTGACCTTTTAAAGAGTTATTTATCTGAAAGATATCAAAAGGTAAAACTAAATGGGATTTTAAGTGATAAACAAAATATTAAAATTGGCATACTGCAAGGTATTATACTCGGACCACTGTTGTTTATATGCTACATTAATTCTTGAATACTGAATTTGAATGGCATGAATCGATTAACCATCTCCTATGCTGATACAGTGATTGTCTTTGCGGCTAATACATGGGAAGAGGTAAAGGATCTAACCATAAATGGTTTAAGATTAGTAATGAATGGGCTTCAAAATTTTAAACTTACTTTAAACTTAACGAAAACACATTATATTGCATTATCTCTTACCAAGGCAAATAGACCACCATTTAACCATATTACTGTCATAAATTTTAATATGGTAATGTACATGTACATGTTGTGTTGGTGTTGTGTTCCGTCGTTTTTTATGTTTTTTTCGGGTGTTTTACTGCATTAAATTCCCAATTTGTTTAGTGTCATGGAAAAATCAAATCTCATCAGATCGACCTAAAGTAATTAATAAATATTTCATCTTGCTTGCTTTTGAGCTTTGTTTCTTGCTGTGGAATCTGAAATATTTCAAACATTTATAAAATCTATTTATTCACACTCCAGTGATAAGGAAATAACATAAAAGTGCAAAAAATAAGTAAACTTTTTTATGCTTCTGTTCGACGATTGAAATTTAGTATTGTTAACGTTGCCATAGTGATCCGAAATGTACAAATTGTAGTATAATTGTCATTTTGTGATTTTAATTTATCTCTATCTCCAACTATTTTACTCTGAAGATAATGTCACTCTTAAAGTGCACGAGATGTCTTAAGCAATGCATTTTGAAAGCCAGACCCAAGGACGACGAACTTTTTGGAACTTCATGCGACGGCTGTGAGCGATGTTTTTGTAAAAAGTGTGCTCAACTGACAACAACAGAAACCCATGCAATCTCCTTAGCCCAAAGGAATATCTTATTCTACTGTAGGCAGTGCAAGCCACTGGTAGGAGACATCCACAAATTGAAAAACCTTCAAGATGAACTGGCCAATCTTAAGTTGAAAGCATTGGAGAAAGACATATCCATTGAAAAATTGGAATGTAAATACTCTGATAATTTGCAGCAACTTAATAAGGAATACATTTCTAATGTTAATCAGTATGCTGAAACTATTGATCCAACTTGTATAAATTTACAGCTAAAAAATGCAAATAAAGCCCTTCTTAATGATATTAAGGAAATCCAGTCCAAGAATGAAGTGTTAATGAGGGAGCTCAGTGAGTTGATGGTCTTAAAGAATAACCTTCTAACTAGCATTGAAGTATTGGAAAAGGAAAATGAACTTTATGGTAAGGAGCTGAAGGAGGCCAACTCTTTGAAGCCAAACAAGTCTCACAAGATACACGCTCAAGTCCCAGTTCAAGTCAAAAAAGGTCATTTAAGCTCACACATGAATCCCTAAATATTACTGTGTGCGCAAATAAGGAAAAACATAGAGTGCTGCTGGTAACAGATAACGTTGGTAAACATCTATATGCAAGTCTCCGTTTTATCCTTCTTGATGATTTCAATCTTAAAGTAATGTGCAAACCCAATGCCCCATTTAATGACCTCCTTTCAAGTGTGCGTGGCTTTGCCAGAGACTATACATTTTCTGACTGTGTAGTAGTTTTAGGTGGCATTAACAATTTTGAAGTAGATCCTATGATAATTAAAGCGTTGTCACTTGATATCGCTTTCACAAATTTAATTATATGCACCATTCCTACAAAATTTCATGGCGTATCATCAACAAATAATATTTTAAGAATCAATCATAGTTTCAGGCAAATAATTGATAAATTGAAATGTAGTACAATTGATAATGTAGATTTATTAGACTTGTACAATAGTAACTTAATCGATAGGGACTATATGAGAAATCGTATTTATTTGAGCAAAACGGGTCGTTTTAAGGTTTCTAACTCAATTAAAAATGCGATTTTATCTTTTGCTTCCCTTTGCTCATCACCAGACTTTGTTGTTCTTGGTGGCAAACTGATACATCTGAGGTCCCAGTCTGCGGTGACACGGTCGGGTCTCAAAATTTTTCAAATCTGGAATCTAATATTCGGGATACTGTTGATCCCAATAGCATACAAAATATATCTTTTTTAGATCCAGCACAGGCAAAACTGATGGGCCAATAGTATCGGTGTCTAGGTCAATGAATCTCCGTGTTGCACATATAAATATTAGATCCCTCATTTTATCATGTGCCGATATAAAGGAATTACTTGTGTTTGAAAAATTTGATATTTTTGCAATTACAGAAACGTGGTTATCCCCAGATTATCCAGATTCACTTTTACATGTTTCTGGTTGCCAGGTTTTTCGTAGTGACAGAATAACTAGGGGAGGGGGCGTTGGTGTATATATGGCTGACTGTATTAAATGTAAAGTCATTGATATCTCCGCGGCAAGTGATGGAATGTGTCAAGTCGAACAACTTTGGATAGAATTGTCTTTGAAAAACAAAAGAGTTTTAATGGGAGCGCTTTACAAACCTCCATCAGTCAGTTTTAGAAACATATTTTGTGTTGAAAATATATTATCCTCCCTGTTGTCTTCTTTTGATTATACCCTTCTCTTGGGTGACCTGAATGTTGATCTTCTAAGTGAGACGGTAGAGAGCAATCAGTTAAGATCTTTGTTACATATGTTTAATCTAAAACAAACTATCACCGACCCAACAAGAATAACGAGAAGCACATGTACCCTTATTGATATTCTTTGTGTAGACAGTAATGCTAATATGGTAAACTCGGGAACTAAAGATTTGCTTAATCTCACAGATCACAGACTTATTTACTCTACTATCGAAATTGAAACACCCAAAAAGACCGCAGAAATAATATCCTATAGAGACTTTCGCTCTTTTAATCAGCAACAATTCGACATTGAGATGCAAAGATTCAATTTCGATGATGATGCTTAGCAACGGGGAACCTTGGATTGTAGACTTCAAACTCTTAATCAGCGACTGACCGACGCATTCGATAGACACGCACCCTTCGTAACTGTTAAATTAAAACGGAAGTATAAACCGTACATTACAAACACAATAAAAGAAATCATTCAATTAAAGAAAAAAGCATTTAATAGATTTAAATGCACTCGTAACACTGAGCATAAAAACTTCTACATAAATATTAAATACTACCTTTCTTTCGCAATACGCAGTGAAAAAAGGCATATATGTCATTTGAACTTCAGAGAGCCAACAAAAACTCCAAAATGCTTTGGTCTCGACTTAATACATGGAATGTTCATTCAAAAAATAATTCTGAAATTCCTAATGATTTAAAAAATCTACAAGATATTAGTAATCAATTTGCTGATGTTAGTAGGTTGGCCGCTCCGGTTGATGCCGAGGTCCGTGACTTCTATAATACTAATAGGCTAGAGAGTCTAGATAATAGAAACTTTTCTTTTAGGTTCATATCTGAATACGACGTTCTCCAAGCTTTCTCTCGCATCAAATCCAAAAGTATTGGCGTCGATGGAATAAGTTACGTCATGCTTCTCTTTGGTCTTGAACATGTAGTTTCAATTATAGCCAGATTATTCAATCAGTGCCTTCAGGAAGGAGTGCTTCCTGAAACTTGGAAAACATCTATAGTTATACCCATTCCCAAAAATTCCAAAATCGAGTCAATATCTGAACTAAGGCCCATCAGTCTATTGCCAATCCTGGCTAAAATGTTAGAATTGCTAGTTACTGATATGATAAATGACTATATTTTGAGTATTGGCCTACTGCCTGAAGTTCAGTCAGGCTTCCGGAAGTACCACAGCACTGCTACCGCACTCACCAAGGTCACTACAGACCTTGTAACTAATATCGATGAAGGTATGGCCTTCTGTCTTATACTCCTAGATTACAGCAAGGCCTTCGATTTAATTAATCACTCTATGCTGGTTGCTAAAGCATGTTATTGTGGTTTCTCCGAGCCAGTGTGTCAATGGCTTGCCAGTTACCTATACTCCCGTGTGCAAATAGTTGAGTTGGATGGAGCCAGATCCAAGCCTGTCACTTTGCAGCATGGGGTTCCTCAGGGAAGCATTCTTGGTCCCCTGTTATTCAATTTATATACTTCTGATCTGCCCAAGCAGGTTCGTTTCTGCTCCGTCCATCTCTACGCGGATGATACACAATTGGTTGCTGGTTTTGAACCGGAAAATGCTTGTCAAGCTTTTCAGCAGATTAACTGCGATTTAAAATCTATTTTAGAGTGGTCCATTGGGCATGGTATGTTGCTTAATGCAAATAAAAGCAACTATATGGTTATTGGCACTAATCATATTATAAATAAAGTAAACATGCACAACTTTGTTTCGTTACATATTGGTGAGGATCTTCTACCCTCTGCAATATGTGTTAAAAATTTGGGCATCACATTTGACGCAAACCTTAACTTTGAATATCATATCAATAAAAAACTATCTTCTGTATCCTTTAAATTAAAAAGTTTGTATCAGTTTAAATTTATTCTACCCGAAAAGGTTAAACTCTTACTAGTGGAATCACTCATTCTTTCACAATTGGATTACTGTTGTATAATCTATTACAATTATTTAAACTTGGAATTTCGTAACAAGATTCAACTGGCCCAAAACGCTTGCATTCGTTATGTTTATTGTGTATACAAATTTTCTCATATCACTCCCACTTATGTACAAAACAACTTGCTTAAATATGAATATCGAGTGATGCTTCTATTTGGTGTATTTGTGTACAAATTTTATAAAACAAAATGTCCGATTTATCTATGGAAATATATTGTAGCAAGACAGGAAATTCACAATCTAAACCTAAGAAATGTTATTAGATTTAATCTACACCAACATCGCACTTCTAAATTTAGAAAATCATTTGCTTTTCGAGTGATACAATTGCGTAATTCACCTGTATTTAATTTAATTACTCAAAACGCTATTAATACCTTTAAGACCATATAAAAGAATGAGTTACTGAATATAATGTCCTAACAGTGTAGTAAATTACCTTTGAAATGTTTGGATTTTGGTAATAGGTATTAATGTTTTTATAGTTAAGTTACTTTATTTTTAGGTATCATGGAAGAACGCCCTGCGAATGCTACCTTTTATGTAATTATTTTTGTATATTGCATAATAAATGTTTTTCTATTCTATTCTATTCTATTCTATAAATGAGGTAAAACAAATTAAATATCTTGGCATCCGTTTCTTAAATAGCAGCCTCACATTGATTATCTGTCAAGCAAAATTCGTAGCATGATCCATAAATTTTATCTGTTCTGTGGGAATTTTTAAATAAAAAAACATTAATAATTATTTATAAAGCTTTTGTAGAGTCTCTGCTTAGATATGGAATATTGGTGTGGGGTGGGCTCTATGATAACTGTTTGTACAAACTAAACATTGTACAAAAATATATTTTAAAAATAATTTATAAAAAAAATAAACTATATCCCACAAACCTGTTATTTTCCTCAGAAACATACAATATCAGGATGCTATATATGTCAGCAATATGCTCTTATATCCACGGTCATGAGGCATTACAGAGGTTTGTAAATCATAAAATTTATACCCGGAGTAATGCAAGTAATAAGATCCAACTATTAGCAAAAACAACCTTAATCTAAGATATATAAATTATATTGGACCCAAGGTTTATAACAAACTATCATTAGAAATTAGAAATGCCAAAAAGCTTAAATTTATTGCTATGTATAAAATATTTATATTCCAAAATTACCCACAATTTGAAAGGTTTTTTAATTAAGTTTTGATTAAAGACATCTAACCTTCAACACTGTATGAATGTTAATAGTTATATTTTGTATTGTTTTATATATGTAAACACTTATGTCTTAGCTTTACTTTACCATAATGTAAGCTTTAAGTTTGAATAGAAAAAAGTTCTACATTACCAGATATACCTACTTAGAAATAAGAATATAATTAACTAAACGCACATACAGATGTATGGACATCTAGGTGCTTGATATCATTATGTTTATTTATCGTATATGAAATACTTATTTAAGATAATGCTGTGATGTAATGGGTTACCCCATGTAATTCTCAATAAATTATACCTACACTCAAGTCAGTTATCATCATTGTTCTTGAAACCAGTAAACAATAATGAAATTATAAAACAAATAAATAGTCTTAGGAATGATAGCGCTCTTGGCATAGATAAGATTAGTGTTCGAATTATTAAGAAAACACATAATAAATTTAATATTTAAAACTGGCATAGTTCCAGATCAATTTAAAATTTCAGTAATAACCCCAATCCACAAATCTGAAGATAAATCAAATATAAATAATTACCGACCAATTAGCATAATAAATAACTTTTAAATATTTTTGAAAAATACCTATATAAGGATAGACTTAAATTTTCTTCATGCAAATGGCTTACTTTCAGTAAATCAATATGGTTTTATAAATGGTCTGAGCACCTGTGATGCTCTTTACAGATTGACAAAGCAAAGAAAATAATGAAATGTGCATTGGGGTATTCTTAGACTTAGCAAAGGCATTCGACACAGTGCCTTATGACCTTCTTTTGGATATACGCAAAAGTCTGGGATTCGAGGCACTGTGTTGAGTGTCTTTCAGAGTTACCTTAAAGACAGGAAACAACATGTAAAAGTAGGAGATATTTTGAGTAATCCACTAAATATAAAAATTGGGGTGCCTCGAGGAACGGTTCTTGGACCTACACTCTTTATTATCTACATTAATTCTTTAACCAACTTAAATCTATATAACAGATCAATAATATCTTACGCAAATGATACTGCAGCTATTTTTTCTGCTGAAACGTGGCACGAGGTTAGAGAGTGTGTTAAAAAAGGTATCAGTAAAATAAAAAATTGGCTTGACACATTCAAATTAACTTTAAATATATCAAAAACAAATTATATAGCATTTTCTCTAACTAAAGTAATTTCAAATTCATTGAGATTGATAATTTAAATGGAATTATTAAGGGAGTTAAATCTACAAAATATTTGGGGATTATGGTTGATAATCATCTAAAATGAGATCACCAAGTTTACAAATTAACCAAAAGCATAAGAAAATTAATATATAAATTTTACATTTTAAGAAATATTCTTAATAAAAAACTCATAATTTCAGTGTATCGAGTCATGGTTGAATCAATGATATGTTACGGCATCCTTGTGTGGGGTGGAATGTACTATAATGCTATTAAACCCTTAACTGTTGTGCAAAACTATATTTTAAAAATAATAAATAAAAAAAAACAGGCGTTTTCCAACCACATTACTCTACTTAAATGAAATTCTAGAAGTCAAGTCTTTGTACATTTTGGAAACATGTTCTTATGTATATAAAAATGCTGACCTGAGAAATTATGTCAACCACTGTTATGAAACTCGAAATAAAATAAATAGAAATCTAATCATACCTGACTGTAGCAAAAATATCAACTTTCGTTTTGTCAAATGTTTGGCCCCTAAATTTTTTAACCTTGTACCTTTGGAAATAAGAATATTACAGCACATAAGCAATGTGTAAAAAGGTGTACGTTACATATTTTTGATAATGTAGATAAATTTAAAGAACTGTTTTAGTGTATTTAGTATGTAGATTATTATTAATATTATTATTATTGTTGTTTTGATTGTTATTATTATTATTACTTTCAATTTAAAAATGTTTTCAATTGGAATTTGAAATGTTCAAGTTAGAGGAGGCATATTAATGAAACAATATAAACCAGTATTTTAGACTTTAGTTATAGCATACACAGATGTTAAGTCATCTAGGTGCTTATTAAAGATCATTTTTATATTATACAATAATTACAAAATAATTTAATTTTCTTTTCTACGATAATTAGTTTAGATTTATTATAATGGCTCATTTATTTATCAACATACCAATCCTAAGATTTAAATATTATAGCTATTATATTTTTGTATTGTCACCTTGTAATGGGCAAGTCCCAAATAAATAAATACAAAAATTGGTTTCTCTTGCTTCATTCTTCCTAGTTCTTCATTGACTCTAGCCCACATTTATGCGACCTTTGTTGAAGTTCACTTTGGCGATGTTGACTGATTTCCTGTATTCGTTTTTCTGCTTCTTATTGAGTTGATGGATATTCTCATCTCCCGTCTGAATAGCCAGTGAATACAGATCATATAATCTGTCTTTTTCTTGCCTCAGCTCGGTTGTAAACCAATTATTGTGAGTCTTTCTTATTTTTATTTGTTTTCTTGGGCAGGTTGCATCGAGATGCCAAACAAAGCACTGTAAGAAATATTCAAATGCAGAATCGATGTTAGTTACTTGGATACCACTCCAATTTTCTTGTGTCAGTCTCTGCTTCAGATTATTGAGATTATTTTTAGTTAGGGATCTTTTATTTATTTGTTCGTTTTTAATGGTCGTTTCTTGTGGCTTGATAGTAATCAATAATTCTTGCAGTGTGTGGTCAGATAGGTGCGGCTCCGAAATTGCACTTTGTCCAGTAAGTTTTTTAGCAATTTAAAAGAGTAGTCGTCTTTTTTCAAACTATTGATATTTAAATCCCCACATATAATTATATTTTGACACCTATTTGAACAATATTCAAGAAGACTTAGGTTTGATGAGGAAAATTTCAGTATTTCCTAAGGGTGGTCTGTATATAGTTATCCCTATTATTTTCAATGACTCTAGAACCAGTTCTATCCCACAGCATTCCATCTGCATTTCCACAGCAAACTCCTTTATACATTCAATTAGTTTGATGTTTAGGTTGTTATTCGTGTATATCGCGGTCCCTCCATGTAGGTGTATGTGATAACAGAAAGAGGTTTGCAGTGTATAATCTGGGATATTCATACTTGCAGTTGCATCGTTAGCTATCCATGTTTCTGATAGACACAAGATGTGGGGTTGCTTTTCTTTGCATAGAGCTTCTAACAGGTTCAGTTTATTGGGCAGGTTAAATGTTAATATGGTAAACTAACAGCTTTCCGCTTTGATGTTTTGCTATATCTCTGTTATTAGCTGCGACAGTCGGGGGAATAAAAAATTATATGTTTGCGTTTCTACCGTTTCTTGCTGGTTGGTATCTTTGTCGTTGTTACCGTTGTCGCTGTTATCTTTGTCATTGTTCTCGTTGTTGTTCTCTTGATTGACCTCCCTCGATTGAGTGTGCTGGGTTGTCTTTAATTTTGTTTTGACTATTGCTGTTTTGCTGTTGTGTGAGAGTTGCTACTGTTCTTTTATTTATGTAGTTATTGTATATATAACTTAGCACCCGAAATCTTCCTTTAGTGGTTACTTCACCTATGTCTAGTATTTGATATTCCTGCAATATCTTGCTGCAGTGAAATGCGATGAAATGAGTTGTTTCGTTGGTTATGTTATTAATGGAATTTATTTAACGTCGGTTCGTTCCTTACAGTGGGTGAACTAATAAAAATTCCATTAGTGTTTTGTCCTTGTTCCAGTAAGTCATTTATATAGGTTCTGTTAATAGATTTTCCTCTTCTTGCATTCTCCGTAGTGCTAAATATTATCACATAGTCATTTTTTGAGAAGTTTTGGGTACATTTTTTGAAGAGCGATGTTATGTCCTCAAAAATATTTCGCTCGTTTTATTGACAGTTTGTGTCGAAATCAGTTTTTGCAACAATTAGAAATTTTGCTATTATTGTAACCATTAGATCCACCTAGTAGGAGTACTTGGGGTTTCTTTTGAATCCTTGACTCGCTTCTTGAGATTCGCTCTTTATTATCTCCCTGACTTTCTGTGTGAATAACCTTCAAATCACTTATTTGACTTTTCAAGTTAGCTATCATTTTGATATGAACATCATTTAAGTTATATGCTTCTGATAGTTGCAAATTTTGTTCATTGATTTTTTGTTTCAAAACTTCAACCTGTGCCCTAAAATTGTCATGACATTTTGATCGTTCGTCTTGTTCCATCGAGAGTTTTTTTTCTAGTCCCGATATTTTTTCTCCAAGTACTTTTATTTTTTTCATCTCTCTTATTTCTTGCTCCCCATGGAGTCTCGTTTTCTTTCTGGATTGTGTTTTTTTCTTCTTTTAGTTTTTCTATAGTTTCTTGTGTCTCCTTCTTCAAGGTTTGTGCTGTTTCTAATTCTTGTGCTGCGACTTTCAGCTTTTGTCTGTATTTGTTACTATTTGCACTCGTTTCTTCCGTTAGTGATACCATTCTGGATGACGTTTCTAAGAATGCAATATTTTCTTCTAGTTGTTTTATTTTTTCCATTTGTTTTCCATTTTTGTCCGCCATATAATTTAAACGCTCTATATTTTGCTCTAGTTCCAACAGTTTTCTTTTCAGCTCGTTCCATTGACAAGACTTAATCGAATTGAATAATTGAAAAAAAGAAAGCTCAAAAAATTTAAAATGACTAACATCACATCTCCGTGAACAGTGTAAAACTGTTAACAAATCTTGTTATCTGGACTTTATCCTGTATGTTTGTAGATGCTCCCTCGCCAAGCCTTTGCTGACATTTTTTTACTCTCTCCTTACAATCTGGAATATCTCCCATTCATTGGAAAAATAGTTACATAATGCCCATACGTAAAAACGAAAGTAAATCAAGACATATTAAAATACTCTCTCAAAAATATTTGAAATCATAATTACCAATGTAATAAAAACAGTCTCTCACATCATGTTTAATTTAACAACAGCATTGTTTTTGTGACGGGAGGGCAACAACTACTAATATGATGTGTTTTACTCATTTTGTTTTGGATGCCTAAGTCTTTCACAAGTAGACGTAGTCTATACTGATTTCTTCAAGACATTTGACATTGAGTAAATATAAGAATATTATGTTCTAAATTGAAAGCTTTTGGGTTTAGGGGCTGCTTGCCGAAATGGCTGTAGTGCTGTCTTGTTGGGAGAGTGCAGTCTGTTTTAAAGGGAGAAAATTCTGAGCAGTTTTCTGTTACTTCAGGTGTACCACAGGAAAGTCATTTTGGTTCACTTTTATTTAATATTTTTATTAATGATCTTGATGTTTACCTAAAATGTCTTTTTCTTTTGTTTGCAGATGACTGTAAGATTTTTAAAATAAATAATTCTGTTACAGATTGTCGTTTGCCACAAGCAGACCTTGATGTCTTCTCTGTCTGGCACAAAACTAGAGACTTAGACCTGAATGTTGACAAATGTCAAATTATGTTGAATTCTTGATAATGTATGGTATTGTGGCCTGGGGTGATCCGTAGGGCAACATATTAAAAAAACTTAATGTTACATAAAATTTTATTTTTAAAATAATCTATAATAGAGAAAAGCCCTACATATTTATTGTACAGCCAAGAAATATTTAATATAAGATGGTTATACATACTCGAGGCTTGTTCGCATTTGCGATTATTAAACTATATGGGCCCCCAGTTCTACAATTTGCTGCTAGTAGATATTCGCAGAATAAAAAAAAATAAAACAACTAGAAAATACATTGGTGCTTAGATGATAAGTTCATATCTTCAAAGCAGACCAATATTTTTACAAAAAGTTTTAGTTTTTCCGCACATTGAAGATTAGTGAAATATCACAGAAAAAACGAAATATCACGCAAAATAACGGTTACACAGTCCTAAATAAAAAGTGTGGACCTAAAAGTCCTATACAGGAAGGAAATACCATAAATATTAGGAAATTCGTCATAACATAATCTCTAAAAAACAAGTGAAAATCAAAACATTATCACAAATTATTTTCAATATCTTACCAAATGGAGAAGCGTTGTTTCTGTAAACCTGATGAGGAAGATGCCCATCTATGGATATGTGATCAATGTGGGAAGGAGACTTGTAAAATATGTGCAGATCTTACAACCTCTGAAGCTAAAATGATGGAACTAAAAAAAAACTGTAAGTTAAAAATTTTCTGTACTCAGCGCGAAAACCAACCTGAAAATTTGACAAGACTCCCGATGGGTGTAATTCAGAAGCTATAAAGTGCCATGAAAACCATGATAGACAACCTACTTCATATCCAACATTAAAAAATATTAAAGACAACTACTGTTAATGTGCAACAAAACAGAGGTAATATTATAATATTACACATACATACAGTGAACCCCAACCTGGTTCTCCTTCAAATGCTAAAAGCAAAACCAATATGAGAAAAGACAAGATCTAGAGAGCGCACAACTTCAAATTATGAATAATATTATCAATTTGGCTGGCAATGACCAGTCAGAACCAAATTCAGATCAAAACTCAATTAGGAGTGTTCCACCAAAACCATCTAAATGGCCAAATAATTCAGGTGACACTATATTTGGAGCAAATACTCAAACACTTGGCATTGCTGCGGTTGAGAGCAGAAAACATGTGTTCATATCACATTTGAACCCAAATACCTCAGTCGACCAATTAAAAAAACACCTAGAACAAAATAACATACAACTTCTAAATTTGGAGAAATTGGAAACTCGATCATCAGACATTGCAGCATTTAGTGGACAGATACCTTTCTCTAATATGAAGAAAATCTTTGACCCCAGGATATGACCTAAGTATACCATCCTACGATACTACTGAAACCTTACAAAGAAACCTTAAAATTTTCAAGGGGTTGCAACCAACATGGAAGAATCAACCTCAGGAAACCCTCAGGACTCACTAGAGAATGACAATAATTTTAAGTAAACCACACTTGCTATGCTTAGAAAGGAAAACTATTCAATAAAAAATCATTCAAGATAGCTGCAGTGGAACTCAAATCTCTGAAATTACTTACTATTACAATCTATAGGTCACCAATTTTGAATATTTCTAGTGGACCTTTCAGTAGTTCTTTTTAAATTAAATACTAACTGTTATACTGTCATAAATGGTGACTTCAATGTCCACTTTCACTTTAACAATACTAAAGCCAAAGACCTTTAAATCTTATTAAAAGTTTTGGTTTTACTGAACAAATTTTTTCAGCAACATACGCATCCAATATTCTTGACAATGTATTTCTAAATTTCCAAAATATCTTTAACTTTAATATTTAGGTTACTACTTTTATCTATCGGATAAGAGTTAGTCACGTAAATATAACTATTGTGCATTGAGCCTGTCTATTGACATGTACACGAAAGCCCCCAAGCTGGAGAGGATTAAATTAAGACCTTTTACCTCTAATGGTAAAATATTGCTGTATAACTTACATTCAGGTATTGATTGGAGTTTTGTATAATATAGCATTTCCATGCAACACAAGAACAGCCATTCTTAAGAACGAGCAATTTAGTTGGTTTAACAATAAAATTTGTCAAATTCGTGAAACATGTAGGTTACTAAATGAAATGTATGATTGTAGACCTTTTTCAAATTTAGATAGTTATATTATTGATTTTAGAAATAAATAAAGGCAGACAATTTTTAATTGTTTAATTCAGAACTCTAAAAACATGGCCAAGTCCTCTTGGCAAGTCATAAACTCAAATTCCAATAGAAACACAAATAAAAAAAATTGAAACCTGTTTAAAGGCAGATGATTTTAACTCTTTCTTTTCAAATGTAGCAAAAAACTTAACTTCTAAAATTTCAAATATTAACAATTCTAATTTTAAAACCCATGTAGAATCATTTTTAGAACACAAAAACATAATTAAACCTTTCGTTTTTGAGGAAGTTATTCGAATTAAAGTAAGAGATACCATACAGAGCCTAAAAAATAAATTAAACAGGGACATTTATGAAATGAATATTGATTTAATAAAATGTTTAAAAATATTCTTATTCCTCCTTTAACAAAATTAATTAAATTAAGCATGAAAGGAAAACTTTCCCCAATTCCCAATCCCAAAAAAAGGAGACCTAAATGACCTCAATAACTTTAGACCCATAACTCTAATACATGTCATCTCCAAGGTATATGCATCAATACTGAGGGAACAACTGTATGATCATTTGGAATCCAACAATCTATTTTCAGAAAATCAGTATGGGTTTAGATATGGTAAATCTAAGACCCCAAGCCATCTTAGGTCTACTGGAGGATGTTACTGAGCCCTTCGAGAGGGGGCAGTACATGCAAATCGTGTTTTGCGACCTCTTGAAGGCGTTTGACTGTGTTCAACATGGCATTCTCTTTGAAAAATTAAAATATAATATTGAAAATAGAAGTATACAATTATTGAACAGTTATCTCACCAATTGGACTCATATTACATACTTTGAGGCATACTCTAAAGCTATAGAAGTGGAACTTGCAGTGCCGCGGGGTCTATTTAGCGCCACTGGTATTCAAAAATTCAAAATAATTTTAGTCACCATTGAAATTTTCTATGTTACATGCATATAGAACTTATAAGTCTAGTCAGGTTAATTTAAAGGTTAAAATACGATACAAGTAATATCAGCTAAGTATAGTAAACTAAGTATAGCTGAATAGTAAAAAATAGTAAAATGAAGAAACTTTATCCAAATTAAATTTGAAGTAGCAAAACAGAAAGTCATGCGACACCTATACAGACAAAATACCTCAATATATAACATTTATTAACAGATACATGTAATAAAAGCAGTGGTCAATGCGACTAGACCGGCAGATACTCTAGAGATTAAGAAACTTATTGACTGAATAGAATGTATGATCTCTTAAAAACAATTTCAGTTTTCTCTTAAATCCCTTTAAACTCTGTCCTACAAGTGTTCCAGTCTTGTTGTAACATTTAATACCCATGTATATTGGAGAGTTCTAAGATTTCCTAGTCTGGAGAATGGCAGTCATAGATCAGAACAATTTCTCGTGTTATACAAATGGATATCTGAGTTTTTAGTATGCTTGTAGTAATCATATTTAATATACATTATGAGCTGATGTTCTTTGACTAGCACTTTCCATACACCTAATGATTTTTTTCTGGCAGACAAAAGCTTTTTGTATATATGACGAAGAACCCTAAAAACGCAAACCATACTGTATATGAGAGTCCACTATCCCAAAATACAAAATTTTTAGAACAGAAGCATACATTACTTATTTTTTTACATAACTGTGCGACGTGAAATTCCCATGTTAATTTTTGGTCCACATAGAGACCTAGGAGCTTAAAAGTTTCTGTGCTCCTCATCGACCTTCTTGTGACCATAATCAAATACTTCCTGTTGGGCAAAAGCATTTCAATCAAGAAATTGCATGAACAAATTTTCTTCTGTATTAAGCTTGAGCCCAGGTTAGTGTAATTACAAATGTCAACTAGATTTTTTATTCATAAATACAGACACGCACTTTGATATTTTCAGCGATTCGGGAAAAGAACTATTAACAAGATGGCTCAGTGGTTCCGATAGTACATGACTGACTTTTTAGAACCCTGCCAGAGATGCTGTCAATACCAGCTGTGGGTTTTTTTGTTGTTTTCATTAATAACTGTTCAATTTCTTGTGGATCTGTTGCTGCTAAAAATATACTTTTTGAAACACTTTTTTATACAGTAGTTGGGGGATGACACAGGATTGTTTACTGAGACATTAGTAAAGAATGTGTTGAACATTTACAGTTTTTAGGTCTATAATAACAGAGCCATCACTGGCATTAAGGTCAATATTCTTTTTTGAACCCTCTGCTCTTGATTATTTGCAACTTTCCTTACATACAATCCCAGCGTTTGTCACTCGGTTGTCATTCAAAAGGCGCCGTCCATCCTTAACAGATTAATTATACATAGATAAAAACAACATATCTGGCTGTGATAACTACACTATCATATGTTTTTTAAGTGCATTAATTTCACAAAGTAAATTATGCATTTGTTTGATTTCCGATGAGAAACATATACTTGGTGGATCAAATACTTTTCTATCCCAAGCACCACGATTAGCAAATATGTATCCGGAACTAAATTTCTTTGGTTATCATCAGTCTTTAGTTAGATCTGTAGTGGAATACTCCTCCCCTGTTTGGTCTTCACATTAATAATTCTATTGAAATGGTTCAGAATAAATTTCTGCGCATTATGTCTTGTAAGTTTAACATTTCTTCAGTTGATTATTCTGCTACTGCTATGACGTCAGTTAGTGGTCTTTTAAAACTTTATATAAAATCATAAATGCAATGAACTGCTGTCCCCTGTTGCCAAGATTAATTTTCTGGTTCCACCTAGAAACACCAGAAACCAATGCACTTTTGCACAATCTTTTCACCTATTCAACTATGGAACGTACTCCTCCACAGCAAGGTTTCACTCCTGGAGAAATAAAACTAACTTGGATTTGTTTAATATTTTAATAAATTACCTATAAAGGTGCAAAACACCTTGAGTGACTTATAAAATAAAAAAATATAATTTTTTAATTTATTTAGTAAAGAATATTTATACAAATATGTTGGATTAGGTTAAGACTATTAATTAATTTGTACCTTTATAAATTTGTATTTGTAAATGTTTACCCATAAATAAATAAATAAATAACTATTATACGAAAGATTTGGACTGATATGATGAGCAATGAGTTATAAAGACACCCAACTGTTTTAGTATCAATCACATGTTTTGTATGTCCTTGTATAAAGTACAATAATCTAAAACCCTTAAGTACAATGCTGTAAATATGCAGATTAAAAGTTAAATTTTCATCAAAAATAACAGTCAGGTAAGGGAAGGAAATAACATTTTTAAGATTTGTATTATCTATGTGGTAGGTGGGATTAATACGTTTATGAAAATGAAGCACTTTCCATTTAAAAATTTTAAGATGCAGATAATTAGTGTGGCACCATTTGATGAGCTTTTCAATGTTAGACTGCAGTGGATTCCACTCGGAGACAACCGGTGAAAATAATTTTATGTCGTCTGCAAATAAAAGACATTTAGACATTTTAAAACTATATAGTTTATAAAGAGTAAAAAGAGAATTGGACCAATATGGGAATCCTGTGGAACACCTGAAGTTACAACAACTTCCCTGGAAAATGAACCAGACAAGTTGACCTGCTGATGACAATTAAATAAATATGATTTGATCCACTCGAGATAGTTTCCAGAAAAACTAATTTGCTGAAATTTCCATAATAGAAGCTGATGGGAAACATTTATAGAGCTAGAACCTTCTATGTGACTTTGTTGAAATTGCATAACTGTAAAATTTTCAGGCATATCCTAATAAATCTGTTTTTGAAATTAGTTTGTTTCTTTTGTGTTAATATTCTTATTTTCAGGTTTTAATAATTAAGAATTATTAACATTTGATGGTTCGTAGAACTTAATTACAAATTAATGAATCTATCTTTGCTCTCTGTGTTTAATTTCAAATTCTAAGGTTGAACGGCTTCCAAACTAGTCTGGAAATCATTTCGAACGTACGAATCGTCTTTGACTAGCCTAACTGAGTAGCCATGGTAACTAATGTAATAAATTAATTTCCAAATCTACTAACATCTAATAAATTAATCTCCAACTCAAGTAATTCTAATAAATATTTTTTTATTTTTACAGGCTGTCCGTTGACAAATGAAAATCCCAACTATATTTTTCCATTCATTATACTTATAAAGGTTTAAATCTCGTTGAATATTATTAATTAATTGTAGAAATAACAAAAACAAATATTAAGATCATTTCAATTCCTTATGTTTTGGAGAAAAATATTATTTTTAGTTTTTCATATATTTAAAACTCTCAGCTCTCTCCACTTTCCGGTAGTGTAAGATTATATAGGATTAATTATAATACAAATGGGCAAATGTAGTTGGGTAGCAACTCAAAAACTTATTAAATTATAGATATATTTTTGTAAATGTAGTCAATTAAACAAATATTTAGAGAAGATGCATTCAAGCTCACTTGTGCCACATTTAATGATAAAAAAAGTGAATTGAAAGAAATTGATTTTTGATATTACTGGGAATTGAGAAGTTCGGCAGTAGAACGAAGTCTGATGCAGTCTTTATTTTCAAGCTAATTAAAAACTTGGTGTTATGTCCTGAAATTTTAGCAAACTTTTAGTATCACTAAGGTCATTAAGACAATCTAATATGTTTTAACACAGAACACTGTACAGTAAAAATAATTTAACACATAGAATGATGTGAAATGCAAACACAATAGGCCTTGATTTTTTTAAAGTCTTCCTCAATTTAATGTAACTGTAGTCTCTCCACCAGTTTTCAGTGCTGTTCTTTGACTGACTAGGGTTTCATTTTTGTACTTTGTATTCATAGAAAATTTATACTTGTTTTACATACTTTGTAAGTGACTTACTTTTGTAATTATGTTTATTTTTAGTATATCTTTGTATGTTCTATACAAGTCATTGTTAGGTCCCGTTAATAAAGTAAACTGAATTATTGAAATATAAACGTCCAAATCCGAGTAACATTGCCGCGTGTGTTGTATCTTGTAACTCAGTAGAATAAATCGGCAATTTTTTAATAAGGTACAAAATAACCTTTTATTTCATAGTGTATAAATTGTATGTTCTTGAAATGGTTCCAATCGGAAGCGCTCCACAAGCGTCTGAATATCTGTATTATCACATGCAGGGGCATCGAAAATTTGATTTTTTTTGAAACAGACTTTTCAACCTACTCAAATATATATTATTTTTTGTGTATGTGATGACCCCTGTTAGTGTCGTCCTACCTGTCATATATTCGGACTCATAACAAGTAACAGCAATTTTGATCAGAGCCATTTTGTTTGTCTATCAGAAAAAGCAGATTTTCATACCTATTTCGTGTGTATACCTTATGACCTCTGTTTTCATGTCGCCGTAGCTTCACCTAATAGTCAATGACTTCTGTTCTCATGTCGCCGTAGCTTCACCTAATAGTTATACATTAACAAGATGGCGGGTAATAGTAATGTTTGTGTTATTTGCGTGCGTAAAATTTTCTCAAACACACTTGCAATTGAGTGCTCTCAGTGTTTTGGTTGCTGTCACAGTCCTTACTTCTGCATAATTTAATAAAGTAGAGAGAAAACAATGTCACAATTGAATTTTATAGATAGATAGAGTTTATTTGTAATAAAACATAATAAAATGCTTTTACAAGTCAAAAAAAAAATAAATGTTTACATTACCAAACTGTTGCCTACAAAAATATTGTAGGTAGGAACTAAAAGATATAAAACTGTACATTTATGTTAAGAGAAAAATACTAATTATAAATACTATTAAAATTTTAAAAATAATGTTAAGCTTTAAAGTTATTTGTAAAACAAAAATACAATCAGTAATATGTATGTATTATGACATAAAATTATAAAACAATTACAGATTAACCCTTACTTTAAAAACAGAAGAAAAAGTATTAGACACATTAAATATTTACAGTCATGTAAAAAACCACATATACATCAAACAAGATCGCTAAAGCTATTATTGAGGAACTCCCCAAGAGAGTAAAAAGTCTTTATCAATAGATAATTCTTTGACCTTTAAGAAAAACCTTTTTTCCTCTAGCAATCTTATATGAGTTTCAAGAAAATAAAACATGTATACAATGATATTTGGTGCCTTATCTGGTCCATGATAGCCTGTGAAAAACCAGGAGAATATTATTGTTATTATGTGTTGGATAGTCATGAATATCACAGTGCCAGGAAAAAAGAGACATGTTCGTCCTTATGTACATTAAGCAGGCCAGGATGTAAGAACAAGGGAAAATTAGGATTTTATGGTCTTTAAAAAACTGATATCAGCACTTTCATAGCTCAAACACCAACTCATCGACATTGCAGTTTAAAAATTCTCTCAGTATGTGCACTGTGTCCCCATTTGTCTACTGAGAGAGCACCCTAATTAAATTGATGGTCCTGGAGAGCCTGCCACAGCAGATTATCTGCTTCCAAGTAAGTCCCGAGTCCAGGATAACACCAAGGAACTTAACATGAGAATCATAGGGTAAGTCAGGATGACTGTGCCTTAGGATAAAGTTTAGGTAGTAGGTCTTAGACTTATTAAAGCTTAGATGATTAGCTGAAAACCAATCACATATACGTGTCTGCATAGCACCAAGAATAACTGCCAAAGGGTCTGCAGGGTGATACTTTATGATGTTCGTCGTATCATCTACAAAAAGAATCAAGTTAGAGTTGTTCTGAAACTTGGCGAGGTCATTTATTTATATTAAGAACAGTAGTGGCCCCAATACAGAATCCTAGGGTACACCATGTTGAATAAGTCGTTGCGATTTATTGCCGTTATAATAAACGTATTGACTCCTTTCAGCGAGATAATAATTAGTGAGATACTTTTTAAATCAAATTTATAATAAGAGAGCTTTCGTAACAGAATATTGTGAGACACACCATTAAAGGCCTTGGTTAGCTCTAAAAAGGATGCATATGCTTTTAGGCCCTCCATAACTTCTACAATTGAATCGGTAAGGTTGTTGATAGCGAGTGTTGTTGACTTTTGTTTGCGAAACCCATATTGGCCCTGTAGAAAAAGACTATTTACCTCAAAACATTTGTTAATTTGATCCTTTAATTCAAATATTTTGAAGAATATAGGTATAATTGGCACAATTTTTTATACTCAATAATTTAATTTTTGGATACTAGGTTGGGATCCTGTGGATAGACTACAGAGTATGGAGCCACTAACTCATATTTCTTAAAAACTTCTATACATAAAAGTTTTTACTATAATGCATGCCAAAAATTCAGGAATACCAAAGGAAACCATTTTTCCGTTCATAATATTCAGGTCAACGTTGTCATATGCATTAGAAATATCTAACAAGACAGCACCTAGATAATGATTATCTGCATAGCATTTCTGTATATTCAGTGTTTAATGTGCAGTGCAGTTCATAACACCTTTACTTCTCCGAAAACCAAACTGAGTTGCAGGTATTAACATCAAATACTCAAATAATACATCCACCATTCCAACCGAGTGTTCACTATTTGCTCTAACCTTTAAAAATACATGCCATTAGGGATATCGGTCTAAATTAATTGGGTTTACCTTGTTTGTTAATAGGAATAACAACTGTGATTTTAAAAACTTGACAGTTGTGCCCATTTGTCATTTATTTATTAAAACCTAGGCAAATCAAAATTTTAGCATTTTCAGGTAATAACTTTATTATGCAATATGTTATATCATCTAGGCACAGGTTAACAACCAATCAGATACCGCACTCCTGGAATTTTCGTTCATTAAAGTGTTTACTTGAACTCCATTAGCTGGGTGGAGAACTCAGAGATGTATTCGAAAAATTTTCATTTATTCTGAGCAGGACCTTATTAAAATATTTTGTGAGTAATGTTTAACCAAGTTTAATATATTTATATTGAAAAATTAGTGAGTGTATACATAGTAGTTATGCACATACAGACTGGTTTGAGTTTTTATTGATTTACGAAATTATAATATTATTGTTAGATCAGTTATATCGCTGAACTTGAAAACATTGTGTTTTACTATCATGTAGAAATGGTTTAAGCGCATTTTATATTCATTTCACTTCTGCCATTGGCGTGCGTGTGAAAAACGTAAATATTATATACTATTATACTCTCCCACATCACAAAAATGGAATATTATGTTTCTGATTTTCACAGTTTTTGTGGTCAGCAAATTCAATTTTTCTGTTCATTTATATTTTTTGTAATATCCGGATATAAGTAAGAGTAAGCTACATAACCTCCTACTTAATGCTGATCATTTATTTTATCTAAAAGATTTTCTCTGTTGCAAGCCATGACCCAGTTCCTTGCTCTAACATTAGATAAAAAATAATAGTTTTAATGCTAACATGACAAACATGCTTTATGCTATCAATGTGAGCAACACTGAGCGGCAATAAATAAAACAATATGTGATCCGCAGTTCAATAAAAAATTATAGTTTAAAATATCTAGAAAACGCGATTTTGTCAGTAACGCACAGAAAAGTATAAAATAATATAATTCTCTTAAAATATATTTTGATCAATGACTATGCAAAAAAGTGTGATTCGCTTTTTCGTTTCTTTGAGAAGCATGTACCTTTAATTAATTTCGACATCATTACATTATTTTGTACTTTTTAGTGCGTTACTGACAAAAGCTTGTTTTCTAGTTTTTTTTTAACTATAAATCACTTTTTACTTTTTACACACTTTACTGGACTCATCAAAACAAAACAGATTAGCCCAAACTTCAAGTTCGATGGTACCATATTATGTATTAGACTCATCAGAACAAACGAAATAACCATCGGTACCATTTGGTACCATCGAGCTGATCTGATGAACTCGGTGGTACCAAATTATGTATTGGACTCGCCTAAATAAACCAAATGAGCCCAAACAAAAGGGGTTTTTGGGCCATTTGAATTATCCACACTTTATATCAAATTTTCAAATGGACACAACAATTAGTATCATCGAGCTGATCAGATATACTCGATGGTGCCAAATTGTATTATTATCCGAATTAGATATAGTTACAAAATTTCAAATCCATGCAGTTAGAAGTAAGTTAAAATCGATCGGTACCATTTGTTACCATCGATCAGCCCGATAGCATCAAATTATTATATTATCATCCGAATTACGTAGGTTTGAAAATTTTCAAATCTTCACAACATTCAGAAGTAGGTTAAAATCGATCGGTACCATTTGGAACCATCGATCAGCCCGATGCACAGTGGTTTCCAGGAGACCATTTATGGCCAATAAGGGTTATGTTAGAAGTACCTTTAACCTAAATAAATATAAAATATACTAGAAGGCTCTTAAAACACATTATTTTTCTATTATATTATTTAAGTTATTGGTAATTATTTAAGTTTATTTGGAAATATATGAACAAAATTTGATATGGTGGATGCAGAACAACGTAAGTAAAATTAAAGCGTTAATTCAATGTTTGATTTTTTTTTCATAGTAGTTGTTTTGAAGGGTTGTTTTATTCGTGGTTAAAAATGTCTGATATATTTAAAACGTTTTTCTTTGGTAGAGAAAATTTATATGTTTCCGTCATCAACCATTTTTGAAACTTATGGTGTTTTTAGTAGAACGTTATCTAAAGATATTGAGATTGAGAAATAAAATAGCTGCCACTTTATGAGATATCATTTTTCAGATTTTTGCTACAATAAGGTACATTGTACAGTAAAAATAGAAAAAACATTATTCAAGATTTTTTTGCTTAAATAAATAAAAAACCTACAGTTTAATGTACTAAAAGTCTCCATGCCTTAGTCATCGATGTCTGTCATTTCTAACCCCCAAATGTCATCGGGAAAAAGTTTTTCTTGTCTTGGTTTTGTGCAGCTCTCAATTTGGAGATTATTCTACCTCCAATGTCATAGACTGGTCATGTGCTGCACAAAATGACTTTAGCAGACGTGAAGCACATGACCTGTCAACGACATTGGAGGGAACATAACCTAAAAAAAAATGTTTTCAGAACCCCAAAGAGTCACAACCATTCAGAGGTTAGAGATTTTTAATTTATGGTTTGAAAATAAAGGAAATTCAATTGAAAGAAGTTTCCAAGTTTACAATCAGAGCGCGAGGATATATGTATATCCACTGATATATATTACGATATATATCTTGATATATATTACGATATTTATTTTATAAATATCAAGATATATATCCGTTTTTTTAAATTGAGAATATTACAATTTCTTAACTATTTTTTTAAAGAAACGGCAACTGCGCTACTTCTAAGTTCTGAATTATTTACCTGCTTACCCCCGCTACTTTGGCTCGGCAAAGAACGGGGAATCCCAGAGAAGTGTTGATTGAGTAGCAGTTGACAATAATATCCTGGTGTTTGAGTTTGGTCTATGTTTGTACCTTTTATTTTAATCGATTAATATAGTTTACAAAATGCCAAAACGAAAGGATTTAGTTTGGTCAAGTTTTGATTGTATAAAGAAAGAGAATAACACGGGTAAATGGGCAAAATGTAAGCAATGTCTTCCTACAAGAATGAAAAAGCATTTAGATATATGTAATGTAGGCCTAGAAGGCTCCGAAGCTTCTCAAATCAATATTGATCAGAAAAGTATTCAATCCCAAAATCAAGACCAATATAATATTCAGGCATCCACTAGTACTCAAGGTAAGTGAAATATTTATAGAAAAATCTGTCTCGTGAGCATTTTAAAAAATGTATTCATTCAAACCAAAAAAGTAATGTTTATATATCAAGATTTTGTCGCGATTTATATTTTTAAAAGCTTCTATTTAATTTCACTTATATGTTAGTTAGTATGTATGTGTGGGTCAATTCTTGCAAGTAGGTTTTGAAGCAATTCATATAAAATATTATATAAACCCGGTGACAATACAATATTATGGTGTCAAATGGTGAATATTTTATACAGGGTCCGTAAAAAAATGCTAATTACTAAAAAACAGTTCAGGTTATTGGAACTGACTGAAATTGGGTACCCATATTATATAAACCCGGTGGCAGTAGAATATTGTAATATATAAAATATATCATATAGTAAATGTCTTATACAGGGTACGTAAAAAATAATGCTAAAAAGTTTAAAATAAATTAAATTTTTTGTTTAAAAAACTTTTATTTATAAACTAGTGAACCAACAATTAAAGAATAATTAAAGTTACAAAAACACATATTCTTCCTCAAGAAGTAAGATGGAATACCATGAGCGATTGTATTAGATCTTATTTAGAAAACAGGGGAATACTAGTACAAGTTTGCCAAGACAATAAGGACAAAATTGATGCTGACGTTTACAAAATTATAAATAATAACCATATAGTGGTAAACGCAAAAGACTTTTTGGCTAGACTATATCTAGTTTCAATTGCAGTCGACAGAATGCAACGAGACTCAACGACAATTGCTGTGTCCGTGGAAGTTTGGATTTAGTTAGGAAAAGACTTAAAAGACCAACCAATCCACATTCAGAACCTGTATAATAAAAGAAGAGATATGGCTATAGGCTCACCTCATGTTAGATCATAGATTTTTAGGAGAAAGGCTCACTATTAAACAGAAACCAGAAGCCTATGAATATTTAAATTCGATCAAAACAGATTTCATTCCTTTTGTCATGGCACTAACTTCAAAATCCAAACCCTTTCCTGCTTTTTTGTTTGGTGAAAGTTTCAGAAGAACTCGTACGTTAATTTGGTGGAAGTCTGTATCAATTTCTGAGTCAGACTGGCCTGATAAAGAATTTTTTTTGGAATTATGTAACCAGTTACTTACAGCAATAGCTTCTACAGCAGGCATTGAAAGGTGCTTTTCTTGGACTTGTGGATTCTAAGTTACGAAATAATCTAGAAAAGGCTAGTAAACTTGTATTTATGTTTAAATATTTAAATAACAATTCAACAAACAAACGAGATAACTTAGACTAGATTTGGACGGAGCAAGAAGAAAATAATGTAACAGATGCACATGAAGAACTAGTGGTGGTATTAAATAAAGACCTAAGTTTTAATTCAGATGATGAACCATTATCTAGACTTGTTTAGTCAGAAATGGTTTGCATGCAATTTGTTTTTCAGTTTTTTTGATTTTAGAATTTCGCAATTTTTAGTTTGGTGAAAAGAATTTTATTGAACAATTTCTGTCACCTATATTCCGTTTTTTTCTTATCTCAAAGAATAATTAGTTTAAACTGAGACACTCACTAGGTATTTCTATTTTTCCTTCATGTGGCCTTGGTTTTTCAATTTTTTTTTTAAATAAAAAGTATTTTTTGTATATTTGTGTCTTCTTATTTGCAGTTTTTAATAGGTACTTAGATACTAAATATCAATAGTAAAGACAACATATTTATTTTGTTTAATTTTGTGAACATCTTAAGAAAATATCATAAATATCACAACTTGGATATATATCGGATATATATCATAAATATGGGATATTTTGATATTTATATAAATATCTTGATATTTTTGTGGCCTGTTTACTATGAAATTGCCAATAGAATAAATATTCGAGGCGAAATCTATCAACAATCCGCTAAAAAAATAATTGAAATTTGCGACCAATTAACAAAACGATAGAAAAAAGCTAATCATTCCAAAAATACATTTATGAAATCGAATAATGCGTTGTTACTAAGCGAGGTAATTTTTTCTCCACAAATGAATATACTACAAACCCCGGGTATTTCTTTTGGAAGACCAGAAAAATCATTTACAGAAAGCAGTAATAGGTCAAAACGAAGAAAAAATCGAGAACTGGCAGATACATACGACAGAAATCAATTGAAAGATGCGTAGAAGTTAATTTTAAAAGAACAAAAAAAGGATGACCTAAATTTAATTAAAACAGGTCTTGAAACTACACTAACCCGATCAGCTAAAATAATGAACACTTGGAAGCATGTAATATTTGCGGAGCTACTCCGAAAATAATAAACGACATCGAAAAAGTTAAAAAGAGGCCAGTAAAGGAATCATCTCTAGACTACGGTTTATCCACCCTTCACGCATGGATTAGATTTGTGGAATATTTCATACACTTATCATACCGATTAAATTTCAAAAGATGGAAGGCTAGGTCAGAAGGGAAAAAGGCAACTGTTAAAGAAAGAAAGAAAGACATTCAAATCCGCTTTAAAAGCAAAGTGGGATTGAATATAGATAAAGTAAAGCCAGGGGGAAGTGGAACTAGCAATGACGGGAATACGGCAGGAAGATCTTTTGCCGAACCATCAGTAACAGCTAACATTTTAAATATAGACGAAGAGTGTGTAAACCTTTGTCATGGGGATTTCCAATTGATGTAAACTGAATTTAAAAAATATGGCGAAAACACAGCGGTACTGTTGACATAAAAATATCTGTGGTATTACATGTCCAGCAGTATTCACAAGGTTTTGATTCATGGTGCATCCATAATTTCTGCCGCAGTCCTACCGATAGACATGATGTCGGAAGAGGCACAAGAGTCTCGTAACAAAGACCTAAAAAACTACCGGGAATATTTTACCCAAAAAACATCAAGAATAGCCACAAACCAGGATAAAAATAAACAAATGTTTTTACCCGAAAGAATAAAATTATTTAAAGAACATTTACTATCTATGGCTCCTAAATATATTGATTCCTCTGATTCTGAAGATCAAATCAATATTTTATATTGATTTTTTCTTTGTTTTTTAACAATTACTTCATTTAATAATACATATATGTAATATACTTTTATATATTTTATATTTATATATTGTTGTTAATTTAAGACACAAATTTCATTAAATGTTATCACTGTATATATAGTGACGTAAATGAAAAAACTTCAATGGTTTAAAGAAAACATGTTATTTTAAAGAAAAACATACACGTAAAATTTGATAGTTACATAATTTAATCTACAAGTTAAGATTATTACGACTTTTCGTTCGAACATCGGACGCCGATTTGTACACAAACGCAGACAAAATATTACATCTTACATCCTAAAAATCAGAAGAGTGAATTTTTTGGAAAGCATTCCAGCATAGAAAAATAAGAGTTTTTTCGTATTTCATGCTACTATTCTTAATAGTTATGTTTTTGGATAGTACGTTTTCTTTCATGTTTTTTACATAAAAAAATCATGTTTTTTTTAGCTTAGAAAGAAGAAACGTTTTGTGTGCATCCATCACTATAAATAGATAGGTATCTAATGTTTACCATTTCACAAACAAGCGTCAAGAAATATGCGGACAAAAAACATTCGTCAAATCCGAATTTATTCTCAGATATGAGGGGAAGCTAATGCTAAATTTTGTAACTTTTAGATAAAAAAAAATATTTAAAAAAGTGTAAAAAATAGGTGATTACCTAAAGGAAATCTTACAAATATGTAATGAGAAATTAATAAAAAATAATTCAATGCTTGTTTAATTGGGAAATAGGAATATGAAGTAATAAAAAGTTCCAATTGCTCTAATTTCCCCTACTATGCGTCACTCGTGATTAAAAAAATTCTAAAAAGGAAATACAAGTTATAAAAGTTTAATTTGATATTTAAGCCAAATCTACGCTTAAGAACATAAAGTTGTGCTTTAAGTTATTTTTGCTGTTTATTTTTACATTAAAAGTGACACCTGTCATGAGCTAATCAAATCCAAATGTGTATAGCTTGTAATTTACTAACTAAAGTTTATTTTTAAGCGTAATTTACGTAATCTCTACCAGTTTAATAATAAGTTTAATCTTTAATCACAATTATAACCTACTTTTGGCCAAAAATGATCTCCGAGAAACGACTGTGGGTTGGTAGAAGATTATTATATTATCATCCGAATTATGTATGCTTACAAAATTTCAAATCGATACGACAATAAAATCAGAAGTAGGTTAAAATCGACTTCCTATATTTATATATTAGTTAATTACATACAAGTAAACCCAATAAAAGTTGAATGAAACTTTTACAATACATATTTACATGACATGCAAATAATAATTAAAAAATCGATAAATTTCCTTTGCCCGGAATTTCCCTCGTTATGAGTCTTTCATTTTATTAGGAATAGTGAAGTGTGACTCAATTTAGTTCAGTGCATAGTCATTTAGCAGTACATATATACTGTCTTCACAAACACTTTTTTCGGCGCCATTTTGTTCCTTCATATTGGATTCCTATCAATATTTTATCAGTTTCTACTTATGCCACACTTGATTTTTGGGCATAATTTGAAATCAATTCAATAAGTAATTTTTACATTGACACACACCCCATTTTGAACTCGTACTATTGAATAAGATTTTTTACGTTGATTTTTAAAAAAATTATTTGGCCGCCATTTTGTTCCGCCGTCTAAGATTCGTACTACAACCTTTCTAATTTGTCTCTATATTACACTTGATGCTTGTACAAAACTTGAAATTAATCTAATTAGTAGTTTTTCAGGCTGATTTTTAAAATATTTCATTAGGCGGCCATTTTGTTTTGCTATCTTAAATTCATACCAAATGTTACTAGGAACGCTAAAACCTGAGAGGGTAATTTTTTCACGATTACAAACATTTAATATAACCGCCATATACGCCTTGAATTAGTACCACAGTTTTACTAGTTCATCTCTATCCACAGTTAGTTATTGCACACAATTTGAAATCAGTCTATTAAATAGTTTTTCAGTCTGAATTTTGTCATTTTGTTCCACCATCTTGGATTCGTGCCAAAATTTTAAAAGTTGAAACGTAAAGATTGGAAAAATCCCGGAGGGTGATTGCAATACTTCCTTTTTACGAGGGAAGTAAAAACATTATTAGTTTTTTACATTCTAAGTAGGTAATATGAGGGCCACATAACAAATTTGAATATTTTTAGACAAATCAATTAAAAGATATTGAATGAACAAAATAATCCCCGCAATTAAGGCTTAGAGTTTCGGAATCTCGGAATCAGTTTACAGTTTCGAAAACCCCGGCATAATAACGCGATGCCCGAAGAAATGGGATGTAAACGTTCTCACTTACTTCGCGTATCGATCTTTCGATCGCTACTTTGCCTGTAATTTTCACAACTTCACTTTTATTGTCGGGGGCTCCCAAAACACGTACACAATTAGTAACTAAGTTTATTTAGTTGCTTTTAAAATATGAATTAGTATCGCGTAGGCTATAGCGTATTTAGAGCTGTTTTAGCATCTTAAAGTTTTTATAAATTATTATTATATGTCGGAAATTATATAACATTAAAAAAAACTTATCTTCTTATATCCTTGGGGAATCTAAAAAAGCTATGAGATGAGTTGTAGCTTGTAATTTTGCAGTGTTTGGCAGCACACATCATACCATTGACTATTCTACGTCTAATAAAGTCTTTAAATATTTAAATTTAATTTATACTTTATTTCGGCGGCCGGCGCTTCAAAGAACAAAAAACGCTGCCACTGCACACAGCTACGTCTGAAACAATAAGACCAGTCTTCGGCCAACCCAACGCTGCTGAGTTGATAGATTCTCCGCCCAAATTGAGGTTATGTGATGATTACGAAACGAAAGTGCGGTATCTGTATTAATCTGTGATCTAGGCCTGGAGAGGTATCACCAGATTTTTTAAATTTGATGTTAAATTCACCGATAGCTATTTGTTTAGCTAAGGGGTGGTTGGTAAAAACTAAATTAACAGCAACTGAATCGCAGACGTTCGAGTCTGGCGTTATTTTTCACAGAAATGAGAGAGCTTCTTCTTCAAACATGTTATTAGAGATGATATTTGATATACCATTAGATATAGCGTTTACCCTTTTTCATAAAATTGAAGGGTTATGTTGTGAATTTCAAACTTGACAGAATTTGGCCTAATTGATTTTCGCTTTTTGTTTAAACAATTGTTTGAATTTTGCAGTAATATTTTTATATACAAGAGAGTTGTTAATATTTGGTTTTTTTTGTAATTTTTAAATGTTCTTGAACTATTTTAAAATAATCAGCATCCACCAGGGTGGAGAATAATTTTTATTTTTGGGAAAACTAATTTTTCTGAATGGTATATTCGCTGCCTCGATTATTGTGTCTGTTTGTTCCGGTTAAGATGACATTAGCCTCATGTTCTGGATAATATTAATGGCTTTTTCAGCCACCAAATTAGAAAAAATAGTTCAGTAAGCATCCTTTAGAGACCAGCTTACTGTATTTCAGGGGCGTGCAGTCCATGGAAGCAAGGGAAGCAGTGCTTCCCCAAAAAAAATTACAAAACATGTTCTAAATTGTAATTTTTGAAATAGGAAACCATTAATGTAGTATATATTAAAAATGCTATAATATTATCTTAATTATCAAGCCCATAATAAACGCGGCCTTGACTCCGTCCGAGCAAAAGAATCGAATAGAACCTATGCGGGCCGCTAGCTTCTCTGCGGCCAAGTCCTGTATGCTTGATTTCCTGTGAATCGAGCCAGAGGTTATTGAACTTCCTACCGGCTCTTTGCAATTTTTGCATTTCAGTCGCGTGCTAAGTGGGGGCGGAAGCTATCGTTGGAGTAGGTTCTTTGTTTGAACGGCTATGCGTGTGTTATGTGATACGTACGTCGTGTCGTGCATGGTGCGATATGGAAGACAATAATACGGACGTAGATATGCAAATACCGCCAACTTCGGCTGTCGATAATAACGTTGAAAATGTTGGAGAATTTAGTAAGAAGAGTGTATGTGAGTGTGTGGTGTGTGTCTTAATAATAAAGAGATTTTCAACATTAAACTTCGCTGATAAGCTTCAAATAATTTCCAAAGGAAGGGCAAAACCGCCTATGAAAAATGTAACCACAAAAATGAAAAACTGTATTAAACATTTTTATCCGGAAAAACAATACGAACAATTTAAGTGGCTATCAGGATGTAAAAATATAAGTAAATTGTTTTGTTGGCCATGTTTACTTATTGAAAATGAAAAAGGTCTCTGGAATAAAACTGGTTTTTCCGATTTAAACAATTTTCATAAAGCTGTAAAAAGACACATTATGTCTAAAGCGCATTTGCAGGCCGTCATAAAAGAAAAAGTCTCGGCAAAACCAGAATTGAACACGCCCTTAAAAAACAGTTGGAAATTAGTCACCCCCAACACAATGAACTAGTCGATAAAAATAGGCAAATATTAAGAAGACTTATCGATGTTGTTTGTTTTCTCGGACAGCACGAATTGGGATTTAGAGTGTCGTAATATCACATTTTTTGCCAAAATTAATCAAATTCTACAAGTAAAATTAGGCCAAAATAAAGAAAAATGAATTCCCTATGTATTTACATGCATTAGACATTGGAAAAAGGCCTAGAAATCATCTTCTAGAGCTTCGAACCAAATCGAATAACATACGTAACCACACCTAATCTAGAAAATTCGATGGAAACATTCCATCCAATCATTTCAAAGCATTCAAGTCTGTCAGCCAATCAGATTCAACCACGCTACAATCGGATTGGTCTGTTCGATTCCAGAAATTCTATAAGTATAAAAATTAATTAAAAATATTTCTAATCAAAATAATTAAATGAAACTTTGTACAAATGATCTCTAGTATATGCGCTTCACGCTCATATAAAAATCTTTACAAAAACTCTATTATTTCTACCTAAAATTCAACGTAAAAAATTTCTCAAAATCTAAAAACAAAATATTTTACAAAACTTTTAACATCCCCAAAAAGGCCTAATCAAATCCTACATTTCAGTAAAAGAATGATTAAAATCCGTTGAGAAACAACAGAGAAAATTAGCTTTAAAGGAAAAAATTCAAAAATTAGAGTTCGTTAAATTTTAATTTTTTAATTTCAATCTTAAATAAAATTTTTTCTAAACCAGACAGACAAGTGCCGTAAGGACTAGTCGAAAGAGACCCCTTAGGGCCACCTTGTACCCAAATTTCAAAAGGATATATCAAGAAATACAGAAATTATGAACAAAAGAAGATAGGCGTCGCAGATGCCACTCCTGAAAAAGGACGCTACGTCCGTAGCGCCTAAACGCGACGTCGGACGTAAAAAAGTCACTAGACAAAAAAGTTTCCCAATGAATTAAACTACAACATATCGAGCAAAATTTTTCACTTTTTTGGACTTAGCCAAAATTTTGGATAAACAAAAAATCAAATTAAAGGTATCAACTTGGGACCTTCACAGGATGAAAGCCCATACAAAAAGAAGAGTTTTATATAATAAAACCTTTTTGGAAAAAACAACTAGAAAAACAGGAAATCGACGTTGGAAGTAATGCACCAGGACCTGGTGAAAATGTCCAATATCTATAAAACGACTGACAGAAAAAATCTGATTTTTCACAGGATTAAATATTAACTAAAGAACTATCGTTTAACAAAGTTTTAAGGCTGTACGAATTTTTTAATTTCAAAAAGAAAAAAGTTGTAATAAAAATCTGAAACTTGGCTAGAATACGTATAAAGTGATACTATTCTAGGGAAAAATCCCAAACTGAGAAAAAACTCAAAAATACGGATCCCACGGGACTTTAAAGTTTCCAGGGAGATGTGTCCTCAATAAAATCTTGTTCGAAAGTGAACAGAAAATCAGGGTTGCCAACGCTTCACTAGGAAATTACTGTCAAAATGAAATCAAAAGGCTGGCAATTACTGGCAAAATATTTTTAATTACTCGCAATATAGCATGTTAAAAGTTTATAGTATAGGAATTGTCCAGGACAAAAAAAAATATTTTTTCAATACTTTCAATCAATAATACATATAAAATTACTTTAAATTTAGATAAAAAAGATTTTATATATGTGTAGATAAAATAAAAACTAGGTTAAGTTAAGGCTAGGCCAGCACAATTTGGATGTGGCTACGGTTATGCCTCAAGTTTTTTAGTGAAAATGTGAGAATTAAAATGTTTTGCTTTAAGGATAATTAGTTTCAAGCGTTTTTGTTTATGACAGATAAATAATTGTTTTAATTTGATTTGCCATTCAATTGGTTGACATTTGCCAATTATTTTATTGTTTACCTGTCAACCATCACCAAAACCCCTTGAAATTGACTAAAAATAATGTTTGGGATAAGGTATTCCAAGGACTAAGGTATTCACTCTCTCGATTGTATTAGCCATAATATTGGCATACAATATACATGCAACAAAGGATAACAAACAAATTAATTTGTAAAAAAGGTTTATTATAACAGTATACAAACCCAAACAGATACTAAGAGAAACTACTAATAAATACATAAACATACAACATTTTTATTATGAGGCATGCATTTTTGGTTAAATCTTAGGAACTATGAGTACATATTATATGAGAATAATCGGAACATATAAATCAAAATAAACATATAATAAATATATTTTAAACAATAAATCAAAATCAAACAAAACATTAACGTTTGAACCACAAACTTAAATTTTGGAAATGGAATTTAGAAAGGGCGATGGCTTATCCCTATTTAATTATTTTTTCCAGATAGAGCTTTGTAGCATTTTACTATCAGGTTGGAACTTTAAACATCCACCTCGATTTTTTATTCCATCTTTTGTTGCTAACAATGCAACTACAGTGTCAGTCTTTAAACGATTTCGATTATCTGTTTTCAAGTTATTTAAGTCGCTAAATAAACGTTCTACACTGGCGTTCGAAAATGGTAAAATTAACAAAAAAGAAATGACTACTTTTAAGTTTTTAAATAACTCATTATTGGCGGCATTTTTCAACTGAAATATTTTGAACCAGTATTGTTCGGCAGGTAAATCGACACTTATATCTAAGCTATCAAAATCTAGCAATGCGTGGTCTCGCCACTCATTATCCACTTCTTGAGGAGTGACAAAATCTTTTAATATCGGAAAGCGTTGCAAAATTGGAAATAAAGTTTTAATATCATAGTTTGTCGCAACTTTGGGTTCTATTACTGAAATGAGATTAAATAGCTCGTCATCAAAAGTAAAACGGCTTTTAATTTCACTTAAAAGCTTCAAATAAAATTTTAAACATGACGTTAAAAATGTCGTCATTTCTTTTTTGTCAAAATTTATATCAGTTTTCATTGCCTCTATTGATTCATATGCTGATATTCCTAAATATATTTTTTCGAGAGGCACAAAGTTTCTCGGGTCTTTAAAATCAAACTTTAGGATATTTTTTTCTATATATTTTTTTTCTATAAAATTGCTGCAAAGATGAACCATTAATTTTTCTACCTCTGGTTTTAATTTATACAAAAGTGGTGTTTCGGATTGAAACATAGTGTTAAAATTATTTAGCAAATTCAAGACATATGCCATAAATTCCAAATATATTTTTGTGTACTTATTAGTAAGAGTTTCCAATATTTGGTCATTTGTGATTGAGGGGTCCTCAAAGCATAGTTCTCTGAAGTATTCAGTCAGCGGAACATATTGGTCCAAAATTCTGGTGCAACACTGCTCCAATGAGAGCCATCTGGTTTGGCTGGGTAAAAGTATTTTTCGAATTTCACTTTCAAAAAATATTTGAAATTCTTTAAATTTAATTTGTCTAGAAAAGCTACGACTAAAGTGCGCCCCTATGTTACGAAGAACATCCTCCACTCTACGAGGTAACTCTAAACAGGCTTTGCTTGCACATAAATGAATCATGTGGCAAGAGCATCTGATTAGAGCTATATTGGGTATTTCGGATTTAAGATGGGAAAATACGGAATTAAAATTTCCCACCATGACATTGGTAGTGTCTGAAGCAAAACCCACTAAATTTGTCAAAGGAATTTTTTTATCAGATAAACATTTTTTTAAACATTCATAGAGGCCATTAGCGTCTTCTAAAACAACCTCTACCAAATCAAAAAACCTAGTCAAAACTTTATTTTTAGTTTTACAGAAAAAAATAACTGTAAATCCACACTGTTTAATAGTCCCAACATCGGTCGTCTCGTCCATAATGAGCGAGAAAAAATCACCCGGATTTCTCAGAACAGAAAACAACTCTTGTTGAAAGTGCTTTCCCAGATTTTCTTTAATGATTGAAGTTGTTTTGGATCTTTTACATAAAAAGTCTTTTGCCACTTTGCTATCAGAAAATATCTGACCACATAAAGGACATAAGGTGTCCATAAAAGAAAATGGTAAATTGCATTCGGCTATTGCTCCAGCAAGTTTTAATTCAGCAAATCTGACTTTTAAAAAATGGGACTGATTAACTATATGATCCAATCTTCGTGTTTGACCCACGGCCCTAACTAAATTGGCATGTTTTTCAGTTTTTTCATGTCTCAGAAGATCGGCTTTATTGGGATATATTTTAATATCGCATACCTTGCACAGCGCATACTCAATCGAATCTTCTTTTTTATTTCTGGGAGACTCTGCAAGCCAACCTTTAAAATTATCAATCTCGAGCCATTTTTTACTAAATTTATGAGTCCTAGTTTTCAAGGCTTTCTTTCTTTTGGCAGGTCTCACTTCAGTACTGTCGACCGACTCGTCAAGAGACTCACACAACTGTGATGAAGAAGTATCCTGAAAAAATACTTATAATTAAATATTTTAAACATAATATTAATCAGTTTAAATATTACCGACACCAAGTGTCTGATCTCGTCAGCTTCTTCACCAATGCTGTCATTTTCATTAGGTATTTGCAGCTGGTTATCCTTTTCTGCGATGTTTATATTAATAATGCCTGAATCTTGATCGTTGGAACTTTTTCCTCCACTACAAATATTTTGCGATGTAACCACCGTCTCAGTTTTTTCCGATTGCTAAAAAAAACAAAAATATTGTAGTAATTCTCTGATTAAAATTCAAATATGAATTCGCGCTTTAGTACCGACACCCTCTGGTGGCTATCAGGCCAATGAAGGTTTGTATTTTGTTTTCTGTTTTCTTTCTTTCGGAACATCGGAAATCGGAACTCTAGCTAGAACCGTTTCACATGAGCAGGATTATAAAATTCATGTTTTTAATAATACAAAGCATGTGAAACAGTTCTAAAACTGTTTAGAACTGGAATTCCTGAGATAGTAAAACAATCCTATAAATTACATATGGGACTTTTACCCCCATTTGCACCGTCCGTCACACTTTAATCCAGGTTTAAGTTAAACGTAGTTTTGAATGTGACACATAACAACTAATGTCACATTCAAAGCTTTGTTTAGGGTAAACCTGGTATAACGATGACGGTGCGAATGGGGGTTATTAAAGGGTTAATATAAGTTTATGAAATTCATATTTTTTGACAATATTTTTAAATATAAATGGTTAATAGCCAAAATGCAGATTTTCAATTTTTTTTCTTGCTTTTTGGTTAATACAAAATTAAATGGAATGGTTTAATAAAGAAAGACTAAAAAAGCCCTAACGTCGCGCCGTCACTGTATAAAAACTATACAAAAAACTACCAACTATTACTTACCTTTAATGGTTTTTCTAGTTTTATAAGCCACTTATCCATACTGATTATCAATACACCCTCTAGATTCTTCACAAAAAACTATACACTTTGTTAAATATTGTTAACACGGATTGTTGTTAAATAAAAAATAGGCAGAAGTGTCAAACAAACGTAAAACAAACTGAAACAGCCGGACACGGGAATCACAGGATAGAACGATAACGATAGAACACAAAAAGTACAAGATATGCTACGAACCAAGCTAAGAACCGCGGATTAAATTGTGATTGTCAACATTCAAGCGTTTTCGATTGGTATAATTGGTGCGCACTGAGAGTATCTCCACCCTTTATTAACTAATGTCCTTAAACAGAGACAGAAATACATTCAGTGCGCACTAACACTCACTAACCCTACCAATCGAAAACGCTTCCAGATTAACAGTTGAACGTTGACCTAGGAATGAAGCCCAGAATCAAAAACAAACATCGAATAATATCGATATTATTATTTTTTATTTAGAAAAACCTTAATTTTATACATTTTGATGAAAAATATAATGTTCTTAACATAAAAATTGTAGATTTATGAAATACTGGCAAATTACTGGCAAGCATATTTTTTACTGGCAAAAGCCAGTAATTACTGGCATTTTGGCAACCCTGCAGAAAATGCACCAGTTTCGTTCACGGGACTCCGCCCACAATCCACAGGATTGGTCCAGAGCGTGCAAAAGGGTGTCGCCGTGACGTCAAACTTCGATTAATATAAATATAGACAGATTTTAGCGATTCAAGAATTCGATCTTCTCCTAACGAACAGTATACGTGTAAATTTCGTGAGTGCAATAGCTATTTTTCATATACCCTCCTAAGCGTCGGAAGCAGTGTTAATAGTGCGTTTCTTTTTGTCATTCTGAGTGATACAGCCGAAGACTACTAGAGGAACCTTGCACTTTGTTCCCATCGTTGAAATGCGCCGGATCTTTGCTTGAAAAGTTCCATTGCACTAAGGTTCTTAGTAGGGCTCTGATTGTGAAGATCGTCCTCGGGTCTTAAATCTGGTTCTCTTGATTTATGGCCTAGTAGGAGGCATCTGGAAGAGATAATACTGGCTGTTATAAATTGCGCGAGGAAGAAATAGGTAAAGTTGTTTACTCTGGGTCTCCTTCTCCTCTAAGCGTTCTCCAAGCTCAGTTTCTCCAGATCAAGTTTCCATTCTTTGCTCAAAACCTTAGCTAACTAGTGTTCAAGTGTTAAAGTTAAAACTCTGTAACTTCTGGCATAAATTATCACTCATTTTTTTTTTAAAACGTAAACCTGTTTACCGTTCTTTGCTTATTTTGGGAAATTTGAATTGCTCATTTCACTCTAAATCTTTAACGAATTGCTCACATAATATTTTTTAGAACTTATAAATTTTGATTTACCGATTTTTGACTGCATAATAATATTTGATTATCTTGTAACATTTGTATTATTTGATTTGTATTTTATGATCTACCCTTAATTGGGCGAATCATATTTTTGTAAAATTTACTGATTGTGACAAACCGATTTTGACATTTTCTGATTTAACATAAACTTAATTGTTTAAACAAATTGTAAATATTATTTACTTGATCTTGTAATAGGTAAGATAGGATCCTAGCATTAAGTACGCTTGGTGAATCCGTTCTTAACTAAACTTAAAGATTCCCTCCAGAGAAACAGCACGTCAGTTCCTGAAGTTCTCAATCTCTCTTAAGTGTAGAGGATTGTTTATTATAAGGAACAATTAGCAAAAACCGTGCATCTCTTAGTTGATTTGATCGATATATATATTTTTAACTGTGTAAATATTTATAACTTATTTACTGCTATCATAAAAGTATAAACTTTAACTTTAATAATTTTATTATTAATCTATTAATATTATTAATATAATATAAACATTTTCGCGTCTAATATCCCAAGCGGCGTGACCCGAGTGGACGATTAGATTAGGGAAAAAGGCAAGCTTGAAAAGAATATCTTTTTGAGTTTTTCCAAATTTTTAAATTTTAATTTAAAAATATCATTTTTATTTTACCTACTTTGCTAATTTTAAAACAGTGATTATTTTGATTTTACTATCATAAATAAATAAAGTTTTAATTTTAATTAAATAACAAAAGATATTCACTTAGTTAGTTCGACTAGGTTAAGTATAATTGTAATTTGATACTAAAGTTGTAACATAAAAAGATTTTACTGGGCAGTCACAGTGTTATTCTAATTGTTATAAACAATAACAAATACGAGAGATTTGTTATTATCTATTTTGACTCTATTGACTTTGATAAGTGAGCAAAAAGACAGTGTTAGTAATTGTGATCAATTACTATTTGTATGGACAAATACTGTTGAGTGAACTTTGACTAAATCTCAACATTGAATGAACATAAACAATAAACTATAAACTAAAAGCATTAAAGTATCTACACAGACACTTATAGTGACAGTGCGTAGTGCTTTCTTAAACGTTTCGACTTAAGTTCGAAAGGTGAAATATTTAGTGGTGTAAGGACTTGGAAAAGCCTACACACGGCTACGGCCATATAGACAGGTTATATAAGTAAATAAAATCCATACGATTTTTATAATTAAACCTAGATTTAGACTTAGGGATAGGACTCCACTCGGGTGACGTTACTTTAGTTTTAAGTGACTTTCCCCCGACTGACGCCCGTTGCTCCCTCATTTGTTCTGTTCGGCACGTCCGAACTTTGTTTTTTTTTCATTAAAATAATTTTTTAAAACCTGACTACCAATGGCTACTTCAACTTCTGGAGTAGTTCCCAAGGAAGGTAGATCAGAGATCCATTCGCCCAGCAACACCGTCCCCCTTTTTGAGCAATCGCTCACTCTAGCTCCTGGCGAGAGGAACGAACATTCTAAAATTCCCCGGGTGAGTGGTGGGTGCCTGGCAAGCTTGCCAAGCTTGCCTTTAAATGCCCCTGACTATTACAAAAAACACGACAAATCATATAGGACATATCTAGTTGATACCTTTGCCGGAGCATCCTACATGGAGGACTCCTCCATGGAGGTGCCCCGAGGAAGAGAATGTCAATTTAATTCATCTTCCATTAAGGACAAATTCTATAAAGAAAAAGAACAAAATCAAACAATGTTGCTTGATAACAACCGCTCGCGCGATTCTTTGCTAACTCTATTCGAAGACAGTTCGTTAGAGATTAAGAAAGCCTCAAAGAATAAAAAACCATTATCACTATTTGAATTGGAATTCTCTCCTACTCGACAGAGTCAGGGTGGGAAATCAAACGTCGACCTTTCGTCCATCTGCGAAGGCGACGACTTTAACAGACAAAAAACTAGACTGGACCGCAGGTCCGTATTAAGAAAAAACACACAAGCTACAGGACAAAGAGCAAGTAGTATGTACTCGCTATTTACCGACGAAGAAATGGAGCACAGCGTCCCCGCAGGGGATCAAAGAAAAAAGAAGGCTGAGGCTCCGCCCCAAAATCGATTAGAATCGAATAAATTCGAAACCCCGGTAGAACATGGCATCTTGGATGGGGAAACCCTTCAGGATTGTCCGTGTTCTCGGAAAAATATAAAAAATTTTTTGAGTACAACTCCGCCGTTAACAGAACATGGCATCCCTGGTGGGGAAACTCATAAGGGAACAGCTGTGTTCAGTGGGAAATTAAAAAATTTTGCGAATCAAACTCCACCCTCGCTAACAGAACAAGAGGTCATGACGAAACAAGGGTTTCTTCAAGATTTACTTATTTTAATGGCTAAATATGATGATTGCTTAAAAAATCATTTAGAGCAGTCTAGCGTTTTTTGCGGAACGTCGAATCGAATCCAGAATGATTTAATTTCCGCTGTTGCAACCATTATTCTAAAAAGAATTAAGCAGGAGATTGGCGAGGGGCGGTTCATTGCTATTGTTCTGGACGAAACAACTGATATTATTAATTTTAGCCAATTATCTATAGTAGTACGCTACGTTAAAACAGACGGAAGTATTCAAAAGCGATTTTTAGGTTTTAAGAATGTGTCCGAAAATCGTACAACAGATGCGTTATATACCGTAGTTTATAACGTTACTAAAGAAATTAATGGCGAGAAAAAATTAGTTGCTCAAAGCTATGATGGAGCTGCAGTAATGGCAGGACAATTAGGTGGTCTGCAAGCTAAAGTTCGAGAAACTTTCCCAAGTGCTGTGTTTGTCCATTGTTTTGCTCATAAATTAAATTTAGTTTTGTAAGAGTAAGAGTGTAAAGTTTTTTTCGTTACTTTAAGTGGCATGGCTGCTTTTTTTTAAGTCAACAAAATGTACACAAGCTTTGGACTCCATTGTCCACAAACGATTGCCCAAAGTAGCTCCTACTAGGTGGAACTATAATGAAAGACTTGTGTTAACTGAAAATCGTGACTCACTGATTGAACTATTTGAGAAAATAATAGAAAATAATGAAACGTGGTGTTTACGTTGATTACCGACAACAAATATTGAACACTTGTATACTTTGAAAACTGCTTTATTTCTTTAAATACTACGTGACACTTGAAACGACGCATCAGTTGCCGACCATATCTTTATAGAGAGAGAGATATATTTGATTTTTATTTAGGAAGTAAATTTTAGCTTAGTTGCCGGTTCTAACTGAATTTCATAAAAAATATAAAAAGTCTATTTGTTACAATTTACAAATAAGGCAAAATTGGCCTTAACATTCCGGCCGCCTTGAAATATTATTTTCAATATTGCTCACTTTAGTCATTTTCGCCTTCAACGGGCAAAGGACACAATTTGGACAAGGGACGCTTGTAAATACCTTCGTTAAACTTAACTGTTGCCACACGCACAACACCATCACAACCTGGATGCAATTCTTGAATCCTTCCGATCGGCCACTTCATTGGAGGGGTTGTATCGTCGCTTACTGATACAACTGAACCATTTTTGATAGGACAATTTTCAGGTTGCTTCCATTTATTCCTGACATGTAGCTCACTCAGGTATTCTTGATGCCATCTCTTCCAGAAATAGTAACGTTTGTAACGTTGGTAACGTTTAAGGCGATTCTCGGGAACATCCAGATAACATTTTTCTGGGAGTGCAGATAAATTTCTTCCGGTCAAGAAATGAGCTGGCGTGAGGGGATTAAGTTGATCAGGAGATAGGGAACATAACAGAGATACGCTTCTCCAACGATTCGCTTAAAATGAAATTTGAAGCTTTTCACCCCAGCTTCCCATATACCGACAAAGTTTGGAGCGCGAGCAGGAATTTTACCATTATCACTGTATATATTTACAGGCTTGCCTCGACGACCGATAAATCGCTTAAAGGCTGCCAAAAAACAAGACGTTGTGAGATCAGAAACAATTTCAAGATGAATTGCCTTTGTGGCAATGCAAATAAAAATACACACATAGCCTTTTACTAATTTCGCTCTTCTCGTAGTGCGATCCTTTAGCATAAAAGGACCCGCAAAGTCACAACCTGTATTTATAAAAGGTAAGTACTGATTTACCCTGGATTGTGGAAGTTCACCCATAATATATTTACTTGTTTTCGGGTTAACCTTAAAACATGTTACGCAGTTTCGAACTTGACTTCTCCCTGAAACGGGCCAATATTTTTCCCGAATTGCTGACAATAAAAGTGTAGGTCCACAGTGCAACAACCTTTTATGTTCGCCAATTAAAATAAGACTAGTTAGTTTATGACTTTTTGGTAATATTATCGGGTGCCTTTTGTCAAAACCGTGATTTGATTTTTGCAACCTACCTCCTCTTATTATGTTATTACTCATAAATGGATTTAAAGCTAACAAAGTAGATTTTTTACTTAAAGGTAAATTGGCACTTAATCTTTGATATTCAATAGAAAAAACTTCCATTTGTGCTAATTTAATTAATTCCATCATAGCGATTTCTAAATCGTCGATCGATAATAAACCTACTCTTTTTTCTACTTGGTTTTTCTTATGTCGAATATTCCATAGAAAACGAAGAAAATAACCGAAAACTCTTTTTAGTTTACTTATACTAGAATACCTAGAAAATATATCAAAATTTTCAAATACTGTCATTGTAACTATCGATTTTTGTTCCGGTATGTCAGAATTATTACACAACGGGTTCGGTTTAAAAGTGCTATCAAAAAGCCATTTTGGTCCTGACCACCAAAGTTTATTCCCAATTAAATGAATCACCGAACAACCTCGTGAAATTAAATCCGCAGGATTACTTTCAGATCTTACGTGGTACCAGTCCCTGACATCGGTAAGTTGCTGTATTTCACTCACACGATTGGCCACGAAAGTTTTCCATTTATTGGGCGACGCTTGTATCCAAGCGATTGTAATTTGCGAATCTGACCAAAAGAAAAGTCTGTCAAATTTAATATTCATATACTGAATTACCCTGTGTGCCAAATTGGCAAGTAACAGTGCAGCACTTAGTCTGGGTAAAGTTATTTGCTTGATAGGCGCAACTCGAAATTTCGAACAAAGCAACGTTGTACTACATTTACCGTTTTCATCAATGTACCGGATATAGATGCAATCACTTGCATCTCCGAAACCATGCAACTCTATAGTTTTATAATTTGATGAAATTACCTTTCTAGGAATATTTATAAAATTTACATGTTGTAAACTATTTTTAAATATTAGCCAATTAGATTTGAGGTCATGAGGCACATCATCCTCCCATCCTATTTTGGCCTCCCAGAGACTTTGAATCAAAAGTTTTGCAACAACTATGATAGGACTGATGAGCCCCAAAGGATCATAGATCTGAGAAATCATTGACAGAATACTACGCTTTGTGATAATTTGGGATTGGGAAGTATTTATGTTTACAGAAAACTGGAAGTTATCTAAACATGCATTCCAAAAAATTCCTATGGTTTTATTTGGCTCGTTATCGCCAATTTGCACAATATTTGAATCAAGCTGTTGATTTAGCTTAAACTTTTCACACAATTGTGTTTTATTGCACAACCACTTTCTCAACTCTAGACCTGCACTCGATAAAATACTAGAAACTTCAGATTGTAATTTTAGTAACTGCTCCTCTGTGTGAGCACCTTCTAAATAATTGTCCATATAGAATGACGTGCTTATAGAAGAACTAGCCTCCGGATAGGCTTCGCTATTTTCTATCGCTAATTGTGTCAAACATCGCACCGCAAGGTACGGCGCAGATGTTGTTCCGTAAGTTACGGTATTAAATTGAAATATTTTAAGTTCATCTGACGGCTTCGACCTCCAAAATATACGCTGAAAACATCTTTGATTTTCGTCAACTAATATCATACGATACATTTTGGAGATGTCTGCAGTCATGACGTACTCGTGTTTTCTAAATCGTAAAACAATAGCTAATAATTCGTCTTGTATTGTAGGTCCTTTGTTTTGGACATCATTTAACGAAAGTCCGGTATCTGTCTTCATAGAGGCATTAAATACAACTCGCACCTTTGTCGTCATGCTATCCTCACGTATCACCGCATGATGAGGCATATAATAAGATACACCCGCACTTTCATTCTCATCTTTTACCTCTGTCATATGACCCATTTCTAAATACTCATTCATAAATTTCACGTTCTCCTTTCTTAAATCCGATTTTTTGTCTAATCTCGATTCTTGCGCATAAAAACATTGTAAAGCTTTTTCTTTAGACCGTCCTAGCTTATTAATATTATCTTTAAACGGTATAGATACAACAAATTTTCCGTGTTCGTTTCGCTTAAGAGTTTCAATGAAATGTTTTTCACAAAAAGTTTCACTCACGCTTAATATTTTATTTGATTGTATCTCTTCGATTTCCCAGAAACGCGTAAGAGCCTTGTCTAATGAGAAGCACGAAATCTCATTATAATTTTCTGATGTAAACGTAGTCATATTTATTGTACCCCCTACTACCCAACCTAGACGGGTCTCTTGTAAAAACACTTGCGAATTCTCAACACGATATTTTCCACTACATAACAAGTCCCAGAAAATAGAAGAACCGATTAGTAAGTCAATAGATCCCATTTCGTTATACTTAATATCCGCTAACTTGATTCCTTGAGGAATTTTTAAATGTTTACTATAGACATCCTTATTCTCATAAGTACCATTGCCATCGCTAGAAATTATATTATACGTATCGCTTGTAACCACACAGTTCTCATTGTTCGCATTGTCAACTAACTCCATATTACTAGATATATCGCTTGAAATTATTTTATCATTTACCTCATTACAAGCAATAAAGGTGGCAACGCCACATGTGCTCCTGTGTTGGTTCACTATTTCGCCGCGGCTGCGTCGCTATCGTCTGCTCCGCGTCAGAGCCAGCCTTTGGTATAGTCGCAGCATGAAGAATAGTATTATGACGTTTTCCACATTTTTTACACCCCGAATGTGAACAGTTATGTAGTTTTTTGTGACAGAGAAAGCTTTAAAAACTTTTCGCAGTTGAAAATAGCGTGGCTCTCTCTACAGAAAAAACAGCTTATACCATTTTTTTGTAAATTACTATACGCATTGAAGTTATATTGTTGATTCCCTCGGAAACCTTTTTCTGGCGGCTTACCCTTATCTTGTGGTTTGGAATAGGATTTATTTGTCACTTCTAATTTTTCTAAAAGTTCACATCTTTGTTTTAAAAATCTATTGAGATCGTCCATTGTAGGAAGATTATTACTACATTCAAATAATTCCCATTCCTTTCTTGTTAACCTATCCATTTTTGTACAAAAAAGATAAATTAACAATCTGTCCCATTTTTCTACTTCCTCACCCAAGGTTTTGAGAGCACGAATGTGTTTTGTCATTGAATCGAAAAATGTTCTGAGGTTCGCATGACTTTCCCTTTCCATTGCAGGGTATTCAAATAGAGACTTAATGTGACTATGGATTAATAAAGCCTTTCGTTCAAACTTATCGTGTAATAATTGCCACGTCATCCTTTAAAGAGGAACGTAAGTAGTAAAACTTCTGTACATCAGATAATCCTTTATTGTCATGGATTAAAGCCTTAAAACCGTCCCTGAACTCAACCCATCCGTCATAGCGACCAGTAAACGTAGGAAGCTTTAAAGCAGGCAATTGAACTATTTTTTGTTGCGCTACTGGTGACGGACTTCGAGACAATCCCGAACTAGAATTATTACTCATTGCAGGAAGATTCCGTGAACTGAAAAAACCATCAATTGTACTTTTTATTGCTCCAATAAGCTTATAAAAGGAATTCTCGAAATTAAATCTTTCCTGCTCTTGCTCCTGAAACTTACCTTCATCGTCTAACTTATTTTCGATTATATTTTGAATGTCATTAAAATCATCAATCAATTGTTGCAATTTACATAGTCTAAATTCTAATTCCGCGACTATACTGCCGTTCAAGTCGTCCATTTTAACTTGGTTAAAATAGGAATTATGCCGTGTTTCACCTATAAAGTGCGCCAGCTAAGCGGCACGGAAAATTAATCGAGGATTTAGTCAATTTCGCACTGGTCCACTTGTAATTGGGATGTGCCTAGAGTCTCCATGCACTTGCCGCTAGAAGGTTCTAGCTATTTGCAGTGGCGCCTATACATTTCGAGCATTTGTTTTCATTTCTATATAAATGCTTTGCGTTGAATTTGAATTATTATTAAGTAACGATGGCGAGCAAAAGTGGAAAAACAGTTCGAAGCGGTGAACGTGAAGTTATTGCGAGCGTTATAGAGGCCTGAACTAGAGAAGCTGAAAATAATAGTTTGACTATTCCAATTCAAAATTGAATAGAATCCGCTGCATTTTACACCGGTGTTTCGGAAAGTAGTGTAAGAAAAATTCAAAGAGAACATAATGATCGCTCATGTTCTACTTCACCTTTAATGGTAAAAAAAGACCCCGATTATCATACAAAGATAAAATTGACGATGGTGATTTTCAAGTAATTCGACGGACAATAGAGGATTTTTATATAAACATGAAGAGGGTTCCGACCTGCAAACCCCTACTTCGTGCTGTAAAGAACAAAATAGATTTTCCGTACGGGTTGTTCAGGGAATCCGCTCTAGTAGTCGCTTTATTATAGTTCATGCTGGCCGGATTTGTTCCAGGTGCTGCTTTAGTTTTTCGCTCGGGACTAATAACTGGAGACTATCATGGACAGATGAATAGAGGTAATTTTGAAAAGTGGTTGCTCGAGAAGCTTCTATCTAACATTCCTTCCAAATCAGTCGTGGTAATGGATAATGCGTCTTATCATTCTCACGTAGATGATAAAGTGCCAACTAAACATTCTACAAAAGCTCATATGATATCGTGGCTTAAATCGAACAATCCTGTATGTGATCTAACATGGAGAAAATATCAATTATATGAAGTAATATCAGCCAACAAGCCTACATAAAAAAAAGTATAAAATTGACGGTCTTTTACGTAACCTCGGTCATACACCTTTCAGGCTGCCTCCATACATGTGCGACCTCAACCCTATTGAACTTGCATGGGCAGGAGTAAAAAAATATATTCGAGAGCGCAACACCGGTGAACTTTCAATTAAAGATTTAAATAAAATAACATTAGAAGCGATTGACTCAATATCGGCTGAAAATTGGAAATCGTATGTTAAACATGTTCGTTCTATTGAAGATAAATACTGGAAGTAGATGGCAAAATTGAAACGGTTATTGATGATTTAGTTATCACACTGGGATCTTCAAGTAGTGACGACGAAACCTCATCATTTTCAGAGGAAGACAACGATTTAGAAGGAATCGAACCATTAGAATCGCAGCCGTCAACCTCAAAAATGGCTTAGTTTTTTTTCATATATTTTGTAAAATTCTTCATAAAGTAGCTGTCAATAAACTGCTTCAAAATAATTAATTTTCTGTTCATATTTTTCCAAAATTAACACATCAATGTGGTTATAATAGGGGAGCTAAAAATTTTGTTCACCAGAATTATGCAGTTCAACTTTGGGCTATTCGGGTATGCTAAAAGTGACCGTTTGTATCCGTCTGTCATATTACTTTGTACAGGGGGCGTCATTGTGAAGTACTATACAGGGCGTTTCCTTATTGCGTGCTAATGTCAAGGGGGGTGATTCTTGGACCTTTTTAAAAAAAAAGTTTAATATGAACCTAAAAGAGACAGACGGCCACTTTTGGCATACCCGAGTATCCCAAAGTCGAACTGGTTGCTGGTTGCCCTTCTAAAATCTGGACTTGTAAATCGTGTATTACTATACTGGGTGGTCCAATAATATTGGACGTAGGCAATAGCCCGGGAACCGTTAATGACAGAGTTCGCCGTTTTTGCAACACAAAAGAGATATAGAAGTGCGGCAGAACAACAGAAAACAGACAAATATAGATAAAGGTTCATTAAACATAGTTACATTTTTTAATTATCTGAAGTGCGTATAGTCAAAAAGGAGTGCCATATTATTTAAGTAACGACGGGACACCACTGGTTTAAAGAGATTTCTTGGCCGACCTTCCTAAACCGATTGACTTCGCACGGTTTTTTTTCGTGTGTCCCGCACTTTAGTTTATACCATGTTTCATTCAATAACCCCACATCAAATTGGGTTTTTTTCACATAAGCTTTTAAAAAAGTTATGATTTGTGAATGCCGGTCTGACATTCCATTTTAAGTTTATTATTGAACAGTACCACATTTATTTAATACCTCTGTAACCAAATTACTTATAATATTTTGCAAAGTTTGACCTGAGAACACACTTTATGTAGTGGGACCAGCAATGTTAATGATTTGGAAGGCAGATAAAACTTGGGGTAACAAAACTTATTAACTTGTGCATCACATCTTCAAAAGTAGGTGGATTTGGTTGAATAATAGGAGAACCAGTCAAAGACCAATCATATTTCCTCCTAATAGGTTCAAAGTTAGTCTGATAATCATCAGGTCTGCATTTTGTCTTGAGTAGAGCTATACGTTCGAAGTAGGCTATTTGTTTTTTAAGAGCAGGAAATTTACTTGAAGATGCGATTAAAGGAGTAAATGTATTCTTACAAACTAAACTGGCATATGACAGGTTATCTACAACCGTTTCTGCTTCTCTAAACGAAATATTCAAATTTACCGTACATTCTTTGGTGCATTTTTGTTTGCTAGAAACAGGACAATTTTTATCAACACTGGAATGACTATTGAAATTACAAAAAGACAAGTTTTTAAACAATTTTCACAATGATGAATGGAATTCATGTCTTTAACTTCACCACAATTTTTGCACCTTTTTTGCGTTTACACTGACTGGACATATGTCCATATCTTAGACAAGAAAATAAAAGCATTACATAAAAGGGAGTCATAAGTAACGCCACACCTCAGTTTATCAAAGAAAACAAATTCTGGAACTCCCACTTTTGCAGAAGTAACCTTTATCATTTGTCGAGGCACACGAACTGTGTCCCCTTCTTTTTCTCTACTTTGTATTCTACTATACATTATTTTGATACTTAAAACTGTAATAGGTGACTTAACTAATTTCATTAATTGATTTTTAGCGTACCCAGTATCAATACCACAGATGATCCCTTTTTCCGTGTTAAATAAAGTGGTACATATGCAAATAAACCATGTTTTGCAGAAAAATGATTTGTCACTATCTTATTTGCGGCATTGATAGAGATTTCTAATTTAGTTAAATTTTTATTAAGTTTCATAGGATGTATGCGCCCTGCATTTAAATATTTGTCTTCAACAAAAATGTAAAACGGACCCGGACTATGCTCTTGGAACCTATTATTAAAATTAATTTTTCCCAGTTTATCTGAGACAATTTTCTCGACTTCCAGAGAGATATTTTGGGGATTAGCAAATTCTTTATTTAAATAGCACATTTCTTGATCACTGTAGACCACATTAAACATTGCATTGGGGAAAAGTCATCAACTACCCGGAATGTCCCCATTTATTATTGAGTCATCGAAGAGACTGTTTTTAATTTATAAGAAATTATTATATTTTATCCTATTGTGTATGTTTTTATCATTATTTTTCTTTATATTTGAAATTCTCAATTATAAATCACAGTTGCCCGTTTTATTATGTGTTTCATAATAAAATGAACAAAACGACATAGAATCGTCGCTACGGTCTTCTTCTATCGGTGTAGTATCTGTGAGAAAGAATAGGATAGTTGATACTGATACATTATAGAAAACTATGAGGGTGAAATCGCAACCGCAGTTTAAAATTCGCAGTAAATAAAAAATCACTTATGTTTAGTTGTGAAGTTGGCCAAACCCCCCAAAACATGATATTTATGGAAAGATAACAAGATCGACGAGGCTATTTTTAAAGTGTTTTTATTTCGAAATTGTTTTCTTTGTAAAATGATTTGTGTTTGGGAAAATACATGTTGGACACATTGTAAAACAAATGCATCGCTGACAGTGTTGATAAATCTCGATATACGGTTTGAAATATTATTAAACTGTACAAAATCACTGGATCTGTGGCTCAAAAACCGAGAACTGGAAGTCATCCGCATTATTCCAATACCACTTAAGAGCTTTAAAAAGGATTATCAAGCAAAACCGGCGTGCTAATTATAACGAATTGAAAATATTATGGAATCAGGTAACACGCAAAATATTTTCAAGAGCAGCTTTTCACAGAGCTACCAAAAAAACTGGGATTTAAAGCTTACACAGTACTTATTGTGTAAGCTTAAATTATTTTTAATTCAATATTTTATAGGCAAAAGAGAAGCCCTTACTGACAAAGATTCAGAAAAAAATAGACTAACGTGGGCAAAAGAAATTATGATCTTGGAATCAATTGAACTCTTTTATCTGGAGTGATGAAGCCAGATTTGAATTATGCGTTGGTGATAGAAGAATAGTGTTTCAGAATGACTGTCTTAAAAATAAAGTTAAGTTTCCGGTTTCTGTTATGATTTGGAGATCCATATCATTTAGTGAAGTGGGAAATTTACATTTGTGGAAGGTATTATGAATGCTGATAAGTACATCACTGTGCTTCGAAATGACTTAAAATCCTTAACTTAATTGAACAAATGTGTTCAAATAATACTGGATGTATCTTCCAACAAGATGGTGCCAGCTAAAAAAGTAAAACATTGAATATTAGAAAACAATATTTAACTTTTAAAATGGATGTCCAATTGTCCAGGTCTGTTGCCGATTCAAGATTTGTAGCATATTATTCCAGAATTAAGAACCCGTCTCCAAGACAGTTTTACATCTAATGACTGCTAAATATTAGTTGACACTATGTCAAGACGTATCGAAGCAGTAATCAGTCGAAAAGGCGATGTAACTCAGTGGTAATTTGCTGTTATTTGGCTTCGTTGATTTTTTTTAATCGACAGTTTTTTGAATTTGTAAAATATTTGTCCTCTGTTACAAATAAATTAGGATTTTAGGCTCATATTAAATAAACATATCATATATTATCAGAAACATATTATAGTTTTTGATATGTTTTTCGTTAATATGGCAAATTTCTTTAAAAACCGTAGTTTTGATACTTGGGCCAACTTCATTGACATAGGGCTCGTAACTGTGAATAAAATATCGCGACATAGGCCAAACGTTTATGGGAATCCAAAGAATATCCCAAAATTAACATTCATGGGTTTCACAGTGAATAAATTCATCAAAACAAACTACACCTGGCGATCGAAGGTCATCGTCCAATTTTTTCGATCGGCAAAATTGTCAATATTGTCAGGACGATGGTCAATGTTAGAAATCACCAAAGTTATGGATGTTGATGGTATGACGTCAGAACAGCAGGATTCCGATACGCCTTCGTTATTATTATTATTTAATCGTAATACATCGAATTTAACATTTACAGACTCGATGGAAGTTCATCTACTAGCCATAAGTAAAACGGCGGGGGAGTTTTAATAGGAATTAGAAAAGTTTTAAAATCCCAAATAATAAAAGTAGACAATGACAGAATAGAACATCTTTTTGTATTAATTGAAATTTCCAAAAATAACATTTATATATTATATTCATGCATGTTATGTTCCTCCTGTTCCTCCTAAGTCAGCCACCGACATCTATAAGGTACATTGTAGAGTAGTTGAGGGGAGCAATACCCAAATAATCATATTATAATGGCAAATGATTATAATTTACTAGATGCATCTTGGTCAGACTCTGGGGTGTTTTCTGCCTTCCCATTTTGCCTGCTAATTTTATTTAGAGTTGCTTTTCATTTTTGAATCTCAGCCAAGTAAATCAAATCTCTAATAACCATAATGGCTTTCTAGATTTAATATTTTCTAATGCTCTAGATCTTAAAATCTCTCTTGATGGTGATAAACTCTTAAGTGATAATTACCATCATGCTGTGATTTTCGTTATTGTGACTTATTTGCTATGGACAACTTCTTTGCCTCTCTGGATTGGGTTTCTGTTATGGGTGACACAGATATTGACCTTGCTTGTGAGAAATTATATCAATGTATATTCCATGCATTTGCTATGTTTGTAGATGTAAAAATATTCAGGAATACCAACTTCCCAAGCTGGTATTCTTCAGAACTTCATTAACTAATAATTGTGAAACAGAAAATTTATTCTCATTACAAGCGTACTAGCAGTGCGTATTACTACAATATTTTCTCTGACCTCAGAACAAGTTGCCAACAACCTCATAATTAGTGCTATGAAAAATATATTTATTGAAAAGAGAATGAACTTTAAGAACGATCACCACAACAGTTTTGGAAGTACCTGAGCAGTGTCGGGCGAACCACAGACTTCTCAACAATTATGCATTTTGGAGAGAATACCAGCAGAAGTTATTTGCCTTTGTTTATTCCGATTCTAACCATGGTACTCCCACAGATCTCACAGAATCAATCCAGATAAATGAATTTTCTTTGACAATCTGGGATGTCTTCTCTGAACTGACTAACTTGCGCTCATCTTCTTCATTCGGCCCAGATCCTAAAGGATGACTTTTTCAAGTAGTTGTTTAACATGTCATTTAATTTACATCAATTGTTTAATATGTCAAGGGTATTTTTGCCAAGTTTTGAAAGTGGAGTTATATTTTTCGCATATACAAGTCCGGTGAAAGAAATGACATTCAGAACAACAGAGGGATTAGTACACAATTTTTAATACCCAAAATCCTTGATAAATTGGTAGTGATGCAGTTGTCTGCATCGTGTAAGGGTATAATCGTAAACGCGCAGCTTGGTTTTTGCCCTGGTAGATCTATATCTGCAAACCTTCTGGAATACCAGCACTGTTTTTCAGTAAAAATTAATAACTTTCGCTTCAATGAACTTAGAATGCCCTCCGGGATTTCCCAAGGGCCCCCCTGTGGTCCTGTTCTTTTTAATATCGTTACAAACGACGTGGGTGAAAATCTGGATTCAGATCATTTATTGCTTGCCGATGTTCTGAAGATGTATCGAATAATAAAAAATAATGAAGATTCAATTGTGCTTCAACAGGGTTTGAACATATTGGTTGAATGGTCTACTCTGAATGATCTTCCCTTGAATAATTCCAAGTGCTCTGTAATTACCTTCTCAAAAAGCCATAACTTTTCCCAATAAATTTCTGACAAAAACGCGGAAGGAACCAATAGCCAAGAAACTGTTAGAGATTTGGGGGTATAGTCTTTGATCAAAAATTATACTTTAGGGCTCATCACCAAAATCATTGGACAAGCATTTAGACAGCTACACACTTAAATTACTATATTGCACATTTGTGTGCCTATGTTTGGAGTACGGCTCAGTGATATGGTCTCCTCACTACGCTGCCCATTTGGTTGTCAATTGCTAGGCTTTGACACTTTGGAATTTCGCAGATAACGGCATGATTTGATTTTTCTGTATAATCTCTTCAATGAGGCAGTGGGTGCTCCAAATGACTGAATCTTAATGTTCCAAACTATGCGTATAGAATGAGAAAGGGTTGCGATTTTGGAAATAACGATCGGTAAATCAGATGACACACGCGAAACAACAGAAAGGTGTTTAGAAGTAGCAATCATTTCATAAATGTACATGCATATTTTGACCTCGGGTAGGCCATGTTTTTCACTTCGAATTGACAATTACTTTACTCTTAGCCTTAAATAAAATTATTTTGTTGACATTAACGAAAACATACGAAATACGAAAAAAGTTCACTAGTTTCTGTTTATTGGCATACATAGAATCAAGCAGCTGCAGCTTTTAGGTCGACAAACCACAATACTAGTTTTATACTACACTTGAACACTTTTAAAAGATAAAACAGCATTGCTGTTATGAGTAGGCTAGAGTTGGTGATCGAATAATTATTGTACCTAGTACTTAATATGTTTCTGTTTCTGTAATCCAGAAGATTAACAAATAATTGGGGATTTCAAGGAACCTAAATTTAATCTTAATGTTTTTATTTCATATATTTTACTTCTCCAGAACTAGGCTTTTGACGTTAATGATTGAATTTCGGAAGGCGAAAGCGGAATATAACGTTTATGCATTTAAAGGGGGTATTTCCAGACATTTTAGAGACATTAGAAAATAATATGATCTTTTTAAATGCACTGGCAAGTATTTGGTACTTATTTCAAGGTAACATTTTTAAGCAAACAAAGAACTTAAGTTTTTCTCCCTTTATTATCTAAAAAATTAATGTGCACTCTCAATAGTGATACGTGTATAGTAAGGTAATTCAGTGGACTAGTTTCATGTTTATTAACCAAAATTTAGTTTTTTTTTAATTAAATATGTTTTAAATTTTAACTATACTTTAATAGCTATGACATAATATGTTATCTATATCTATTTAATTGGTAAGTATTCAAAATATATTTTTTATAACTCTCCACTCTTTCTTGTTAGTAGGTATCTGTTTAGGATTTCAATTTCAACTAGGTACTTTGGGTAGGTACTATTCTGTGTTAAAACAAAATTATTAAAAATTTTAACAAGTTTTGTTACATTCTTAAAAAACTATCATTCTCAAAAAAAATTTAAAATTAATATTGAACTATTTATTAGGTTTGAAATATTTAATACTTTTAGACCAGTTTATTTAAAAAAAATTTATTACAGCATACACACTTAAGTAAAAGTTATTTAATATTATTTTTTTGTTTTATAATTTTTACTTGTTTTATTATTTAGTGTTATTCTTAATTGTTTGTTTGCTATATTATTATTGTTTGTATTCCTTGTAGTGAGCTAGTAAAGTTGGCAATGTTGAAAATAAATAAATATATAGTAATTTTATATTAGGTATATTATATATAAAGTAGGAAATATAAAGTATAATTTTTTACATGAAATGTCCTGTATAATCTTTAATCGGAAAGAGTTTAAAGTACTTTATTTGTAACTGATATATTTGGAATTTGTTTGTATATGATCATTTATAGATAGGAATAAATTTAAATTTTAAGATCTATGAAAATCAGTAACAATATATATCTATTAAAGGTATTTCAGAAAATCCGAAAGGCAGTTTTTTAGAAAGATATTTTCCACTTGAATACTCTTGAAGAGCTTTTAACTAAAAAATCTATATTTTGTCAGTCTCAATATATGTCCAAAGATACTGATAATTACCATACGATTGATAAAGAAAAATATTTTTTTCTAATTCTTTTGATTACAATAAAAATAATGAAGTTACTGCATTAAATTCTAAAACTATTTTTTGGGTTTTTCGCCATATAAAATTTGAAAACAAAAAATATTTACCTTATAAAATCAATAGATAGTCTTAAGTTCTGGGTTCACTATTAAGGTGCCCGAGGAACGACACTGAAAAATGTTTGTTTTCTGGACGTTTCGGTGGAAAGTCTACCCCCGTCTTCAGCAAACCTACAAATAAAAAACTAAAAGCAGAATATTATTATTAACTTATGTTTAGTATCAGAAATATAATATAATATAAATGGCTAATCTCTGACAAAATGTCAATGAATGTCAATTTAAAGGTGTTATTTTTAATTGTTAGAATAAGGTGAGAAATATGTGTACCTAGAGTATGTTTTTAATTTATTGTATTTTGAGGTGTCCTTTTTTTACTTCAGTATTTAGCAAATTTAACCATGTGTTATTAAAACTACCTTCATAGTGGACCCAGAACTTAAGACTATCTATTGATTTTGTAAGATTAATATTTTTTGTTTTCAAATTTTATTAGGCGAAAAATCCAAAAAATAGTTTTAACCATGAATCCGCCACTACAATTTCGTAATTAAATTCTAGACATACCTATCTAGAATATTATTTTTTTGTAACAAACAAATCAAAATTGACCCTTTGGAAATGTACCAAGAAAAATATTTGGAAATAATAGTTCCACTTTCATCTCTTAACTTTTGGAAATATGTTTAATGATTATGGTATTCGAACTGATTTATTAATGATAACTTAGTAGAGAGAGATTACCAATCTCTAACTCTGTATATCTCTCAGCATATATGTTCAAAATGTGTAAAAATAATTAATTTTCTAGGTTTAAGTGTAGTCACAATTCTTTTAAGATATAAATGAAATAGTTCTTCATTTTTATTACCTTATAAGTAAGTCCAAATTAAAAAAAATATATATTTTAAAGTAATGTATTGTTCAAGTAATTACAAGCTGAAATATAGTTTGCAGTTCTGCTAATTTCTGATGATATGTAAGGTTGTGTCATTTTTTTTACAAGGGACCAAAAGACTTGACTTGGCTTGTAATAACTAAAAATAGAAACACAAAATGTAATATAAGAAAAAGAATTTTCCTAAAAATCACCTGCAGAGAATAAAAATTATCTCAACAAAGTTTTATTGATACAACGTTGTTTATTTTGTTATTGTTTTATTTTAGCTATAACAGCTAACGAAATATTTAAAAATAAAAGGATTTAAAGGTTAACTGACTAAAGTGTACAAAAATATGGTTTCTCAATATAATAATAATTACATTTTTGGTCGATTTATTTGTCCTGCTGTCATAGATACTTAAGATTAATATCTAGAAAAGTACATTTTACCCAACCCAAAAAAGCCAAAACTCATCCCAACCAAATCTTATATGAATTTAAAACTAATATCTATTTTTTGAGTATTAAGCCTCTCTAAAGTTCAGAGGTCTATATTTTTAAAACGGCTAGTATCATTTTAAATTTTTGTGCAATATCTCAAGAACTATATATACTACTATAAAACAATTAGTGAATTTCACTAAAGCACGTTTTCCATAAGTGTTACACGATAGCACTACCTAAATTAATTACTATAAGGGGTATTTATATTAAGTATTTTACTGAGAAATTTACAACAACATACAACAGAATCATGTAAACTTAATGGGGTATACAATATATATATATATATATATATATATATATATATATATATATATATATATATTTATATATTTGTAGGAATTCTCTCGGGTATTTGGTTCTATGTAATATAGAGAAACACTATACTAGTTTCATAATTGTTTTAATTCCTGACGTTTCGGCCACTTCGGTCTTTTTCAAAGCATCTTGTAAACTAAAAGTAGGAAAAATTTTTTTTTCTTATACATCTGTCAATTAATGTTTAAAAAATAAAATGGCTTACCTAAAACAGAAACATAGAAGTTTTACAACACAAAAGACATACTGTAATTTGGACAACACAAATTGTTAAAACTTAAAACTTAGCATCATGTTTATTTACATTTTAAATGAGGATTCGTAACCTCACTTCCTAAAGATGATATTTTTAAAATTTAGGGAGAAAGATGATTTATTCATTTATTAACAGTTCAATATAAAACCTTATCAGACCAGAAGTGGTCCAGTGGTCGAGGGCTCCACCACGCAGTCACACGCTCCCGGGTTCAAATCCCAGGAGAGTACCTTATTTTTTATTTATTCATTAACATTTTTACTACGAAACAATCTATTAATTTTATTTTTAAGTTAATTGTTTTATAGTCTATTTTATAATAACATATACAACAAATTTATACAGCACATTTTTTTTTTTTGGTATATATTTTACTGAGTTTTTGGATGTCCGTCTTGTCGTTAATTGAATTTGGTTCTTTCTTGATATATATCACTTCTAAAATTTCTCTTTTCTCTTTGTGAGGTTCGGTTTTTAGGATTTTGGTGTTTGGGTAATCAAAATTATGTTTGAATTGATTTATATGTTTAGTTAGGGCGGTCTGATTGGTTTTATCATACTTATGACCATTTAACCTATTTCCCAAATATTGACTCGTTTGTCCAATGTAGACTCCATTACATTCCGTACATGGTATTTGATAAATGCAATGCGTTGTTTTATTTTTGGGTATTTCAGATTTTAATTTGCTATATTTTTTTTGTATTAAGTTGTGGGCTTTATGACATACTCTGATTTTATGTTTATTAAAATATTTTTTCATATTTTCTGATAGGTTTTGGATGTACGGGAGGGACATATAAGTAGGTTTTTCTTTGTTTTGTTTTATGTTAATTTCCGGTTTTTCACTACAGATGTTAAGACGGGTTGAAAACATTTTTTTTATTAATTTAGATGGGTAACTATTTTGTTCTAGAATGGTTTTTGCTTTTTTTATTGCTTTTTGTCGGAAATGTTCATCAGACAGTTTAACAATATATTTATATATATATATATATATATATATATATATATATATATATATATATATATATATATTATTTTGGGTAAAAAACTCGTGTGTTTGAATCCCCTTTATATTGACGTTAATTGTGTTTTATGTCATACATCCTGCCCAAGAATAAAGTCTAATAATGTACCTTTAAAACAAAAAAAAAAATTATTTAAATCGCTTGTAGGAATCAGAAAATATTATATTACAAATATTACTAAAATTTTGTCGTTTCAATTTTCCATGAGTGTATAATATATATAAATGTATTTGAAGGTCAAATACATTTTTTTTGTTAGATTATTGGAAGTTTCTTGAACCATTGTGGATATACAGATTACAATTTTCTTGGGGATTTGGTTCATTAATGTGCACTGCAAGGTAGTAGGAAGTTACATAAATTTATTTTTTTATTATTTTTTTTTTTGGTTCTCAGGACGTATCGTTCGCTTTCGTCAACTTTTCAACTGATAGTTGTTACTATGTTAGATACTTGAGGACCAATTTTACTTTTAGACCTATCAGTTGAAAATGTTGACGAAAGCCAACGAAACGTCCTGAGAACAAACCAAAAAATAAATAAATAAATAAATAAATGTATGTAACTGCCTACTACCTTGCAGTTTATATTAATGAACCAAATCCCCAAGAAAATTCGACAATATAAAAATATAAATTCTCAAAAAGTATTCCATTGTAGGTAGATTTTTTTAATAGTTCTATAGCTCTGCCATTGGCTTTATATATAAAGTCAATGGCTCAGCATAGTTTTTAACATATTTCTCCTGTATTTGACGCAGAACCTATTTACAAATAAACAAAAGGTTTTGAGCAAAAGACTAATTAAAAAATATACATACATTTTTGTATCACTGTGCCTTTTGCAAAATAAAAGGAAATCTTATAGGGTCCATTGGACCATGTGGAAGTCACTTCCTAAAAATAAAGCAATCAGAATCAGTACTTACCGATACTTACAAACATCTTCCACAATTATTGAGCAGGTTCTAATGATGCTTCAGTTAATGCTGATCAATGGTTCTTCCTCTTATTGATTATGTGAAAGGTAAATGAAAGTAGAGTATCATATACTGGACATCATTTCCATATCATTCTGTTCCTTTCGGTGTCATATTTGGCAAGAAGCTGTAAGTAAAAATATTACTATAATAAGTAAAAATATATGGTGCAACATAGTATTTCCCTTGTAGTAGTTCTACAAGGGACCTCCTCTCCTAGTGACCAACTAATATTAATTGACCTCGCTTCTCAACATCGAAAATGTATTTATCGGTATGTATAACATAGACACAGAAATATAATTTTTAGCAACTATTATTCTATTTGCTTAGAAATAAATAATTTCATGCCTACCTGATAAGGTTACACATAGATATCATTCATTATAGTTATATATTGAATCAGGAATTGGCCTTATTACTTCTTCAGTATTTTCATAAATAGAAAACGTTCTTGTATTAAGCACTAATAATATACTACTGGAATTCATGTGCAAATTTAAATAATACAATTATTATCTTCTATTTCTTTTGTGTGAATATAATATACTGTTTCGCTTTCTGTATTGAGAACTAAAACAAAGGTAAATTTTACTTTCTTTCTTCGGTTTTGTCCGGATGGCGAGCTCTAAACTCCTGGTACACCCCGTTTATTTCAAATATCTTTTTAAAGTATTCTTTTTACATTTTTCCATGTATTCTGAAGCTCTTGGCTTCCACTAGCTGCCCTTTGAAAATACTACTGGTATCACGAGATGAAAATAATAAAAATATTTTTTTTGTGTAGAATAAAGAATTATTAAATTTTGCTGTAATATATTCCTATAAAAAACAGTAGTAGAAAATACCTACTGTGAGTTAAACTTTATTAAAGCCAGTGTGAGAATAATAAGAAAACAGATAATATTCAAAAGGACTGTATAAAATATATACTATATTTGCTATCGTTAATAAATTCATCACAAACCTGCTAATGATATGCGAAGTGAATTAAAAGTACACAGAGCAATAAATAAATTTCAGACCGGGTCAAACGTTAAGAGAGTATTTTTTTTCTGAATTTAAATCGATTCAATATCCTGAAATAAAGACTAATAGGGTGAATTATCGAGAGAAAATTTTAATGTAAGTTATGAATGACAATATCTATATTATAATCAAACTAAAGGCCGGTTTTACTTTGGTAAGAATTATTTGAAAGGCCTTACAACTCCCATCCATGGAAGCAACCGTAATGTAACTGGTTCACTTCAGTACCTTTGGCGACGACAGTTCTTGTTGCACCATAGAATCTAACTCTAGTTGGAACGATTAGAAAAAATTAAAAGGAACTACCACCCAAAATAGTTATGCCAACTAATCGAGAAATTGGCAATGCAAAGTTTTGTTTCGATAATGACAAAACTTTGGTGTCTTATAAAACAGGAAAGAATAATGGTGTAATTCTTGTGCATCGGAGCAACGATTAACAGTAATAGTGAAAAGCCCGAAATAATCGATATAATAACACCAAATATGGAGCGGATATCTTCGATCAATCTATCCTGTTCAAGAAAAACGAGATGACCACTAGCAATTTTTTATATATGTATATCATAACATTAATTCTTGGATAATATAGAACCATAATCAAACCCGAAAAACTGAAAAAAGTATAACAAGGAAGGCATTTCTATGTAGCCTATCGGAATAACTTGTCAGGACCTGGATGGAAAAACGACTAAAACTGTCAACTTTATAACGTTCGATTCGCTCCCTCCCTTATTGCATATATTCTGATGAAGTGGATGCAGTACAAGAAGTAGCAAGGCTTCAAGAGTTCAGAAGTACAACCTGTTTTTTTTGTCCAACCAAAAACAGACGAATGATAACCTCATTTTCTTGTCATTTCAATCTGCCATTTTGAGGGGAACATAGAGGTTACCATATTTGTGCAGAAGAATCCTAATTTATTAGTTTTAGTTAGTTGACATTAAAACATAATTTATTAAAATTAAAATTGTTTTTTTATTTCTCGTAAAATATGAATGATTAGTATTAACATAAACTTATTTTTAGGTTAGATATTTACTTAATTTTTACTTTTATATTACCGAGATACAAATTATATGTAAAAGTTGAAATGGTTATATTTAAATTTTATTAAAGAAATTATGTGGTAAATGCGAAAAAATTATGCCGGCGAACGTGAACCTATAAATATTTTTCAAATTTATCATAGGTTTTACTGAATTTTGTCTTAGATATTAAAAGCAATGGGTCGAGTATTTACGAGTAGTAATCAACGTATAGAATTACCTGTTCGTCTGATTTCGGCAAACGAATTGAACATGAAATGTATTGAAAAATGGAGTACCAGATTTAACCAAATATTGTTTTTTATATATTTTAAGCAATCTGAAATTAAATTTTTTTAAATAAAAATTATTACAAATATTCAAATTCGTTATCGATTGGACCAAAAAAGATGTGCGACAAGGAGCGTGGATTGTAGTTCAAAGGAATTTTAATTCAATTTCAGTTTGAATTATTTCAACGGAAAACGAAATGTGACAATTTCTAAATAAATTATTTCAACGGAAAACGAAATGTGACAATTTCTAAATAAATTTGGCCTATTTTATGTCTGCTTCTGGATTTCTTAAATATTTTTTTTCTGGATTCGACATTAACGGCTTAAAATTGGTTTTTAATTGCAATCTCGCATATGTTGCAAGTCGAGTTAGCATCGAGAAAGAGAGAGAGGGAGACTTTGGGAAAGGTTCCTTGGTTTCTTCCGATGTGGTGAGAATAATGTGGTGCACATTTCTTCTCGACCATGTACAGAGATTGTCACATGACGCGAGAAACAATACCGGGATTGGTTTAAAATTAACATTGATTTCAGTTTTATTTTGAAACGTGAAACGAGGGAAATAATGATTAATAAATACTAAGTAATTAAGATATATTAAAAATTATCCAAAATAAAAAAAAGCAAATTTTGATTAGAAGAAACACAGGGTGTAACGGGTAGATAGTCGAATACCAAAAATTTAGTTTAGTTAAAAAATATATTTGTTGTTTGTTTAATGGCACTGGATAAACTACTTTGCCAGAATCTCTTTTTTTTTAGAAAGTTATCAATAAAATTTACTGAGATTTATTTACAAAATTTTGTCTAAATTTCCTTAATTCTACAAAAACAATGATCTTTTTTTATATTTTTTTTTGTGTTTGTCTTTTTTTTTTATTTATTATGTTTTTTTATATTTTTTAAAAAATATATTGCCTTACTTATTTTGGTAGTATAATAAGGCGAACTTGACCTTAAACTATAGAAAAATTATGTTGCTTTGATCATTTTTTAATGAAACTTCTCAAATTAGGGATACTTTCAGCTCTTCATTATCTATTTTTAGATAATATCTTTTCAATGTCGTGATTGCGCTTAGAGAATTTTTAAATATGGTGTTTCATATAATTTTTTATTTCGGATAATCTTGGCACTTCATTTATAGCGACCAGGCTCATCCAGGAGTCTTGATAAAAACAAAAACCTTGTCTTTTTTTATGTATGTGTGTAAACAAAGTTATGAGTATCCTTCCTTCTGTTTAGTATCATTTCTACTAATATTCAGATTTAGAATTTTTAAGGGGTTCATCTGGGTTACAAAGTTAAAATTATAACATGGTGGATTAGTATTTTTGTATATTTTCCATTGTGAGGGTAAAAGCGTCCAATGGCTTGTACCAAGTATATGATATTAGAACTTGTCCAAGATTCTACATTAATAACATACATGGTCGAAGTTTTTTAGGAGGGCATTTGTGGCGGTTGATTTCGTGCATCCGAGGCAAATCCTGAAAAAAAAAACAATATTTAAAAATATGACTTTGCAGAAAAAAATAATAAAGTTTTTAGTCTTATTAGCTCAATACTTTATAATAAAAGAGAAAATAAATTAAGTAGACATGTAGGCATATTAGTCTGATAAAAGAGGTGTGGCCGAAGGGAAATAACACTGCCACAAGTAGAGTAAGCAGTCAATTTTATTCATAATACCTTTCATTTGAGCCCAGTTAGAACACATCCGCATAGGTAATACCTCAAAAAGTGACCTTTATATTTACCTCAAGCATGGCAGTCAAAGCGGTTCGTTTTATTTATATTTTCTTTTAAAATGGGTCTCGACGCTAATGCATCACATAGGGTTACAGCACCGTCGGATTACGAGCCATCACAATATATTACTCTGATTATTATAAACGTCTCGAATGAATTAAAAAAAAAACATAATATGGTTGGTAATCCCACTTATCATAGTTTCTTGAGACAATTTGAATCTTTAAATAAAATAGTTAATTGTCAGTCCCTATTATACTTAACAGTGCATACTTTTATTTTCAGGGATTCCTGATGATCAAGGCAAGAGAGCAGTATGCTGGAAGCTGTTACTAGGTTACCTTCCTGAGGAAAGATCAATATGGAACACTTTTCTTAGAGAAAAAAGAAATTTGTACAAACAGTTCATAGGTTTGCATATTACATATTATAATATCTTGTAAATTTAGTCTTAACTATAGGAATTAGGACAGGGAGAGCGATTGTATGTATTGTATATTCGATTATTTTCAACATATTTATATTCCAAATAATTTAATCGATCATTTTGTCCATCCTGTTATCCTCTATTATTAAGAGGATAATGGAGTAATTTTAAAACGTTTCCTTTCAGGGTGGTCTTATGTATCGATGCGGAAAATACTGCATGTTGTTTTATGGTAATTATTATGGGAAAGTGAGTATTTTGTTTTGTTTTGATTTTTTTTCTGTTTCAAAAAAAGTTTTTCTTTTTTAATACAAACTAAACAAAAACGTTCAATAGATATAAAAAAACTATAAAAAAGTGAAAACAGAGAAAATGTTTTTTTTTTTAATTTAAATTAACGTGAGCTTCGAACAACGGTTCTCGGTCACTCTTTCGACGCCTGGCGCGCACTCCTTCCTCGAGCTGTCAACTATCGGCTTATGGTGCGGCGCCTTAGGCCTTTATGAAGTGACCTACCGACTGACAACTGTGTATCTGCATGAACTTTCTCTATCCATGCCACTAGCTGACGTGAATGGGTTAGCACATTACATTTTACTTTCTTGCTTATAGTGCTCCGTATATACATAGTAGACAAAGGTCGGGATCAAACCCACGATCTCGGCATGCGTGGCCGAAAATCCTGCCAGTGAGCAAGGCTGCTTTTATAGTAAATGTTAAAATGTAAAAAATATCTACATATAAATTAAAACTAAACCTTAAATGTAGTAAATATAATAACAGTTTCTACCAAGTTACTTTACCAATTACGTCCTATATGAATATAATGACTAATATAACCGCGTCCTTCTACAAATAACGAGCTAAAGAGCACACATAAAATGACGACTTCAAAAGCACAAATAAAAATGGCGACCTTAACTCTTCGCAGAGGCACGAAGACCATAGCTGGGCGATCTAATGCATTGAGCATGTGGTTCATTCAACAGGGGTGACCAAATTCTAGGTTAGCCCCGGCTAACCCGTCCTTTGCAAGAGATATTCCCCTATAAACTTTCATGAAGTAAATTCCTTTAAGGCAGAAACGATTACTCCTGTGCCCTCTGAATAAACAGAATAGCCTATGGAAGGCCTGAAAACTTATTTTCCGTTAAATTTTGTGATATATTAAATGGACGATTCTAATCTGCAGATTTAGAATGCTTGATTATTATAGATTTTGTCTAATTAATTCAGTTTATATTTTTTTTTACTTTAAACTGTTTTATTCCAAACCAACTTTACAAGTTTATTACATGGAATGTAACATATAACAATAGAAAATAATAATAATAATAAAGTTGTAATAAATGAAAAAACTCCTATGTTATAATTCAATATAATATAAAAACTAAGTTGAAAAATATTTTTAAAAAAATCTATTCATTTTTATTTTTGTAAAAAATGCATTTTTAATTGTTTTTTAAATATTGGTAATTTTGTTTTATGTCTTATAGTCTCTGCTAAGTTATTATATATTTTTAAACCATCGGAGAATTGATTTTTTCCCAAAGTTACTTTTTATTGTAATGGTCTGTAATTGTAAGCAATGTCTTGTATCGTGATTATGTAAAGTATTAGATTTTTTAAATATAATATTTGATTTTTTTCCATTATTAATAATAGGGTGTATTAAAACGCAAATTTTGAAATTATAAATATTCTGTAAGTTTAAAAATCCGTTAGGTTAATAGAAGTTCCTAATATGGTAGTTTATAAATACATTTTAGAGTTTTATTTTGCAATTGTTTTAAAGGTTTAATATGTGACGAACACGCAGATCCCCAAATTGAAATTAAATATTGGAATTTAGAATATATTAAAGAATAATATATGTTTTTTAAGAATTTTAATGGTACGAAATATCTTTCTTTGTATAATACTATTAATGGAGTTATAGCGGTTCTTATTCTTAACATTTTGTTGTATTTGAATATTTAATTTTGTTATTGTTTATTACTATTGGGGAAATACCAGAATTTATCTTTGTTTTACTTATTAACATAAAAGAAGTTTTACTAAAATTTAATGATAGTTTGAGAGATTTAAGCCAGGAACAAATGAATTCTAGATCATGTTTTATATAAAAAAATAATTCATTTAAATTATCAGTTCAGTGCTTTGATGCAAAAATGGAAAAAGCTCAAATTGGTCATTTATTATTATTTTTTGTTATTTACGGATTAAGGTTAGGTAAGTATAGAATAATATGGGTTTAAGAACTGCACATCGCGCTAAATTTAATAATTATAATTTATTTTAAAGCCGCAACTAAAGTTAATTTTCAAAAAAAAAATAATAAAAACTTCAGAACATGTACGGATACAATGTGCCTATTTATCAGTAGATTTTTCTCGTGGTATTTTGGAATATGAGATGACATTTTCGTAAACTCTGGTAATGAATACAATTTAATAAGTTTTCCTCTCAGTTTCTTTTGTGATCCCAATGTTACTATTAGGTTAATAATTTTCTAAAATATATTTTGTTACTTGTTTTGCGCCATTTGTTTAATTTCATATATTCGAAAACACAGTATTTTTTATATTCCTCCATTTTTTACGGATCGTTCCGAAAGAGTTTTTTATCCGGATTTTTGTCAACCCGTTAAAATACTGTTTAAAACGTCACTTAAAAAATGTGTTAGTCTCACTAAGCCTAATCATTTAAATTTCATTTGAAAGAGAATATACAGTCAGTTTTTAAAAGATGGCTAATGCAAGAACCTTTAAATATATAGAGAGTGTCCCCACAACAAAAGAAGCTGCTGATGAAAATAATAATAAATTATTTTGGGATGTAAAGCTAAAGGTAGTATATCAGTTCGTTTTTATTTGTTTTAAATTTGTGTTCCCCTTCTTTTGAAAGCATTCGTTTTTTATGTATTTGAGATTTTCTGCCTTTAACGCCTAAAAAATTGATATACTAAAACTTTAAAAATTAATGTATTAGGCACCTAACTAATATTTAAGCTTCATGATTTTGCATCCTAAAACAGCATTATTTTGCAAGAGCTGCAACAATATTTTTTTTTCGACCCCTAAAATATTTCAATAATTTAAAAATGTCAATAAATTGTAATTAATTTATCATGTGTAGTCAGATTTGTCTCTTTTTTAGTTACGTGTTTATATTTCTATAACCGAGTTTTTACTTTTCGGCACTAGTACTTAAAATTGTCATTTTTTCCTATTAGTTCCCAAAAGTATATCGTTTCAATACTAAAATGACAAAAAAGTTTTAATTTAGTTTATTAATTTTATTTTTTCCCCAGGTACGAGACGTTTTTTGTAATTCTTCCGGCCAAAGAAGTAGCTGGAACTAAAAAAAGTGTATTTGACCTGTTTACAATCTTCGATGCTGGTATTTGCCAGTGGAATTCTACTTTGAAGTTTTCGTAATTACACTATCGCAAGAGATTTCTATAACGTACTTCTGATTTACTGCCTGTATAATAGAAGAGAGAACTATTTTTGTTTTTGAATGTAAACATCTAACCAAACAAAGTAGACAAATACAGTGTACTTCGTGTGTGCGTGTCAACAGCCTTCGCAAATTAAAAGAATACTAAACATGGAAATCTTTGGGTGTTCCAAATAATTAAAATTCAAATCACCATTCAAAATTATTAATAACACCTTAGGTAACTTTGAGAAAAGTTTTTCCACTTCCTTAGGACTGCCGGCTGAAGCCTTGAACACAAAACATAAAAGTTCGGCTTACTGCGAAAAGTTTTGGAACATTCGGTATACCCACAGAAAATTTCCGTAGTTCTACATACTTCTGAATAAATCACATCCTTATATCTTGAGAAGGTTTATAGAATATAACAAAAAGTTTAAAGTGTGAACTGTTTACTCCAAATTAAAAAACAATCGCATCTTAAAGTCGAATAATCCGTTAATCATTTTTTCGATAAACGGATAACGTCTAAGTAATTTAGTAGGAATTTCATTATTTTTTGTAAATGATTAATTTTAAATAGACATTTAAACGTTTTAAGTAAGAGTGTAACCCCCCTGATGGATAAATATTTTTTAATTTTAGACGAAATGATAGTCATGCCAGGACAGAATGAAAGTGATGGAGATGTTACTTTAGGTGATCATCCATTAAGCATAAATCCTGACAGTCAGTGGTCCACGTTTTTTCGAGATAATGAAGTTTTACTTCAAATAGACAAAGATGTGCGAAGGTAAACGAAAATATGACGTTTGTTGTATACCTTTGTAATTTTCTTATTAATGATTAAGTAGAAAAGGTGTTGGAAATTATTATAGTTAACAATTGATGTTTTATATGTTGACAGGGTTTCCAACATTTCGAGTTTTCATATTAACCGTTTGTAGTGTCCACTAATATTTTATTCATAAACATAATAATTTTCGACAAGAATACGTACGCATTCGAGTACAATTTACCCATGGGTCATCATTCAAATTCATACGAATCGCATCAAAATTTCAGGTTCAAATAATAAAAAAAAAATCCAAATTCATTATGAAGGTGGTTATAAATATAAATAATAATTATGAATTAAATTACTATTAACTAATGGCAGTACTTACCAGCAACAAAAGACATAAAAAAATACCTTCTTAAAAGAACTCGTGTGCATATTAAATGGCGTAAAGCTTTACAGAAATACAAATACTAACAATATAAAACGATTGTAATAGTGAGATCCAAATAAAGCCCTGACATTTAAGACTTTAGCGTGAAAATCCTGCGTATGTTGATGTCTTTAACAAACAAGTTCGTTTTGGTAATTTAATCTTTTACCATGTCCCTTGATTCATTTTCGGAAGACAATATTTCACGTTTCATCCTTTTCTTGTATTATAAATTTATGGAATACTAATCGATAAGATAAAAAGCACGTCTTTGATATTTTCATCGATTAATGGCGTATGAGTAAACATCCAGAGGTCCAACTGTATAAGACATTTTTTAAGTTTAGTCTAACTTATACCTCTTTCTTTGGAGAAGTATTATATAGGCAGGTAGATAGTGTTCTGGTACCTAAGGGGATTACACTTTAGTTGATGGAAACAGCAAAATGGCCTTTATTGGTAGTATTTAGAATTTTACAGGAAATGCTGAAGAGTTTGACGTATATTTAGAGAGAATTGGGCATTTGGCTGGCTATAATGTGCGTCATTTTCTCAAAAGTTCAGCTGCTCCAAAGAAGCCACTCGAATTAAGCTATGGTGATATTATAAAATTACTCTCCAAAGCTTACAGAATTATACGTTCAGAAAATGTGAAAACATTTAATTAAAAAGACTAAAGTTACTTTATTTGTGATTTTGAAAAATAATATAAAAAAATTGTTTTAATCATAAATAATCAGTCAAAACTGTAGATTTTCACTTTATTTAAATTAAATATTCTATATCGGAGGTAGCCATGAGCTGAAAACTTCTAGATCAGTCGTTTATGAGAATATTTTTGGTACAGGGTGTTCCACAAAAGCGGAGGTCACTCGATTTTACTCTTAAACCAGAAAAAAATCAACAAGGTATAATAAAATAGAATAACTTTTAAATAAATGTGCATAACTACTGAGTGAGAAGGTAGAACTTTGTAAATCTTATAGACTAAAACCTCTTTTAAACAGATAAAAAAAACTATTTTGTTCAAAAATCATGCTTCATTAATTCTTCTGAATCCCTAAAAAGAGTAAAAATTTCTCAAGTGTAATGGTGATTTTCCTACTCTTTCCAAAATTAAAAGAAATTAAACACTTTTCAAAAACTTATTTAAAGTAATATGCCAAGGTTTCTTTTTTTTCTCAAATGTCTTTAAAACGTGCATTTCACTTTAAGTAAAACTTAATTTCCAAAAAAATATGTGACTACAAAAAAATGACTACAAAAAATCACATGATTTTTTTGTCATATATTTGTGAATCTTTACTTAACAAAACGAACACGCGATTGGCCTACAGTTTTGTCGGCCGCTTCAAGCTGTTCTTCAGAAAAACGCGTTATAGATTTTCATAAACTGCCGTCATTCCAACGCATTAGTGAGCAGGAAGACGTCGAATGATCACATAAAATATCTTCCAGCTTATTTTGATAGGATTAATTGAAATAAATCCTTTATCTTGGAGTACATATTTAATGCATTGTAGCTTTGATTTAACGTTTTGTGGTTCTTAATAAATACACAATCATTGTGCGTTCTACTTCGTCCAACCAAAATACACTCCGGTGGTCTTTATTTTAAAAATTTTGACATGGATATTTCACTTTTAGAGATTTTGCTACACTTTCGTATGTAGCAACAATCTTGTTTTATTTTGGGTGCAAGGAATCTTACTTTTATTCTACTAATTAGTACAAACATACCTAGTTCTTGGCCTAGAAAGAAAAAAGGAGTTAACAGCTTTTATCATAAAAAATTACCTTGTCGACAAAGTCCAGCCTGATGGAAATTTTGCATTCTACCAAAGGCCAACAAATCATTCCTAATACATCAGACACTAGCTGGCGACGGCTAATTTCCAATTCTGGGAGGTCTACAGACAAATAACAAAGGAAATATTTCGCCAACATCGCCAAGGATACAAGAAAATAAAGACTCGAAAACTCGCACAGTGAGTGTAAATGCTAGAAGCCTTAGGCTGAAATCACAAACGGACATCTTACACAAAGAAAACTACCCAGAGGTACTGTGTGTTACAGAGACCTGGCTGACCCACAATGAAGCATCTTATTTTACTTTACTATGACCTAGTCGTTCACTTCTGTAAAAAGGATGGTATTGGAGGTGGAAGCTCTGTCTTTGTGCGTAGTGACTTTGGCAAGATCATCTCACTGGAGCTTAATTCTGTCCTAAGAAAAAAAAGCAATTTGAAGTATGGGCAGCAATGATTATCCTAACCAGCAGCTTAAAACTGATTATTTGCTTGATCTGCCACCCCTCGGGAGCAGACTACAACCTGTTCTGCAGCTGCCTTGAGAATCTCTTATTACATGGTCGTAAAAATAATGTACTATTATTTGTATGGAGATTTTAATTATATTTTTTGCAACTAGATAAGAATATTTCAACATTGTAAATATATTTAGCTCGTATGGGCCCTGGAGGATACAGGGAAACTCTAGTGGATAATGTGTTTACCAATGCTATTGTGCTCCAAGCAAGCAGCCTTGACGTAATATTTTCTGACCACTGGACACAGATTTTTAGTGACGCTCATCCATCTAGGGTATTGAAAAGGGTCTTTTCTATAGAAAATAAAAACTATTTTAAGCATTTGTTGTCGACTGAAAACTAGATTCATTGCATTCATGTAGAGGATACATTTTCCTACTTTTTTTCTACATTCTATAGCTTGTTTAACATGGCATACTACATTACAGTCTAGTAAACAATAAAAAAAACACATTAAAAATCCGTGGATTCTACTCTACCTTATAAATTAAGGTTATAACCTTAATTTATAAACAGGCTGGTTAAAACTTCTAATTGCCAAAACTTGCTGATAACTTACAAAGACAGACTTAAAACTCATAGAAAAATATTGCCCATGCCAAAAAGGATTAATAAGTTATTTAACATCTAACAACATTAGAAAAAAAGCATGGCAAATCATAAATTCAAATACCGAAATTATACACAAATCCATCCCTGAACAGATTATTTTCGAGGGTGAAAAAGTAAATGACCCAAACGAAATGGCTAAACAATTTAATTCTTACTTTACAGATTCAGTTTTAAATCTTGTTGACAAAACACCTGTATCTACCGCCATTATTATCCCGTGCACTGCGAATCCACACATTATATTTTTGATTACACTAACTGAGGGTGAGGTTCTGGAAGTTTTAACTGTCTCAATTTAAAGATCATGTGGTGATGATGAGGTGCCCGGTTGTCTCCTGGGCGACTGTATTGCTCAGATTGTGACTCCATTGACTCTCTTGATAAATGTCTCCCTGCAACATAGATTTTTTTCCCCAGGATCTAAAAGAGGCAGTGGTGATCCCAGTTCATAAAAAGGGCAACACAACCGCCATAGAGAACTATACGACTGGTTGTTTTTTTTAACTATGATCAGATTCTGACTTATAGACAGTACGGTTTTCGGTTTAGGTGCTCCATAGATGATGCCATACTATCGCTATACTTAAAATTACTTGAAAACTCTAACAAAAAACTTGAGACCCTTGGAATCTTTTACAACTTCTCTTCGGCATCATAAATCATAATATTCTACTGAAGAAATTGGGTCACTCACTACGAGGACCAGCGCTTGAAGATCTTACTTGGCTTACAGGGACGTAAAACTAGGTGCAGGACGCAAAACTAGTATACGAGAGAGGTGTTGCTCTTTCAGACTGGGTTAATCATAGGATAGGTGTACCACAGGGCAGTGTACTGGGACCTATACTCTTCCTAGTTTTTATAAATGACTTACCATTCTTCGTAAATGATAGTCATATAACCTTGTTTGCTGATGATACATCTACAGTATAGGGTTCTTTTGACTATGAAACACTCTGAAAAAGCAAACAGGTTTTTGACATTGTCGTGTAGTGTAAGAACAATGGACTTTGCTTGAACAAGTCCAAAACAAGTCTTGTTGTATTTACCCCTCTGAGGGTGACTCGGTCTCCTAGTTAGGAACAATTTTGTATTTGTAACAAATTGTGTTCACAAAATCTATCATATCTTACGGTCTGCTTACTTGGGGAAACTCTAGCAGTATAAATCGAGTCCTCATAAGCCAGAAAGGGATTCTTAGAAATATGTTTCGGATACCGTTTGGGGCCCCTTGTCGGCTAACCTTCCGATCTCAAAAAATTTTAAGTGTGATAAACCTATTCATCTTAGTGTGTGCTTGTCGTAGTTTTAAACATCGCCATGAATATGTAAAATGCGGGGAAATAAATCAATATATAATACAATATATAATACGTTCCCAGTGCCCGTCTGACCCAAGTACAAAATGGGCCTTAAATTATTTCTATAAAAATATTTAATCACTTGCCCCTTAATATAACCAGCACTACAAATGTACAGGGTGGGCAAATAAGCGAGGTAAGCGGCTGTATCTCGGAAACCACTCATTGTAGAAACTTGCGGTAAAAAATTGTATAACCAAAGTGGCCACGACAAAATTCTGGATATAAACTTAAGTTTCTAAGATGACCGCTGTGGGGCGTAATTACTATCCCTAATTAAAAAAAAAACAGTGTTTCTCGAAATTTCGCCCCATTAAGATAACACAAAAATGTATGCATTTTGAAACTGAGATAAAACCAAGTCTTTTTTGTTTAACTTGTTCTTCTATTTCTGATAATAAAGTGGTGAGGGGTGTTTAAATGTTTTTCCCAATAAATCTCTATAAGCTGATAACGGCTCAACGGATTTTAATAAACTTGGTATTGCTGAGAAAAACATTCCTTGGGGATCCAACATTATCTAACTAATTGTGTTTTTGATTTGGGATCTTGCCACTAGAGGGCGTTTTTGGATAATATAGCAGAAATTACAAATTTTCTAAAAAAAATTAAAAGTATCGATATGGTTTTTTTTACGTGAAAAAAATAGCAAAATGAAGCCTAATTATGCACGCGCAAACCGCATATCGATATCTTGTTCCTAACCTAATATTGCGGTCAATGAAAATTTAACCAAAGTAAAAAAAAAAACAGGTCTTCATCGGAATTTCAACCTATTAAGTTAACTATATATATATATATATATATATATATATATATATATATATATATATATATATATATATATATATATATATATATATATAAAATTACTTACTTTGTGTCCTATCTCGAAGTAGTGGGGGATATTCAAATGTGTTTCCAAACAAATGTCTGTAACCTGAAAACGGCTCAGCAAATTACAATAACTTTGGTAGCGCAGAAAAAGGCAAACTATAGAGATCCAACGTTACCTAAGTTTTCCAGTTGATGATTTGGTAATTTACCACTAGAGGGCGTTTTTTTATAACAGAAATTGCAAGTTTTCTAAAAAAAATTAAATCTCGATATTTTTTTGCACAAAAAATAGCAAGGTGAAGCTCAAATAAGCACATGCATGTGGCATCTCTATAATTTCTTCCTATCCTAACCACAAAGCAGATTTTCGGGAAAAAACTAAATCAGAAAATCAAAGGTAGAATGTTAGCGAGTTATTAAAAAATAGTGGAATAAAATGAACATTTTGACAAAATTTGTTACTTTACTGGCAATTTTCGGACTTTAAGGACTTTTTTTTAAGACATTTATTTTCTGAAATAATGAAAAAAACTTGAAAGAATGTTTAAAATAAATTTTGATATTTTTTTTAACCCGAAAATGAAATATTAATCTACACATGCACAATTTATGTGTTTAAATAAAAAGCACTCGTTGCTTCCCTGAATAAGATAAATAGTAGGCCGTGGAAACAAATGACAAACTCTAAATAATATTAGACGAACGACTGTTAGAAACATTTTAAAAGACAACAGGTATTTTTAATATACCGTTCAGTATTATGTTGTATTATGTATCTACATGTTTTTTTAGACAACATCCTTACCACATAGTCTTGCACCATGCCTTGAATGAAGAAGATTTCGATCATAGATTAAATTATTGTCACTGGATGTTAAGCATGATTCATGAAAACCGAAATTTCTTATCACAGATTCTATGGACCGACGAAGCCACTTTTAATAGTGACGGTAGGGTAAACATGCATAATATGCATTATAGGTATACTGAAAATCCGCGCTGGATGCGAGAAGTGCAGCACCAAGGACGCTGTAGTCTAAACGTGTGGTGTGGCATTATAAGAGGCAGAATTATCGGTCCCTACGTTTTTGAGCGGGAGCTAACTGGTAACCTCTTCTTAGAGTTTTTGATCAATGAGTTGCCAGTTTTGTTAGATGATGTGCCACTGGATATTAGGCAAATCATGTTCGTGAAGTTGAACGGTTGTCCAGCAGATTTTTTCATTAACGTTCGGAACCATATCAACGAGCTTTTCAAGAGGCCTGGATAGGGAGGGAAAGCTTATTTCCTTGGCAGACCGGGTCGCCCGACTTGACGTGTCTCGACGTATATTTATGGGGACACGTGAAAGACATTGTTTTTCAAACTCCACCAACAACTAGGTTAGATATGCAAAACAGAATTCGAAATACAATTCGACTGCCTGTGGCTGAAATTGAAGCGGCAGTTTTCTCCACCCATGAAAGATTGGAACAATGTGTGGAACGTGATGGAACAATTTGAACACTTAAGGAGGCATTAAATAATTTTTTTTTTCAAAATCGGCCCTTTTTAGGGTCACAGTATGCAAAAAGATGATCATTCTCGAATTTAAACCAAAACAGTTATTTTGATAGTCGTTTTAGTTAAAAACAAATATTTCTACGAATTAAATTGTTTTATTCATTTTAGGCATTTGGAATTTTTTATAACAGATATGGCGAAAGGTATTTAACAAACATGACTCTATTTTATCTTAGTTTTAAATCAAGTTTATTTTTTTATACTTTCAAGTAAAAAAACCTTATGCATTCGTTTTTCTTTTAGAAAACTTGCAATTTCTGTTATAAAAAACGCCCTCTAGTGGTAAGTTACCAAATCACAAACTCAAAAACTTAGGTAACGTTGGATCCCTAAGGTTTGCTTTTTTCAGCGCTACCAAAGTTATTGTAATTCGCTGAGCCGTTTTCAAGTCGTAGACATTTGTCTTGAAAAACATTTGGATATTCCCCACCACTTAGAGATAGGACAAAAAGTAAGTAATTTTTTTAAGAAGTAGTAAAAATTTTTTTAAGATGCAATATATTGTTGAATGAATTTTTTTTCTGTATAACTTAATATTTGCTGTGTATCCTGCCCAATAATAGGGGCTATTGCCCTGTAGGGTAGTGTAAATAAATAAATATAAAATAAATATATATTTTGCTATCTTAATAGGTTGAAATTCCCAGGAAGACCTGGTTTTTTTAGTTAAGTTGGTTAAATTTTCGTTGATCGAAATTTTAGGTTAGAAACAATATATCGAGATGCGGCTTTCGCGTCCTTTTGCAGATTGATTATATAGAAATGTTAATGTTTTTAGGCAGATAATTCATGTTTCGATATTTAAATATGCTTTATAAAAAAATTAATATCCAGTGATCTTTTAAGAGGCTATTGTAGTTTCAGAGCGGTTATGATTACCACTTATTTTATATTTTAATTATTGGCATTTAACAGTTGTCTGAATTAATAAGTATATACATCTTCCAAGAATTACATATTTTTTAGATTATGCCCGGATATATCATTCTTTCAACAACCAACTGAATTTCCTTGTGAAGAAATTGTTAATAGCAACAACGTGAAAAGACTGCATATGCGGGTACAAAGACGAGTACTGAATTGTGCTAATGTAGAGCGGAGAGGATTAGGAATTACTAAGGTATGATAATTAAATAAAAAACTACAGAAGTAACGTTGTACTTACGAAGTTAATATTACATTACAAATAATAATATAATGATTATATATATATATATAAATATATATATATATATATATATATATATATATATATATATATATATATATATATATATATATATATATATATATATATATATATATATATATATATATATATATATATATATATATATATATATATATATATATATATATATATTTTTTTTTTTTCTGGGTTTTCATCCGTTCACTACTGTCGTTCTGAAAAGAACAGTATTGCTGACGTTTCGCCAAAATCACATTTGGCATTTTCGAAGCTTTCTTTCTCGCGTCCGAATAGAGACTGAAGTGTTGGTGACTGCGACGCTTCCTTTTACACCCCCACTCGGGGCCGAAGGTTATATCTGCGCAGGCGTTGGTCGTTATTTATGTTTTCCGGATGGTTGCACTAATTGCGCTTGAGGTTTTGCGATTTTAGATTTGTCGATTATTGTCTTCCATACTGTTGGTAGTTTTAATGATTCGTCCCTTTTATTTAAATCACCTTGCTTTTCAATATCTATGGCTTCTCGGATTATTCTGGTCTTATAATGTTCTATATTGGCAATCTCCCTACACCCATCGAAATTTATTTTATGGCCGGTTTCCTGATGACGTAGGAATAAAGCTGAGGTTGTTTGTTTATTTCTGATGCTGAGTTTATGCTCTTCCACTCTTGCTGATATTCGCCTGTTAGTTTGCCCTACGTACAACTTTTCACAGTCCTGGCATGGAATACTGTACACTCCTTGGTTTTCCAGTTTGATTTTATCTTTTGGGTTTCCGAGTAGTTTACGTATAGTTGTTTGTGGCTTGTGTATTGTTTGTATGTTGTGTTTCCTCAGAATTCTTCCGATTCTGTCTGTTGTGCCTTTTACATATGGTAAGACTACTCGTTGCTTTCCCGGTTCATATTTTTTGTTGTTCGTTGTTCGGGAAACTTGTGCATTAATAGCTTTCTCTATGGTGCGATTTGTGTAGCCATTTTTCTTTAAAGCACTAGATATTACCTTAAGTTCGTTTTGTCTCGTCTGTGTATCAGTTAGTCGCACGGATCTAGATATTAGAGTATTTGCCACAGCTTGAATTTGTGCTGGGTGATGATGTGATTTGCTGTGGCAAAATCCTCTAATATCTAGATCCGTGCGACTAACTGATACACAGACGAGACAAAACGAACTTAAGGTAATATCTAGTGCTTTAAAGAAAAATGGCTACACAAATCGCACCATAGAGAAAGCTATTAATGCACAAGTTTCCCGAACAACGAACAACAAAAAATATGAACCGGGAAAGCAACGAGTAGTCTTACCATATGTAAAAGGCACAACAGACAGAATCGGAAGAATTCTGAGGAAACACAACATACAAACAATACACAAGCCACAAACCACTATAGGTAAACTACTCGGAAACCCAAAAGATAAAATCAAACTGGAAAACCACGGGTGTACAGTATTCCGTGCCAGGACTGTGAAAAGTTGTACGTAGGGCAAACTAACAGGCGAATATCAGCAAGAGTGGAAGAGCATAAACTCAGCATCAGAAATAAACAAACAACCTCAGCTTTATTCCTACATCATCAGGAAACCGGCCATAAAATAAATTTCGATGGGTGTAGGGAGATTGCCAATATAGAACATTATAAGACCAGAATAATCCGAGAAGCCATAGAAATTGAAAAGCAAGGTGATTTAAATAAAAGGGACGAATCATTAAAACTACCAACAGTATGGAAGACAATAATCGACAAATCTAAAATCGCAAAAACTCAAGCGCAATTAGTGCAACAACAACAGCACCATCCGGAAAACATAAATAACGACCAACGCCTGCGCAGATATAACCTTCGGACGCGAGAAAGAAAGCTTCGAAAATGCCAAATGTGATTTTGGCGAAACGTCAGCAATACTGTTCTTTTCAGAACGACAGTAGTGAACGGATGTACACCCGGAATGAAAACACATTGTATTTTTCCATCCGTGAAGGAGTAAAAATCAACATATATATATATATATATATATATATATATATATATATATATATATATATATATATATATATATATATATATATATATATATATATATATATATATATATATATATATATATATATATATATATATATATATATATATATATATATAGCACATTCCATTAAATGTGCTGAACTGCAGAGTCAGATTCAGACAATGCATTTAGACGATTTGGACCCCAACGTGAATTTTCCGTAACAAGCGTTCCTTTAAACCTGTTTCTTACTGTCAACCCCAATAACCTGTACTGTATCAACTTCTAATCGACACCGGAGCAAGGGTATCTATTTTTAACCGTAAAAAATGTTCCCTATAGGTCACCAGAAAGCGTAACCATTCAGGGTATAACAAATCAAAAATTGTTCATATTTGAATCGATCCTTGTCCCCTTTTGAGATAGGTAACCCACATAAGGTATATATTTATAATCTATATGGATTTTGATGGCATGTTAGGACTTGAATTTTCTCGAAAACTGAATGCAATTAATCTCAAATCAAAACATTTAATAACTAACTTTTAAACGATTTCATTGCCCCATAATGTCAATAAAACAGAAAATCTTTAATTAACATGTATTTTAAAAAATGCTGACGTCCTATTAATGTCAGACGCCCTATCCCGAATAAAAATTAATTACTTTCAAGAATGGGCAAATTTCTGATAAAAATTCCACATTTTTGCTTCTAATGAACAAAATAGCGACATTGAAGACCAAAACCAACCAGGTCCCAATACCGTCGATATAGACGACAAATACATTACACCAGATACACAGAGATGCAACAAGTTTGTAGACCTCTACCAATCCAAATCAATCAATTGGCTATTTCAACTTCGAATTTTCATACTCATAGCTTTCAGACAAAAACAAATTATTTCTTTTTTTCTGGCAAAACGTACTAGAGGAAATGCATCATAAAATAGTCGAAGATATCTTTGAAGAAAACGTTCATTTTGAAAACACGACTGTTAACATGGTCTCTAACAAGACCGTAAAAGATAGGAAATATTTTATTATCTTAATACCATTCAATCCGGAAATTGTATCCCAAGACTGTCTTATTTAAAGCTTAAAATGAATTCGACCCTTGCAAAGCTTATTGCGTACAAAATAACTCAGTACTGCTTATTCTCGAAATGGTCTCATTTGCTGACAAAGAAATAAAACTTAAATTCTGCCAAAATGTTGTAAGAACACCAGAACCAGACGAAATACCCAAAATTTTAGAACACTACCATTCGGGCAAAACCAATTTGCATCGGGGAATACGAAACAGTCAGGCACATAGGAGAAAAATACAATTGGCCCAACCTAACAAAAGATTCCATTTAAAAGAATTTTGACATTTTCTGAGGATACATTGCGACTATGGTCTTGAATTTGGCAGATCATAAGTGATCAGTCTAACGGGTCAATCGAAGGGTTCCACGCAAACTTGTCAGAAATGATCAGTGCAATCCCTTTAATGTATGACTTTACGCAGTGATCTGCTATAATACCAAAAATGAAACATGGGTTTAAGCCGTTTGAATTTATCTTTGGTCACACATCAAGGTGACCACCTGAAACTTTATACAACCAAGAAAAGTTAATATCGAGATACGTAAGAGTCCATAATAACCGTATGGAAGACTTTTACAAAAACCGCTAGGGCAAAGACGACAAAAAGAAAAAGCAAAACTTAGGTTAGGTTAGGTTAGGTTCGACGAACAAAGTTGGCAATAAATTATTATGTTAAAGAGTCATAAATAAAATCTAAAGCTGAAAACAAATTTAATGGCCTTTTTGAAATTACTGAGGTTTTTCAAAACTTCGTCGTTCTTCTTAATCCCCTAACAAATCAAACAATTAAAGTCAACTTCGATAGGCTAAAACCCTATTTTCAATAAGAACTATTCTTTACAGATTCCTGAGGCTGTTCTTCGTAGGCCTGTCGCAATTTACTATAACACCTACCAACAACACACTCGCAACATTTTCTGTCAATGTCGAACGACTAGTCGCGCCTAGAATGTTATCTTTCATCTAATTCTGTCAATTTAAAATTCAAAGAAATAATCGCGGATACGAAAAATATAGTTACAGGGAGAGAAGCAGAATATTTAACGGTATAGGCACGGTCTAGAAATCCATATACGGAAATCTGGATGCCTCCGACTGCGAGTACTTCAATTAATGCATTGATAAAGTCACTCAAGACGAAAGACATACTGAAAAGCAGATATCCGTTACTACTTTAGTAATAAGTAAAATAAACTATAAAGTAATAAAAGCTTATAATGTGACAATACAAAAACAGACGAAGAAACATTTACTCGAGACATAGCAACACCTCTTACAAGACAAGGCCAAAAAAAAACCAAAAAGGAGATTACAAGCCCACATCCTCTGCCTCACCGTTGTTCAATCATTATTATGGTTGAAAAACGGTACATGAAATTAATTTATATAGAAATTTTGTTCCTTTAGATTAATTTTGTTAATTATTTAATTGAATTTACTTTTTAAGTTTATTATTATTTTTTAATAAAAAAAAATTTTAATTAATGTTTAAATATTTTATTTAGAGAATTTTTAGGAAAGCTATTTAAATATGTTATTAGATCTCCTTGTTGGTTATGGAACATTATATGCCATTATAATATTAAAAAAATATAATACGCGGACTCTCCTTTGATTTGGACTTATGTCCCGGAGGTACCTAATACCCTCCTAAGACAAGGCCAAGCAACAACCCCGAAAAAATCAGAGATATTTTCGGAACTATGTTTTTCAGGGTTCCTAGATGCCTGAAAACATGTTTTTTTCTATTCGCGGCTAAAAAATCACTTTATCGATTAACTCAGAACTTAGGCCTAGATTAAAGGGGGGGGCTACCTGGGCTATAGCACAAAGCTACAAAGCTTTTTTTTAGTAAAATGTAATTTAAAAGTTGCCAACCTCGCCTAGATAACGGGCCCCTTAACACTTATTAGTCCCAGTTCTCGTAAGTAATTAATCGTAAGTAAATCCCGAACATGACAATATAAATCCCGAATGTGACGGTAATAATAGCACGGATGCCTTAAGGCTTATCAAAGTACTGACTTTTATGTCCGATGTTTTTAAAAACCTTATAATAGAGGACGATAATTTTATTGCAAGCCATTCAGTCTGAACAACTAAAATTGCGCACACTTTCAAAAGAACGTTATAGATATTCTCCCAATGTTATGATATTTTGTTTAATTTTGTATACAATTAGTCCTCACGCCTATAAATATTTAAGAAGTAACGGGCCAATTATTTTGCCCCACCTTGAGACAATTAAGGGAGTGTGTGCTCAAAATATTTTTAAATTTTTGAATAACCAAGATAAAAATTTAAGTTTACTTATGGAGGAAATTCACATCGATTCATGTTTGGACTATAAAGGTGGAAATATTGTAGGGTCTGCAATAAATAGCAATTTGTTAGCAACAACCGCATATACATTTATGATTACAAGTATTTTTTCTAATTTTAAAGAAGTTGTTGGCGTCGCTCCGGTTTCAAAAATTGACCATCAGTTACTTTTTAATTTTAACAAACCATCAGATATAAAATATGTTGTGTATTAAGTGACAATTATTCTGTGAATGGATAAGCTATGAGTAAATTTTCTCCAAAGAAAGAATTAGTTATTGTGTATCAGCACCCTGTAGATATTAGTCGCCTTGTTTTATTTATTCGACTCTGTCCGTCTTCTAAAATGTATTTTTAACAATTGGCTTAATACAAAATCCAATCAAGTATTTACTTATCCTGACTTTTCTATTGGGGAAGAGAAATTTGCGTGCTTTTCTGCACTAAAAAAATTGTTTGACTTAGAACAAGACAGTTTACTAAAATTTGGCTATACCTTAACTTTAAAAGCTTTGTATCCATCTAGTATGGAAAGACAAAATAATTAATAGTGTTTTAAATGCATTACAAATTTTTAATCAATATGTGTTTGAAGGACTACAAAATTTTGGAAAGGACATTCCATATTCACAAGACACTGCCAAATTTACTAAAATTATAATAAAATAGTGGAGTATTGTGAATGTAAAAACACTACTAAAAGGGAAACGTTTTCTAGATCATTACCAAGAACCTATTGTGAAAGACAAACTAAAGGACCCAAAAATCGATTTTTTTTAGAAAGTATGGTTATTTGGCTAGATACTTGGAAATCGAAAAAATTTTCTAATACATTGACACGGCAAGCTCATACTGCTCTATCCCATACTGTCTATGGAATTCTTGAAATTATTGAATACGGTTTTAAGGAACTAAATTTAAATTATATTTTATTGGGAAAATTACAAACAGATCCTTTGGAAGATCGGTTTGGTATAGACAGTCAGCGGGTAGGCATTACCATAGTTTTCTTCTAAAACTTTATGAATCTGAAAAAAAAACTCAGAACTCAGTCATTGCTAACTTCAAAATAAAGACATTTTGATATTAACAGATTTTACGAATCGCCTGAGAATGACCAAGACACTATCGAAGGCCATACACAAAACATCAATACTCTATTAGCAAGTATTTGGATAGAAGATACTGATATAGACAACATAAAAAGCGTTATGTCTGTCATTACTTATTATGGGGGGTATAGCAGCTACATTGCTCAGAAAAAATGAAAATGTAACTATTGCAAAAATTCTTTAACTTACAATGAGGAACTTATTGTAGATGATAATTTTAATGTAATTATTTAAATAGAGGCGGACTTAAATATCCTCGTGATTCAGTGGTAGAAATTGTTATTATTTCTTATGTTATTTTCCAAAGACTACTTAGTGAATATGAGCAATTTTTAAATGTTTTTTCTCAAAAATCGTTTTTATCTATTTTGATCTTTAAATATCTCTTAAAACAAGATCATTTCATTTATTTTGACGGATGCAGCATGCATTCTGTAGAAACGGTTGTTATGGTTGTGAATAGATAAGTTATGAGTAACTTAGTAGTATTTCAAATACACACGCAAAATGATCGGATGGATAAACGCTCAGGTAAGAGAAAACTTAACGTTTATTTAAAGTAATGCGGTAATTAATACTTAAGTACTTAGAGTTTTGTTTTTTCTACTTGCATGTAATATTACACTACTTACGACATAATTATGTTTTTATATTTTGCGTTGGCAGAATACTTGAACTTGTAGATTATAGAATAGACACCAATCTGTAAACTGTTTTCTAAATTAAATAGATGCATATTAAAAAATATATACCTAACATATCTAAAATCCTGATGATGAATTGCATAACATATTTCTCAATATTATAATTTATTGGGTTAATTAACTTTTGCTATCTGAGGATGCTTAAAAATATATGTATTTCAGTGTATTTTTACTGAGATTTTTACTCTGCCTTCGAGGTACTATATACTTATACTATAACCAATGATCTTGGTAATGAGTAAACTAAACACATTTAGATCTTAATAAAGACAATAAACGTTTTGTAACTATAAATTTAGAACTTGGTTTCAAACTTAAGTTTATACTGTTTCCACTTGAATGTAACATAAATACTCATATAAATTATTTATTTATATGCATCTACATTCCTATATATGGCTGTTTTTCATCTCAATATCTCTCTACACTTTTATTGGTGTATTGAAAATTGAATTAACTCTTAATTACTGTTTTATTTGTTTCCAATAACCAATTCTAAAGTAAAGATCTTGCTTAAAAACAGTAATAGTGTATGCCGCGTTTGCGCATACCTTCACCTTCGACCGATGACGTTACGTTGAAGCACTATGTCCTTGTGTTCTAGAAGCTGTTGGGCCAAGGCGCTGCTTTGTGACTTCATCGCCCGTAGTCACATGAAAACAATGCAGTATTGTTGATTATTGCAATAGTATGTGCTTTTTTTCTGGATTTGTTAATATTTTAATAATTGTTACAATTATTTTTATATAGTTACGATGTTCTGTTGTAGTTTTTCGAAATAAATAGGTACCTATCTAAAGCCGTTTTGATCCATTGAAACGGCAAGCAGAAAAATACTCTGATTTCATAACATCCTAAATACGATAGATAATGTGCATCCTCAGATAGCAGAATGTCTCTGCATTTCATCATTGGATTACCTAGCCACTATTTAGTTGAAGTTAATATACTAAGGCCAATTATTTTGAATATGTATTTAATTTCCTATTATGACCTTTGCCTAATCAATTTTTTTTGCTACATTAATTTTTAATCAAATATTGGTAATACTGCTAAGTACAATTTCAATAATTGTTTTTGCTGAGTACCTATTGCAGCCTTCGGAATAAACTAAAAATTTTTTTAAGGATATAAGTAAATATGAGTTTAGTTAAGAATGATTTTGAGAAAAAATGTTTAAGAATTTATTCTCATGGTCACTTAGTATTTTCTGGAATAAAATATAAGAAATCACAACTATTTCAACCACAGAATCTCGAGGATATTATAGTGCTCCTCTGCTTAGGTTAGTTATGAGATAGAATTATCTCAACAATAAAGTCTTTATCGCATATCAAAGTTTTGCAATAATTGCATTAGTCTCTTTAAAGCGATGTGGCTACAATAGCTTCCTAAATAAGTAATCAAGGGTATTTCCGGTTTTCAGTTGTCAATATGAGATTTTTCAATAAAGGTATTTTTTAATATTTTGTCAGTTTCATTAGAACATTCCTCAACACTGCTCTGTTCGTTACATTCAGGTGATTCATAGGATTTCTCTATAGATAAGTCCCCAAATTTACGAGATTTTAGTGTCAGTATTGATTGAATCCGAAGTCTTTTTTCAGACTCGTAAAGTTATTTAATTAAGATATGGTACTTTCCAAGCGATTTTCAAAGAGATCAGTTTGCAGATTTCCTAATAAAACATAGTTTAGGTTTAATTCATCAAAACAATATTTAACTATGCTATAGTATGGTATAGAGCTTTTTGAGTTTCACGTGTTAATTTTTTTAAAATTCTTCCGATTTCCAGGTATCTAACCAAGTTAACATTTGTTGTAAAAACTCAAGTTTTGGATCCCTTGAAACATTGCCTTTTACAATAGGTTCCTGAAAAATGTCACGCAAACGTTTTCTTTTTAAATGTGTTTTTACGTTTATTATGTTCCACCACTTGAGTATTATTTTTAAAAAATGGGCTGTATCTTGCGCATTAGAGATATTGTTTTTCAAAATTTTGCAGGCCTTCAATTTACAAAAGAATTCAAAATTTTCAATGCAAGTTTTACATTTTGTCTTTCCAAGCCAGATCGATATAAAGCCTTTAAATTCAAAGAATAGCTAAATTTTAGTAACATTTTATTCTAAGTCATGCATTTTTTTGAATGCCGAAGCAGTTTTTTTTCGCCGCTGCAAAAGTTCGGATGTATGTTTGATCATTTTGAGTTTAGCCAGTTATTGAAAATGCATTTTAAAAGGTGTACAGAATCAAACAAATAGAATAATGGCCTTTTTGGATCGACAGGAAGTGGATACACTATATTAAGTTAAAAATTAGACATTAATTTTCCATTATTTGAATTGTTGTCACTGAGTACACAAAAAAACTTTATATAGCCTCTAATTTTTGATATAGGGGCAATGTGAACAATTTTTTGAACAACTGAGCATATCCTTGTAATCCTGATCGCATATGCAGTTGTTGCTAATGATTCATTGTTCACTCATGCCCCAACCACATTTCCACACTTATAGGCAAGATAAGGATCAATATGAATTTCATCCATTAACAGAGAAATATATTTGTCTTGGCCATTTAAATATTTAAAAATATTTTGAGCATAAGTCAAAAATATTCTTTTTTTATCAATATGGGGATTGGTTAAAAAATTATTAGACACACCCTTGATGGTATCAGGATGGGGTAAAATTATTGGCCAATGACTTCTCAAATATTTGTAGGCATGAGGACTAATTGTATATACAATTGAACAAAATACCATAGTTATACAGGAATATCGGTATCGTTCTTTTGGAAAAGTTCTTAATTTTATTTCCTCTTAAATAAATTATAATGCTTCTGCGTTAGCATCGTTTACTTTTAAATTTTTTATCAAATCTGAAACAAAGTTGAGAACTATATTTATTTTTGATAAGTCGTTGCTATTTTTTTAGTTCTCAAATTCAGGGTCTCAGTCATAATGTCTTGTTCGGTCTCTAAAGAAAAAACGTTAATCGAACAATCAATGCTACCAATTAAATATCGTAATTTGTCCAAACTACTTGACAAAAAGGGCGTTTTCTGTTAATCAATTTGTACACTTCCTGGTTGTCCATATAAATATGTACTTATTTCTAAATCGGTATTTATTTTAACAGCCCATGTAGTTGTAGGCTCAGGAGTATGTTCAATCCTGAAGAGAGTCTTAGATGTTTTTTCGTCTTTCTTCCCTTAAATTAAATATCTAAATAAATTACAGAACTTTTCAAAAGAATCATAATTTGTGCGCTGTTTATGCTTTTAACATTTCGCACTTGCTTTCGTCAATACCCTGCTGAAATCGAATTTCTTCTAGTTCCCTAAGCTTTTCTTCCCTACCTTTTCGATGCGTTATAGTTTTCGATGAGTATTTTGGAGAATTAGGAAATTTAGTTGGTATGCTGTGTTCTTTCAGTCTTGGTATATTTAAGTTTACAGAAACGATCTCACCCGTTTTGGAGTCCTGCTGGGATATCTGCCAATTAAAATCTTCTTTTTCAGAGTGATACTCACACACTCGGCTGCTATCACTAGAAACAAATCCAATCCAAACACTCGCACTGTTGGACCATTCGGGTAATTATCTTATAAGCGTATCAAAACCCGATTCTTTTCCCTAAATATAACGAAATCAATAATATCGAACAGGTTTATTGACAGGAGCGTCCATTATCCCGTTTAATACTGAAGAATAGTCACTAATCAGCAGTGTTGCCACAGCCACAGCGATTTGATTTAAAGTAATAGATTGGTTAGTAAAAAGATAATTGATTTTCAAAAATGTTAACAGATCATATTTTGCTTAAAATTTATTTGTGCTAAAATCAATTTTTTTAATGTTGTGCTTATCTTTATTTACGCTAAAACTGGGAACAGGCAGAGCCAACAAAGCTTACCTGGCTTAACTTAGCTCCTAGTTACAAGTCATATGGTAAATAATACATCCAAAATTTAAAAACAGTAGTGTAAAACAGAGATCGGCCAAAACCATAAAATTAAACAACGTGGCAACCGCGACGGCGCAAATATGATGACAATGACGATAACCAATAACAATATTGTAGGATGAAACGAATACTTGTAGCCTCGTTTATAATTGCATCTCTAAAATATATGTAGCGTTTGGTTTTTATATTAATAGATTTTGTCTATTAGTAATAGAGTAATAGATTCTTCACAATAGTAATAATTAGATCTATTACAATTGTAATAAAACGGCAACCCCGACATTCAGATGTATGGTCCAACGTCACGGGGGATACGGCACAAAGCAACGATGCCAGATCGAGTTTATTGTTTCACTTTATTTCGTGGGGGATTCAGAATAATTATTATTCTTACTGTTAATTTTGACTCCAAAATAAAAATATAGAGTATATGAATGGGCGAGAACTATACCTTCGTTGAATGCATTGGCGAGAAGCGATATAGTACCTGCAAAGGATCTTGAGCCTTACGCCCGTTTAACGTTGCTTTCTGAATAAGTCTGTAACGATTAAGAAAAATTAGCATGAAGCAGTAGCTCCAATGGAATACTGCTGTAAAATTATGTTAGCCATGAATTATTAATGAATTTGAGGTGTTTATAAATTTTTTACAAAACAAAAATTGTTTTCTCAAGTTTTTTAAAATCAAGAGTTTTGGCCTAATATCACAACGTCGCACGTCGCTTCAACCTAACAAGCTAAAAATGGCTGAAGACTAATGTGAACCGACAACTACCTGTTAAGCGAATGGCAAAGAATGGACGTTTGACTACGGAACGTGGTGTCACTAGAAAATTTCATCTCAGCACCCTGGACTCGTCTTGTAGGAGGTTTAGGACGAGATCCACAAATCGATAATTGACATCTCCGATGCCCTTGTAGTCTACCAAGTCCAGATAAGAACTTTAGATTTATGTGAATCATTAATGGAGAGTTACTTTTTTATAGAAAATGTTCTTAACGACGCTCTAAACGCGCTAAAATTTTCTTAACGACGCGTAAATGCTAAAATCATTTCCTTGATTAAATATCTTACATAGCTCGATAGTAACAACACTTGGCCAGTACGTTGACATTATCGAACTTTAAGAATATCAATGAGATACTAAAGTAGTATTTATTTTAAAAATACCTATTGCTAAGCAATTGTATCATCTCTATCCAATACCAGAATTAGGTAATCGAACAGAATTTCATCATATAATTCTTACAACACAAAAATACATTGCGCAAGGCGATGATTCATTGTTATATGTAACCTGGGAAGCAGTAAATCACTAGGGAGGCCAAAAGATCTGCTCAGATGTTCTGCCTTACCGCGCAGCTCAGGCAGGACAAAACAAGTTGGTCAATCAAATTTGTATCTATAAATACCTGTATGTATTGGTCACTATAGAACTTCTAGTCCGCCTACTCGTCCTGTACATAGCTCCATTAAATGATGACGAAGCAGCGAGAAGACGGCCATCTATCCATTCCCAAGCCAAATAAGAAGACGAAGACGAAATATAAATTGATCCAACAAATGTTAACACAGGGCACAGGATATTAACTTTTGACCACAATGCTGTGTCGACGACTATCAAAGCAGCAGATGTTATCATAACCTCACCACTTGCTGAACAACCTCCCCGTGCTATTAGAAACTAACAGTTGTTTTATAAAAAAAAAATCACGAACTAGTGGGTAAATTTTAGCTTGGTGTTAATTGAAAAGGATCCATATTATTGACCCCGGGGGGGGGGGAACCTTCCCATTATCTTTCTCAAAAAGAAATTTATCAAGTTATAGATATTCAAGGTCAGACACAATCGAAATACGATAATCCAACTCAAACAAAAAACTGGAAGGAATACCAAAACAACATTCCTCTACTTTAATAAATAGCGATAGCGAAATAAAACCTAAATTCTTGCGCCTTTACAATGAAAAAGATCTATCTCCTTTTATTATAATGGTAGAGTCAGAATTGGAAAACACAGTCACATTAAAATTGCCAAAGAAATATTTAATTTAAAGCTTAATGGTGTACAGAAAATTTCAGTTAAGGGTTGAAATAAATTAGGGATTAATTTCACAAATTATAAAACAGCAAATAATTTACTAAATAATCAAATTTTAGCAGAAAAATGGTATAAGATATCCATTCCGTACAATTTTACCTCCTGTAAAGGGGTGATAAAACAAATAGATAATGATTTAGATTTATACTCAATTAACGAAGGTTTAAACTCATCCTGCGATATACTTAAAATCCTAAGGTTAAATAGAAAAGAATTAAATAAAATCTATAACCCGAGATTAAATGATAATATTAATACTAAATTTAACTATGTACCTACCAATGACGTATAAAATGGATAGACTCAGCATTCCGATAAGGAACCGCTTCAAGATCAATCATTGTTTGACAGATTTTGCATGAGTGGAAGAAAGATGGACTGATCTCATGAACAAAGTATAGAGTAAATGACAACGTGCATCCTAGCATCACGACCTGACTCACCAGTGGCGTAGTTTTTTACAGTAAATTTAGTTGTAAGAAGTTTTCTGTTTTATCATCAGAGTTTAAGGCGGCCGTTTTAAATCAAATTTGATTTTCAGCTAAATTATGAAGTCAACAACTGAAACTCTCGCGTCATTATTTTTTAAGTTTGAATGCTATCATTCATTTATTCAATTTTTTAGTTTGCGGGAATAGCATGTATAAGTTTTAAAATAGATTTAATTTTTTGCGTTAGCGGTGAAACAAGATCTTTTATTGAATTTAATGAGATTTTCGTGCCCGATTTTACATTCGGCGTTTTATGAAAATGTTATATGGTTTGAAGTTGCCAATGTTAAGCTTGATCTTAATTAGATTGAAAAGAAAAACAAGGAATTCAAACAATATAATTTATTACTTATCCAATGAGATAATATATGCTGGAGGAATTAATAAACACAAGTAATTAATTAATATACAATATAAAACACTTATTAAATCTTAAGTACATGCATACAAAAAAATATCAATATGACAAGCCGAGGGAGCTTGCAAATAAAACTGTCCTAGAGATAAGTATATTTTCCTTGTACAAGAATCGTGTTACTTCAGTAAGCCTTGCTTACAGTAAGATATATTTCAATAAGTTAATATTTTAACTATGACTAAGTACACTTATACAATTTTGGTCTTTAGACTTAAATATTCTCGACAACATTTAGTCCCACCCCTACAGAAACTTTACAGTTTATTTTCAAACTGTGGTTGCTAAACAAGGGTTATTCTGTAATGTGCAATAAAAGTTAATAAACAAAAGACTTTTTTTAACTGTCAGCAATTTTACAAATCCTATGGTGGGCACTATCTTTTTAATATAACCGGTTAGAAAACCTAATTGGTGGTACTTTTTCACTTCATACTGTTATTGTCATTTGTTGCAATAAAAATGTAGTTTGTTTCCTAGTTCAAATAAATTTTCAAAAGTTATTAAATTGTAATGTGGAATTTACAAAAAATGTTATTATTATAATACTGAATTTTGTAAAAATTAGGGTTTCTTATGATAAATATGTTGTATGGGAATTTCAAAACAAAGTGAAAATTAAAAAACCATGAAAATCTTGCAAAGGAAAATTTTATTTTATTTTGCTTCATAATAGAAGCATAACTTATTTTATGAAGTCATAAAAGTATAAAAAACATATTTTTTAATATAGGAAAGGAAGAATGAAATAACAATTTATTTCAAATGTTGATATAGTACATATTACTCTAAATACAGTAAAGTTCTGTGGTATGATATATCAATATTAGTTCATTTTAACTACCGGAGAGAAAAGCTTACTACACCTTTAACCTGAAAAATAATTAAATGCCTTCTTCTACTTCTAGTACTATTTGTAAATTTTTAGCCACACATTACAACTCCTAATTAACAAAAGTCAGTGTAAATCTCTTGTTTATTGACAAGATTTCTTTTTTACATACATTTTTACTGAGAAAATTGGATAACAATTCACTTCAAAGTCCCATTCAGATTTTGAAACCCTTACTGTTACCGAGAGTTCCAAATTATTGTTTTTAATGTAAAGGGAACCATTAAGCTAACATCATACTTAGTCCTGATACAAGGGCATAATTTGTCTTAGCTATATCTAATTTTCTGATGTGTTTAACTGTAAGGAATCTGATTTTAACTCAGACTTGCTCCCGATTTCTGTTATGAAAGGACTGAAAGATACCTGGCATATCACATACAGCCCTTTTAAATGCTGTTTATAATAGTAATAAAGATCTGATTATTATATGTATGTATAATAATTTTCTAGAGCTCATCCACAAAAAAAAAAACAACACTATAACAAATAAGGCTTGATACATACGTACTGATTAATCATAGAAAAAATAGAATTTCTTTAATATAGACTTAGCCTTTCAGATAATAATAAATAAATACGGGCCTTAAAAACAATGAAGGGAAATATATAATTACCTAAAAAAACTAAGCAAAACCCTTTAGAGCTTATTTAAAATCATATCAATACAAATTCAACTAACATACTGCCCAGTTTATAAAAGCGAAACAAATTATTTACATTCAGATCTATGACCTAATGAATAGAAAATTTCCTATTACAAGGAATATTGAATAAGTAAATTTATTCATTTCGGGGAAATTCTAAAATGCTATACATTTTCAGTCTTCAGAAAAGGGTGATATAAAAACGCGATAGAATTCCTCCATTTATGATTGTACTATACGAAGGGTAAAGTGGAGATATTGAAGAATACCTATAAAATCGTTTTAAAAACCAACAGGTTGGAAGATTAAGTGTTGCATAAAAAGTTTTTGATGAATTTACATATCTAACCATGTTGTTTTCATTGAACATGATTTAAAACTATGACTTAAAAAAAATGCGAAAACGTATTAAATAAAGAAATAATTTAAAAAATACTTATATAAAAATAAATAAAACAAGACTATTTCTCAACTTTTGGAACGATTACAAGAAGCAATAAATGTATGTTTGCCTATGTGTGCCCTGTACCACTCAGCGTGGTCATTTTAACTTTTCCAAATTACGCTCTGCTCTAACTTACTTAGAGATATTAATTTAATTTGCATTTTTTAATAAGGCACCTGAACAAGGGAAAACGAAAAAATGGCTGAACCAATGTGTATGACAAAGTTCTTCTCCATTTTTGAAGAATACAGGTATCAAGAATCAGGGGCATAAAACCTATCTACTGGAAGTGCAATTCAGAATGTCTAATTTAAAAAAAATGCTAGTCATATTTATATCTTTGAAAATTTACACTTTTATTTGTGTTATTGGGAACTTAGTAACTAGACATAGAATTTATTTTACAAAAATATATTAAAATTCGTGCCCCTAATATTATATGTTGTATAACAAAATATTTCTTTCTGTTTTCCATTCCATGACAATTTCAACATTCTTCTTTCAAAGTTGCATTAAGAAACTAGGTTATAAAAGTTGTTCATTGACCTCAGCTTGCAAGATAGAGAGGGACTTGGCAAAGAAAGAATATAGAAATGGTTATGGGTTTTAATTATTTTAGATATATATTTTAAATATCAAAAAATTGTAATAAAATTATGGAGCTAATTCTTGTGAGAAAAAAAAAGGGGAATTCCTGTCCCACTCATGCTTTTTAAAATAAATGAATTACAAAAAAATGTAAGATAGAAAATATGAATTAGGACCTGTCATAAAAAGATTTCTAAAAACATTCAAACAAAATATATACATATGAACGAAAACTATTTTTAAAATCAAAGTAAAATGAAGTAAGATATCCTTGAACTATATATAGATAGCTAGAAAAAAAACCTATTTTTTAATCAAAATAGTAGAAGTTAAAATAGGGGAGCGCCTCCTCCTCCTCCTCTTCCTCTCTCTCATTTCCCTCATTCTTATCTTCCTCCCCTTTTATTCTCATTCGCATCATATTTTTAATTTTTTCTCTTTGTCCTCCCACATTTGATTTTGCATTCGTAAGTCTTAAAAATCTGTGCATCAAGATCAGTTTAGTATGCTAAGGTACGAGTGACTGTTAAAAGAAAAAAATCTGTTGAATAAATCTATTAATAATATTAAAATAAAATGAGTGAATCAGTTGGAGAAAGAAATCGATCCATTCCGCTTCAGACAATTAGCCTCGAAGAAATTATACCAGGAGTTCGAGAAGAAACTATACCATTAGTTCGAGAAGAAGAAAATGGGATTGTTTTAAAAAATTTGAACAAAACTGAGAGTGAAGAGAAAAAAGTGTTTTGTGCTATTTGTTTTGAAATAATCGAATATTATGATTCATGTAGACCAAATACATGTTCCACATTTTTTGTTTAAAATGTATTTTAAGATGGAATGATGAAAATTGTTGTTCAATAATGGTAAACAATTGTCCTGTATGTCGCACTAGATATTACTATTTGGTACAAATCTTCAAAGATGTAATTAGACATCATTTTGTTGTAGTTTTAAAAAGAGGATAATATTTTTCATAATTTGTGTTTGTGAAAACTCTGGTCAAATAAATTTGTAAAAGGTAAATGTAAATATATAATAATTGACACACAGTTTTTCCTTTTCCTATATTGAAACGACAATATTCTTTAAGTGTTTTAATACATACTAATTTGTTATGGTTTAACATTTTAAAATAAACAGTGGAAATTAAAAGTTATTATTTTTTAATTATACTAATAATAATATATTAATATATTTTTTTCCTTTTCCTATATTGAAACAACAATGTTCTAAACAAGTTTTTTAATACATACTAATTTTCACATCACATAACAAAACAAATGTTATGGTTTAACATTTTTAAAATAAACAGTGGAAATTAAAAGTTATTTTTTTTTTAATTATATTAATAATATTAATATAATTTGCATCAAGTAAGAGAAAACTCAATTGAATACAGAAACAAGCGTTAACAAAATTTTATGCTAATATATGAGCGCTTATAGTGGCAGTTGACATAATCTACACATTATTTTTACATATGATTAGCTATTTCATTTTTCGTTCTTGTTGCAATAAAAAAAATACAGGGTCAGATGTTAGAATAAAAAGAAGTATTTTGCATATAGCACTGAAAATATATAACCGCTTATAGTAACAGTTGACATTTTTTAAAATTAATATTGTTGACGTATTCTACTTATTATCTTTACAATTTATGTTTAAAATTAATATTTTTGACATAATCTACCCATTACGTTTATAACCTATATTTAAAATTAATATTGTTAAAATAATCTACCCATCACCTTTACAAACTATGTTTAATATTAATATTTAACAACATAATCTTCCATCTCTTTTTTTTTCATTTTTATTGCAGTAAAAGCAAGCATGTTCAGGAATTAGTATCCTACAAATAGCACAATGTAAATCAGAAGCACTAACAACATAAGCTCTTTTGTAGTGGCAGCTCACATGATCGGACTCCCCTCTCCGTAAATATCTCATGTGAATTGCACTACAAGGAAGGCAAATAGCAAATGTTCCTAGTCTTCGACTTTCAATTTTAGTGTAGCTTTGTATAACACATACATCTTTGTCTTCAAAATTATTAAACAATTCACTAGCCTTAAACTTGCTTACTTTTACGTCAGCCTCGGTTCCTAAATTTAGTAGTTGTCCATCCATGTCCACTTCTTCGTCAATTTCCTGATCATCTTCCTCCTCCTCATCTTCCTCTTCCTTAATATAATTAATGTCGATGTTAAACAAGAATGATCTTCTGACAAGCCTAGATGATTTGTCCAAAAATGAATGTTTATAACTGATGGAATCGCCTTCCAAGTTAATTAAAATTTCTTCTCTTTCTTCAATTTGGGCGGCGATCTCCATATTATTTTCTTCAATTTGGGCAGCGTTTCCAATCATATTTTCTGCCATCGTTAGGAACTTTAGATTTAGATAGATAGATTTGCTGCGACAACTGATATCACAGCGAATGATACTGTATGATCACCGAGTGGTTGTCCTGAAGTATATATCCCATCGACCACCACTTTCACTCCTGCGTGATATCCTTCTCAGATCCTACTGCAATATTTAAGTTGTTTTTTTTTCACTGTCTCTTTCCTTGTCACTTTACCTAGGGGGGGGGGCTTCTCCCTCCCCGCTCAGTCAACCCACCCCATCTTCTGTCTCTCCCTCCTTCTCTCTCTCCCTTCCTTCTTTCTCCTTTTTCCTTCCTTCTCCTTTTTCCTTCCTTCTCCTTTTTCCTTCCTTCTCCTTTTTCCTTCCTACTCCTTTTCTTTTCGTTACTTCTTTTTTAACCTCACCTAACCTAAGACCCCCCTTAACCCCCCCCCACCCTCACCCCATCTTCTTTCTCTCCCTTCCTTCTTTCTCCTTTTTTCTTTTTCTCCGTTTCCTTCCTTTCCTTTTTCCTTCCTTCTCCTTTTTCCTTCCTACTCTTTTTTTTCATTTCTTCTTTTTTAAACTAACCTAACCTAAGACCCCCCTTAACCCCCCACCCTCACCACAGCTTCTTTCTCTCCCTTCCTTCTATCTCCTTTTTTCTTTTTATTCTTTTTCCTTCCTTCTCCTTTTTCCTTCCTTCTCCTTTTTTTTAACCTTTCTTCTTTTTTAACCTAACCTAACTTAACCTGAAAAGGGTAGCCGGTAATTGGGGAGCCGGGATTTGAGTCTCGGGAATTCAGGGGTCCGGGGGAGGGGGAGGGGCAAGGGGGAGGGGGTAACGTCGTTGCTCGGCTTGGGAAAGTGGTTGTATGATTGTCGTTCAACTTTAAGTAGGACATATGTGATCAACTTTTTCATATAAAATCGCCTCAGCGAAGAGACGAATGCAATTGATTTCTGCATTCACACTGTGCAGGGCTCGCGAGTTTTCTGGTGTTTTCATTGTGTCTATTTGGTAATTTTTTAATTTTTATTTATATTTCTAACATTTTTATTTGGCAAAATTTAATTCTTATTTATATTGGTGACATTTTTATTTATATTTGTGACACTTTTATTTGGTATTTTATTTGTTATTACGATTTTTTTCATAATGGACAATTTTTTGGAATCGAGTAGCAAAATTATTGACAATGACTTTAACTTATACACATGTACTCAAATGCAAAATTTTGCAAACCAACAAAACAATAAAACAGACGTATTTACAACTAGTCAACAACAAACTATTCAGGACTTGAATGAAATTATTTACAATAGCCAAGTTCAGAATAATGCCAACAAACAGAACAACGAAAAATATTTATTTACAGCTACTCAACAACAAACTCTTAACGATCTTAATGACATTATTGACAACAAAACGGACTTAATTACAACAAAAACTAAACAAACTCTTGAAGAACTGAATGACATTGACAAAAATCAAAATTCTAGCTATGAGGATATTGTTTGTTTTCAAAAATCTAATCCAAATTATTTAACATTAAAATCGCCAATTAATTCTCCGAGACCAATTTGCTCTCCCTTTTTGTTTAGTGAAAATTCTGATTCGGAAGAAGAACAAATTGATCAAAATTTAAGTTCGGCTATATCTCCTATTAATTCACCATATGATATTGTAAATTCTGATTCGCAAGAAAAACAAATTGAAGCAAATTTAACTTCGGATATTTCTCTTAATAATTCACCAGTTGAACAAAATTCAATTTCGAAACCATCATTTATTATTAAAAAAAAATTTAAAATTAATAAAAAAAATAAAAAACAAGTAGCAAACCTTAAGTGTCTGGGTTTCGCTATTCAAAATTTAACTGATTTGATCACAATTAAACAGGGAGACGCAAGTACGGTGAATTATGTTAAACAGGCCTTTGACAAATTAGTTGACTCATTTGAAGAAATGGATTCATAAAGTCAATTAATTTCTATTGCTTTTTTCAAAATTTGACTATAACTAAATAAAAATGCACAATATTAATTTTATTATTATTATCCAGAGAACTTCAAAAATGCAATTGCTTTTTTCAAAATTTGACTATAACTAAATAAAAATGCACAATATTAATTTTATTATTATTATCTAGAAAACTTCAAAAATGCATAAGTGTGTAACATGTAATAAAGTCTTTACTAGAAAGGATAATTTATTGCGACATATTAAAAAACATGTTTGCGGAAATTCCACAACACTCACTAGTTGGTTGAAACAACCAAAGCTTGTTAAAGGTAAGAACATTTTATTTTTCATGTTTTATTTTGTAAAATATTTTTTCTTAATTTATAGATTATACAAATATTGTAAAATATTGAATGCAAGAAAAATATAAACCAAAGTCTATGGGGTGGACATCTTCGATCTAGTGTGCACAAGAACAATTCCAAAATAGGCTTGGAAAGGTTTGAAATTATCAAGTCGGCATTCAGGGAACGAATAATATCTTATAGGATTTCCTCACCCCAAAACTTCATAAATGTGAAAGAATATTTTCAACATTTGGAATACAAAATTGTACATCTAATAGATCAAGAACTGCAGAAACATAAATGTATCAAGCTAAATATGGAACTGTTCGGTTTCTATTTTAACCCCAGCAGCGACAGCTATGATGTCAAATCTTTTAATGCGCCGTTCCAAGTCATTTGCCAGGGATATCAGACAAAAGAACTTTTAGAGCAAATCTGCACCATTATTGACCAGAAAGCTGACGAATTTGCAGAAAGAGATTCAGGTAAAGAATTTATTTTCTATTTTACAACGGCAACAAAAAAGTAATTTTTTAATTTTTACATTGCAGGATGGGCTTTGATGAATTTACTTCATTTAGAAATTAATGTTAACAAGCACAATCCGCTGAGAGCCTCATCTTTTATCGAACTTCCTCAAGAGATCAAGAGACGTCAAGCTGTGATCAACATTAGGAATGATGACAACTTTTGCTTCGCCTGGGCAGTTGTGTCTGCTCTTCACCAACCAAGCGGATTAGATTTTGAAACTTCATCCTACCCACACTACTCTTCTGTTTTGGATATGTCAGGTATAGAATTTCCAATGTTGCTAAAGAACATTAAGATTTTTGAAGAAAAAAATAACATTTCTATTAATGTATATGGATTAGAAATTATAAATCCTAAAAAGGGGTATGAAGTAATTGGTCCACTTTATTATTCATCGAATAAAAAAAATCAACATGTCAATTTATTGTTAATAAGTGATGACGATGAAAAAACTTTTCATTATTGCTATATTAAAGATTTATCAAAATTAGTTTCTGCACAAATGTCTAAACATCACGGAAAAAAATATATTTGCGACGGTTGTTTACAATATTTCCCTACAGAAGAAAATTTATTACAACACAATAGCTATGATTGTGATCATTTACCCTACCTTCTAAAGAATTAATAAAAGATAAGTTTGGAAACTATTCATATGATAATATTTTGAAATTTGTAAATTATCATAAACAAATGAAAGTTCCTTTCGTGGTGTATGCAGATTTTGAATGCATTTTAAAGCCTTTAAATAATGACAATGTTGACAAAAATCCTAATACTTCATACACCTTAAAACAATATGAACATATTCCACATTCATTTGCCTATTACATTAAATGTTCCTTCGACGATAATTATTCTAAATTTGAAAGATATAGAGGTCAAAATTGTGATACATTATTTATAAATTCTTTAGAAAGAGACGTGTATAACATATACAATAAATTTTTAAAGGTTCCTAAAAAGATGATTCCTTTGAACGAACTGGACAAAATTTATCATAACTATGAAACAGTTTGTCATATTTGTAATAAACCTCTTTTAAATGACAGGGTTGCAGATCATTGTCATATAACTGGTCTTTATAGAGGTCCAGCTCATTCACTCTGCAACATAAATTACAGAATACCTAACTTTATTCCAGTTATATTGCATAATTTGCGTAATTATGATTCTCATCTATTTCTTAAAAAATTATGCTTAAACAAAGAACAACTAACAGTTATCGCACAAAACAAGGAAAAATATATTTCATTTGAAAAGCTTATTCATGTGGATAACTATTTTGATAAAAAGACACAAAAGGCTAAGAAAAAAAATATATCGTTAAGGTTCATTGATTCTTTTCAATTTCTATCCCATTCTTTATCAAAACTCTCTGAAAGCTTAAAAGATGAACAATGTAAAGAAATAAAAAAAAAATTCAATGATGAAGAAAGATTTAAACTTATTCGCCAAAAAGGTGTATCTCCTTACAATTATATTGATGATTATTTAAAATTAGAAGAAACAACTTTACCTCAGAAAGAGCAATTTTATAATACTTTAACGGATGAGCACATCAGTGATGCAGAATATCAAAGAGCTGTAAAGGTTTGGCAATTGTTTAAATGTGAATCTCTTGGTCAATACTCCGACCTTTACTTACTCTCTGATACTTTACTTTTGGCAGATATTTTTGAAAATTTTAGAAGCACTTGTTTATCCACATATAAGCTCGATCCAGCTCATTTTTACACTTTTCCAGGTTTATCACGTGTTTTATACTGGAATAAGAGTTAGAATTGTTAACAGATCCAGATATGATACACTTTTTCAAAAAAAGCGTTCGCGGTGGTGTGAGCTCTTGCATTTGTAGAAAATCTGAAGCTAATCCATTTCTTTTAAATTTTGATCCTTTAAAGCCAACTAAATACATAATTTATTATGATGCAACAAATTTGTATGGTTATGCAATGTCACAGCACATTCCAACGGGAGATTTTGTTTGGTTAACAGATAAAGAAATCAACGATTTAAATATTATGAATATTTCTAAAAAATCTAATAAGGGATATGTTTTAGAAGTTGATTTAGAATATCCTATCACATATCATAACGATTTTCCGTTTTGTCCTGAAAACTTTAAACCGCCAAATTCTAAATGCATAAAATTAATACCCAATTTAAATGATAAATCAAAATATGTTATTCACTATCAGTTATTAAAACAATGTTTGGAACATGGACTCAAGTTGACTAAAGTTCATAGAGTTTTACAGTTTTATCAATCTGATTGGTCGAAAAAATATATAGACTTGAATTCAAGATTAAGAAAAGATTCAAAGAATGAATTTGATCGTAATACTTACAAGTTGGCAAATAATAGTATTTATGGCAAGACTATAGAGAATGTTGATAGGAGAATTGACGTAGGACTTGTTACAGAGTGGGAAAAAAATAGAAGAAAAGATGGTGCTGAGAATTTAATTGCAAAACCATATTTCAAGGACTTAACAATATTTTCTGAAAACTTGGTAGCTATTCAAATGCAAAAGATTCAAGTTACTTACAATAAACCAATATATGTAGGCTTCTCACTATTAGATATATCTAAAACTGTCATGTATGATTTCTTTTATAATTTTTTAAAACCTCTTTATCAGGAAAATATTTCACTTTTATACACCGATACCGATTCGTTCATTTTAGAAGTCACAACTCCAGATATTTATTCTGGCATGATAAAAAATATTCACAAATTTGATACATCTAATTATGAATTTGGTAATATTCATGAAATGCCTATTACAAAGTCAGTTATAGGAAAATTCAAAGATGAATATGCTGGTGAACCCATTACTGCTTTCTTTGGTACTGGAGCAAAAGCATATTGTATTAAAACGGAAAATAGTTTAACAAAAAAAGCAAAAGATGTTAAGAAAGGTGCCATTAAAAAGCAGTTGGATTTTATTCATTATAAAGATGTTGTTGAAAATCATTCTAAAACCTTTTTGTCCAATGTATGTTTTTCGATCTAGACAACACACAATTTTCACCGAATTAATTAATAAATTGGCTTTGAGTTCTGAAGATGATAAGCGGTATAAAATTCCCTATAGTTTTAATACATTAGCTTAGGGACACCAAGATATTGCTTTGTATCAATGGAATGCAGAACATAAAGATTTAGATATATATGTAGATATTATAAGGTATTTAAATTTGTTGTTTTTGAAACCAAAGTTAGTCTTCATAAGCCTTTCACAAAATGTGCTTAGAAACTTTTGACAAAAAAACAGTTATTTTAAAACATATGAAAAACGACTTTCCACTTTTAAGAAATGGAAAGGAAAATTGAGACCAGAAGTGTTGGCTGGAGCTGGCTTTTACTATATTTCAATCAATGATATTTGTAAATGTTTTCATTGTGGTATTGAAATTTTTGATTGGTTAAGTTATGATGATCCTATTGTGGAGCATAAGAAATTTGCTAGGAATTGGGATTTAAATAACTGTTTATGGAAAAATAGGAATCGAATAATTGTAACCACTCAAAATAAGTCTTCAAGCTACACATTTTATATAGTATTATTAATATCCTTATTTATGAACTTTTACATATCTTTAAATTAAGTATTTTATTGTTATTTTTTTACAACTGCTTTTGCTTTCGTGGTGAAAGTATCTGCTTAATGTTAATAAATTTGGAATATAATTATTAATTTGTTTCAATGACTATCAGTAGATCGCAATTCATTCTTCTTTATTTTATTTTCCAAAATGTTTTTTATGTTCATCATCCCCCTGGCGTAACACAGTGTGAAATATGTTTTTCTAATAAAACAGACGTCACTTTAAGTAAATATTGTAAATTTATGAAAATTGGATTAATTAACAATAGTACAATTAGTTGGATGGAACGAATAAATGGAGATGAAAATGCAAGTACATTTTTTAAAATTTTGTATCATTATCCAAATCGATCTATTTTTGATACAAATTGGATCGAAAGGTTAGAGTTTAAAAATAATCAGTTAAAAATTATAACCCCCAACTGTACCAATTATTATGACGGATTCAAAAATTATTTCTTTTCCATCATTAGTGTTACATTAAACTTTGCATTATTTTTATACGTTACCATTTTAATTATTTATCTTTATTACAAATTTCAAACTGGAAATCTTTAACTTTAAAGAAAGTGGGGATGAGAATATTTAAGTACAAGAATAACGCAACATGTTTCAGTCTCGTTTAGACATTATGAACAACGCCGTGGTTCATAAACCTTTGAAACGCTTTTTAATTTAAAATTTATTTTTTAAATAATTCTTCAAAATTTGTTCTTGTTGGCATTAGTTTAAATGATTGATGAATGATTTTTCTACAAAAATTGTAATTGGTGGAAAAACTGGATTTTTAATCGCACTAACCGAAGAATTTGTGTTCATCAAGGAATTATTGTAAACAATTTCTACTTTCCTCAAGTTGATCAAACCAGTGTGAAGATAAACAACATTCATCTGCAGGTCCAGAAAATAAATGATATCCCTGTTCTGCAAATTACAAAAGGCCCACACTTCATATACTTAGGACAAGAGTCTTTGGACAATTTGTTGCGATTGAAGGAAATTATTGATTATAGATTAAAAAATAATTAAAAGGCAAGAGTTCAATACATATTTCAAAATAATATTTCAGCTGATTGTGGCGACTTGTGTACGCATGTTTATAATATAATAAGTCCAACACAAAATCCTAACAGTGAAAATGTTTCAACTATGATGGAATTACTTGCTTTATATCCTGAAGAAATGGAAAACAAATTGAAGCAAAATGGAACAAAAAGAAAATATTACGAAGAAAACAATGAAAATGGATCAAAAAGAAAATATTACGAAGAAAACAATATCTTTTCTGGAAGAGAACAATAAGGTGCATGTGTTAGTGAAGTGGAGCTTTGCTTACAGACAAGCCCGTAGGAGTAACTTTCAGATGTGGTACTTAGATAGACTCCGTTTTGAAAAAAGAATAAATGATTGTGAACTTATTCTAGATTCGATATTATCTGAGGAACATAGAAATAAAATATATTTGACACGTTTTAATAAAAATTGTATTTGATGTTTTATTTAATAAAATTTTAATTTCTTAAATGTGAATTTTATTTGAAATTAATTAGCACATAAGAGTAGGTACTTTTCAGACATTGTAATTTGTATCAGTGAGGAACAGAAATAAAACAAATTTAACTAAAATTTAATTTCAATTTAATTAAACAATATTTTTTTATCAATCCATGTATTATATTTTTTATCAAGTCCTAACCATTTCACATAAACTTTGTTTTCTTTCCTTCTCAAAATCTTCTCAATAAGATACACATCGGTATGCTTTACTTTTAGTAATTCTTGCTCATAAAAACCACCCAGAATGTCCTGATTATCTTCGTCTTGAATTAAATATGTCCAGGGGTTTGTCATCTTAACTTCTTTAATGTGGAATATCTCATTTGACCAATTTGGTGTGTAACCTTTCGAAAATGCCTCTCGATGCTTGCTTATGCGTACGTGATCACCCACTTTAAACTTTGCAGATTTTATATCTAACGTTTTAGCATGAGTAAATGCAGATTTCAAGATTCTCTTTTCATTTGTTTTATTTACTTGTTTTGGCTTCATTCCTATTGAAGATATTTTGTATTGTTATATTCTTTTACAATATCCGCTAATACATTAAACCATTTGCAATTTCCTTGAATCCTAAATATTTTCCACATATTATTCTTTAAAGTCCTGTTCACTCTTTCTACTATACTCGCTTTCAAATTGGAAAACGTGCTATAATGGTTAATTCGAAATTGTTGCATCAAATTTTGAAAATTTACATCGAAAAACTCTCTCCCTCTGTCCGTTTGCAAGTTTTTTGGTGGAGTTTTTGCACTGATTAATATTTTTTTCATTGCCGCTGTTACGTCTTTTCCAGATTTAGATTTTACCGGTTCGGCCCAAACATACTTAGAAAATACATTTATGGTAACATTTCAACCAAATCAGCTTTAAAAAGATCATTTAACCCTTTCACCACCACCCTTCTGCATTTGTAGTTTTTTCTAGCAGGTTTATGTAATTCATTAACGACTTGTTGTTTATCGGTTGACATGACAACAAACTTGTTTATTCAATTTAAAGGAAGTTCAATTTCTATGTTTTGTAATAATTCGAAATATAACTTTTATATGTTTTTTCCCATTCATTCAATTTATCAATTTGTATTGTATAACTTTTTTCATTTAAAACTTTACTAATTTTAGTAATCTCCTTTTCTAAAGCATTAAAGGAGTTTTTTATCTCTCCAGTTAAGAAAGTAGTTGATCTACTATCACTATTTTTGAATTCCTCCTCTGTTTTATTTAATTCTTGTTCTAATTTCTTAGTTACACTAGACATTATCTTTCCAAAGGAAATATATTGTTGTTTTTCTTCCAAAGCGAGTTGGTCAGTTGTTCTACTGTTAAGAATGCTATTTTGATTTCTTTTTTTTTCATCATCTAACCTTTTTATAAAAGTTCTTAACTGTTTAATCTTTTCCTTGTGTTTTTCAATTATTACTTCTCTTATATTTGTTTCCATTATTTTATTAATTTTGTTGATATCATCACTTAATTTTTTGTTTTCCTTTTTAGCATGTTTATTTAAAAATTGCAAATCTTTACTTATTTGATTTAGCGTTAGCAACTGTTTATTAACGTTTTCAATTGAGGTATAACATCCTTTAATTTGGTTTTCATACTTTAAAAAATTTTCATCAAAAACCTTAAGCTTTTTGGCAAAGATTTCATTATTTGTTTCATTTTCACCTAATCTCCTTTTTAAATTATTAATGTCACTTATTCCCTCTTGATTTTGTTTAATAAAATCTAACTAAAAATTGTTGAGAATGTTACTTTCAATATTTGAATAAATTGTATTTTCCAAAGAAGCAGAATTTATTAATTGACGTTTTGAAATATGGAGTCCAAATTTATCAACTGTCATGTTGAGCTTTCATTAAACAATAAATATGATTATATTTAATAGCTGTTATTTATAGTATAACTTTATCTTCTCTTAATTCTTCAATAATAGAGATAATCTCGTTACTATGAGCATTATTTCCCGCATCACTTGATGAAATTAATAAACGTAGCATATCAACAATTTCGTTTACATTATTCCAGTATACATTGCCTGTATTTGATCTATTTGTTTTCAAAATTAATCCCTTTCCTGTTGTTTTGGCTCTAGTTGTCCTAAAGGGAGGTTTTGGTTTGTTAAATGCTGTAACTAGTAGTTATAATATGGGAGCGCCTCCTCCTCCTCCTCTTCCTCTCTCTCATGTCCCTCATTCTTAACTTCCTCCCCTTTTATTCTCATTCGCATCATATTTTTAATTTTTTCTCTTTGTTCTCCCACATTTGATTTTGCATTCTTAAGTCTTATAAATAGGTGCATCAAGATCATTTTAGTATGTTAAGGTACGAGTGACTGTTAAAAGAAAAAAATCTGTTGAATAAATCTATTAATAATAATATTAAAATAAAATGAGTGAATCAGTTGGAGAAAGAAATCGATCCATTCCGCTTCAGAGCCTCGAAGAAATTATACCAGGAGTTCAAGAAGAAAATATACCATTAGTTCGAGAAGAAAATAATGGGATTGTTTTAAAAAATTTGAACAAAACTGAGAGTGAAGAGAAAAAAGTGTTTTGTGCTATTTGTTTTGAAATAATCGAATATTATGATTCATGTAGACCAAATACATGTTCCCACATTTTTTGTTTAAAATGTATTTTAAGATGGAATGATGAAAATTGTTGTTCTATAATGGTAAACAATTGTCCTGTATGTCGCACTAGATATTACTATTTGGTACAAATCTTCAAAGATGTAATTAGACATCATTTTGTTGTAATTTTAAAAAGAGGATAATATTTTTTTTATAATTTGTGTTTGTGAAAACTCTGGTAACAAATAATTTTGTAAAAAAAGTAAATGTAAATATATATATAATAATTGACACACATTTTTTCCTTTTCCTATATTGAAACGACAACAATGATCTAACAAGTTTTTTAATACATACTAATTTTCACATTACATAACAAAACAATTGTTATGGGTTGACACAAAAAGTGCCACGCCCTAAAATGGCACCACTTTTGCAGATCGAATCTTAAATTTTCTTATGGGAATTTACATGTAAAAATGACGGCTTTGATTGTCGGACCGGCATAGCCTAATCTACTACTTTTTAATTATACTAATAATATTAATATAATTTGCATCAAGTAAGAGAAAACTCAATTGAATACAGAAACAAGCGTTAACAAAATGTTATGCTAATATATGAGTGCTTCTAGTGGCAGTAGACATAATCGACACTTTTTTTACATATGATTAACTATTTCATTTACAAATACAGTGTCAGATGTTAGAATAAAAAGAAGTATTTTGCATATAGCACTGAAAATATATAACCGCTTATAGTAACATTTGACATTTTTAAATTAATATTCTTGACGTATTCTTATTATCTTTACAATTTAAGTTTAAAATTAATATTTTTGACATTATCTATCCATTACGTTTATAACCTATATTTAAAATTAATATTGTTAAACTAATCTACCCATCACATTTACAAACTATGTTTAATATTAAACCTAACCTAACCTAACCTAACCTATATTTAAAATTAATATTGTTAAACTAATCTACCCATCACATTTACAAACTATGTTTAATATTAATATTTAACAATATAATTTTCTATTTCTTTTTTTTCATTTTTGTTGCAGTAAAAGCAAGCATGTTCAGGAATTAGTATAAAAAGATGTATCCTACAAATAGCACAATGTAAATCAGAAGCACTAACAACATAGGCTCTTTTGTAGTGGCAGCTCACGTGATCGGATTCCCCTCTCCGTAAATATCTCATGTGAATTGCACTACAAGGAAGGCAAATAGCAAATGTTCCTAGTCTTCGACTTTCAATTTTAGAGTAGCTTTGTATAACACATACATCTTTTTCTTCAAAATTATTAAATAATTCACTAGCCCTAAACTTGCTTACTTTTACGTCACCCTCGGTTCCTAAATTTAGTAATTGTCCATCCATATCCACTCCTTCGTCAATTTCCTGATCATCTTCCTCCATCTCTTCCTCTTCCTCCTCTTCAATATAATTAATATCGATGTTACATAAGAATGATCTTCTAACAAGCCTAGATGACTTGTCCAAAAATGAATGTTTATAAGTGATGGAATCGCCTTCCAAGTTATTAAAAATCTCTTCTCTTTCTTCAATTTGAGCGGCGATCTCCATATTATTTTCTTCAATTTGGACAGCGTTTCCATTCATATTTTCTGCCATTGTTAGGAACTTTGGATTTAGATCGATTTATTTGATAAAAAATTTGGTTATACGTTAAAATAATAGCGACAACTGATATTACAGCGAATGTTACTGTATGATCGTCGAGTGGATGTTCTTAAGTATATATCCCATCAACCACCACTTTTACTACCTGCAATACATAAGTTTTTTTTTTTTTTTTTTTATTCACTGTCCCTTTCCCTGTCAGTTGCCTCGGGGGGGGGGGGGGGGGGGGCGCCAAGGGGGGCTTCGCCCCCCTCCCCGCTCCGCCAACCCCCCTAAGGGGGGCTTCGCCCCCCTTAAACCCCCCTCACCCTCACCTTATCTTCTTTCTCTCCCTTCCTTCTTTCTCTTTTTTATATGTTTCTCCGTTTTCCTTCCTTCTCCTTTTTCCTTCCTTCTCCTTTTTCCTTCCTTCTTCTTTTTCTTTCCTTCTCCTTTTTTCTTTTCTTCTTTTTTAATCTAACCTAACCCTACCTAACCTAACCTAACCTAACATAACCTAACCTGAAGAGGGTAGCCCGAAATTGGGGAGCCGGGATTTGAGTCTCGGAAATTAAGGGGTCCGGGGGGAAGGGGGGAAGGGGGGGAGGGGGGTAAGGTTGTTGATCGGCTTGGGAAAGTGGTTTTTAGAGATTGTCGTTCAACTTTAAGTAGGACACATGTGATTAACTTTTGCATATAAAATCGCCTCAGCGAAGAGACGAATGCAATTGATTTCTGCATTCACACTGTGCAGAGCTCGCGAGTTTTCTGGTGTTTACATTGTGTTTATTTGGTAATTTTTCAATTTTTATTTTTATTTCTAACATTTTTATTTGGCAAGATTTAATTCTTATATATATTGGTGACATTTTTATGTACATTTGTGGCATTTTATTTGTTATTACGATTTTTTTTCATAATGGACAATTTTTTGGCATCGAGTAGCAAAATTATTGACAATGACTTTGACTTATACACATGTACTCAAATGCAGAATTTTGCAAACCAACAAAACAATGAAACAGAGGAATTTACAACTAGTCAACAACAAACTATTCAGGACTTGAATGAAATTATTTATAATAGCCAAGTTCAAAATAATGCCAACAAACAGAACAACGAAAAATATTTATTTACAGCTAGTCAACAAGAAACTCTTGACGATCTTAATGACATTATTGACAACAAATCGGACTTAATTACAACAAAAACTAAACAAACTCTTGAAGAACTGAATGACATTGACGAAACTCAAAATTCTAGCGATGAGGATATTGTTTGTTTTCAAAAATCTAATACAAATTATTTAACATTAAAATCGCCAATTAATTCTCCGAGACCAATTTGCTCTCCCTTTTTGTTTAGTGAAAATTCTGATTCGGAAGAAGAACAAATTGATCAAAATTTAAGTTTGGCTATTTGTCCTACTAATTCATCATATGATATTGTAAATTCTGATTCGCAAGAAAAACAAATTGATCAAAATTTAAGTTCGGCTATATCTTCTATTAATTCACCATTTGCTATTGTAAATTCTGATCCGCAAGAAAAACAAATTGATGCAAATTTAACTTCGGATATTTCTCCTAATAATTCACCAGTTGAACAAAATTCAATTTCGAAACCATCATTTATCATTAAAAAAAATTTTAAAATTAATAAAAAAAAAAAAAACAAATAGCAAACCTTAAGTGTCTGGGTTTCGCTATTCAAAATTTAACTAATTTGATCACAATTAAAAAGGGAGACGAAAGTACGGTGAATTATGTTAAACAGGCCTTTGACAAATTAGTTGACTCATTTGAAGAAATGGATTCATAAAGTCAATTAATTTCTATTGCTTTTTTCAAAATTTGACTATAACTAAATAAAAATGCACAATATTAATTTTATTATTATACAAAGAACTTCAAAAATGCAATTGCTTTTTTCAAAATTTGACTATAACTAAATAGAAATGCACAATATTAATTTTATTATTATTATTATCCAGAAAACTTCAGAAATGCATAAGTGTGTAACATGTAATAAAGTCTTCACTAGAAAGGATAATTTATTGCGACATAATAAAAAACATGTTAACGGAAATTCCACAAAACTCAACAGTTGGTTGAAAAAACCAAAGCTTGTTAAAGGTAAGAACATTTTATTTTTCATGTTATATTTTGTAAAATATTTTTTTCTTAATTTATAGATTCTACAAATATTGTAAAATATTGTAAAGAATGCAAGAAAAATATAAACCAAAGTCTATGGGGTGGACATCTTCGATCTAGTGTGCACAAGAACAATTCCAAAATAGGCTTGGAGGAAGGTGTTGAAATTATCAAGTCAGCATTCAGGGAACGAATAATATCTTATAGGATTTCCTCACACCAAAACTTCATAAATGTGAAAGAGTATTTTCAACATTTGGAATACAAAATTGCACATCTAATAGATCAAGAACTGCAGAAACATAAATGTATCAAGCTAAATATGGAACTGTTCGGTTTCTATTTTAACCCCAGCAGCGACAGCTATGATGTCAAATCTTTTAATGCGCCGTTCCAAGTCATTTGCCAGGGATATCAGAAAAAAGAACTGTTAGAGCAAATCTGCACCATTATTGACCAGAAAGCTGACGAATTTGCAGAAAGAGATTCAGGTAAAGAATTTATTTTCGATTTTACAACAGCAACAAAAAAAGTAATTTTTTAATTTTTACGTTGCAGGATGGGCTTTGATGAATTTACTTCATTTGGAAATTAATGTTAACAAGCACAATCCGCTGAGAGCCTCATCTTTTATCGAACTTCCTCAAGAGATCAAGAGACGTCAAGCTGTGATCAACATTAGGAATGATGACAACTTTTGCTTCGCCTGGGCAGTTGTGTCTGCTCTTCACCAACCAAGCGGATTAGATTTTGAAACTTCATCCTACCCACACTACTCTTCTGTTTTGGATATGTCAGGTATAGAATTTCCAATGTTGCTAAAGAACATTAAGATTTTTGAAGAAAAAAATAACATTTCTATTAATGTATATGGATTAGAAATTATAAATCCTAAAAAGGGGTATGAAGTAATTGGTCCACTTTATTATTCATCGAATAAAAAAAATCAACATGTCAATTTATTGTTAATAAGTGATGATGATGAAAAAACTTTTCATTATTGCTATATTAAAGATTTATCAAAACTAGTTTCTGCACAAATTTCTAAACATCACGGAAAAAAATATATTTGCGATGGTTGTTTACAATATTTCCCTACAGAAGAAAATTTATTACAACACAATAGCTATGATTGTGATCATTTACGAATTAACCTACCTTCTAAAGAATTAATAAAAGATAAGTTTGGAAACTATTCATATGATAATATTTTGAAATTTGTAAATTATCATAAACAAATGAAAGTTCCTTTCGTGGTGTATGCAGATTTTGAATGCATTTTAAAGCCTTTAAATAATGACAATGTTGATAAAAATCCTAATACTTCATACACCTTAAAACAATATGAACATATTCCACATTCATTTGCCTATTACATTAAATGTTCATTCGACGATAATTATTCTAAATTTGAAAAATATAGAGGTCAAAATTGTGATACATTATTTATAAATTCTTTAGAAAGAGATGTGTATAACATATACAATAAATATTTAAAGACTCCTAAAAAGATGATTCCTTTGAACGAACTGGACAAAATTTATCATAACTATGAAACAGTTTGTCATATTTGTAATAAACCTCTTTTAAATGACAGGGTTGCAGATCATTGTCATATAACCGGTCTTTATAGAGGTCCAGCTCATTCACTCTGCAACATAAATTACAAAATACCTAACTTTATTCCAGTTATATTGCATAATTTGCGTAATTATGATTCTCATCTATTTCTTAAAAAATTATGCTTAAACAAAGAACAACTAACAGTTATCGCACAAAACAAGGAAAAATATATTTCATTTGAAAAGCTTATTCATGTGGATAACTATTTTGATAAAAAGACACAAAAGGCTAAGAAAAAAAATATATCATTAAGGTTTATTGATTCTTTTCAATTTCTATCCCATTCTTTATCAAAACTCTCTGAAAGCTTAAAAGATGAACAATGTAAGGAAATAAAAAAAATTTTCAATGATGAAGAAAGATTTAAACTTATTCGGCAAAAAGGTGTATTTCCTTACAATTATATTGATGATTATTTAAAATTAGAAGAAACAACTTTACCTCAAAAAGACCAATTTTATAATACTTTAACGGATGAGCACATCAGTGATGCAGAATACCAAAGAGCTGTAAAGGTTTGGCAATTGTTTAAATGTGAATCTCTTGGTCAATACTCCGACGTTTACTTACTCTCTGATACTTTACTTTTGGCAGATATTTTTGAAAATTTTAGAAGCACTTGTTTATCCACATATAAGCTCGATCCAGCTCATTTTTACACTTTTCCAGGTTTATCTTGGGAGGCGTGTTTGCGTTATACTGGAATAGAGTTAGAATTGTTAACTGATCCAGATATGATACACTTTTTCAAAAAAAGCGTTCGCGGTGGTGTGAGCTCTTGCATTTGTAGAAAATCTGAAGCTAATAATCCATTTCTTTTAAATTTTGATCCTTTAAAGCCAACTAAATACATAATTTATTATGATGCAACAAATTTGTATGGTTATGCAATGTCACAGCACATTCCAACGGGAGATTTTGTTTGGTTAACAGATAAAGAAATCAATGATTTAAATATTATGAATATTTCTAAAAAATCTAATAAGGGATATGTTTTAGAAGTTGATTTAGAATATCCTACAAGTCTACATTCCTATCATAACGATTTTCCGTTTTGTCCAGAAAACTTTAAACCGCCAAATTCTAAATGCATAAAATTAATACCCAATTTAAATGATAAATCAAAATATGTTATTCACTATCAATTATTAAAACAATGTTTGGAACATGGACTCAAGTTAACTAAAGTTCATAGAGTTTTACAGTTTTCTCAATCTGATTGGTTGAAAAAATATATAGACTTGAATTCAAGATTAAGAAATGATTCAAAGAATGAATTTGATCGTAATACTTACAAGTTGGCAAATAATAGTATTTATGGCAAGACTATGGAAAATGTTGATAGGAGAATTGACGTAAGACTTGTTACAGAGTGGGAAAAAAATAGAAGAAAAGATGGTGCTGAGAATTTAATTGCAAAACCATATTTCAAGGACTTAACAATATTTTCTGAAAACTTGGTAGCTATTCAAATGCAAAAGATTCAAGTTACTTACAATAAACCAATATATGTAGGCTTCTCAATATTAGATATATCTAAAACTGTCATGTATGATTTCTTTTATAATTTTTTAAAACCTCTTTATCAGGAAAATATTTCACTTTTATACACCGATACCGATTCGTTCATTTTAGAAGTCACAACTCCAAATATTTATTCTGACATGATAAAAAATATTCACAAATTTGACACATCTAATTATGAATTTAATAATATTCATGAAATGCCTATTACAAAGTCAGTTATAGGAAAATTCAAAGATGAATATGCTGGTGAACCCATTACTACTTTCTTTGGTACTGGAGCAAAAGCATATTGTATTAAAACGGAAAACAGTTTAACAAAAAAAGCAAAAGGTGTTAAAAAAAGTGCAATTAAAAAGCAGTTGGATTTTATTCATTATAAAGATGTTGTTGAAAATCATTCTAAAACCTTTTGTTCAATGTATGTTTTTCGATCTAGACAACATACAATTTTTACAGAGTTAATTAATAAATTGGCTTTGAGTTCCGAAGATGATAAGCGGTATAAAATTCCCTATAGTTTTAATACATTAGCTTGGGGACACCAAGATATTGCTTTGTATCAATGGAATGCAGAACATGAAGATTTAGATATATTTATGTAGATATTATAAGGTATTTAAATTTGTTGTTTTTGAAACCAAAGTTAGTCTTCATAAGTCTTTCACAAAATGTGCTTAGAAACTTTTGACAAAGAAATTGATAACAGTTATTTTAAAACATATGAAAAACGACTTTCCACTTTTAAAAAATGGAAAGGAAAATTGAGACCAGAAGTGTTAGCTGGAGCTGGCTTTTACTATACTTCAATCAATGATATTTGTAAATGTTTTTATTGTGGTATTGAAATTTTTGATTGGTTAAGTTATGATGATCCTATTGTGGAGCATAAGAAATTTGCTAGGAATTGTGATTTAAATAACTGTTTATGGAAAAATAGGAATCGAATAATTGTAACCATTCAAAATAAGTCTTCAAGCTACACATTTTATATAGTATTATTAATATCCTTATTTATGAACTTTTACATATATTTAAATTAAGTATTTTATTGTTATTTTTTTACAACTGCTTTTGCTTTCGTGGTGAAAGTATCTGCTTAATGTTAATAAATTTGGAATATTATTATTAATTTGTTTTAATGACTATCAGTAGATCTCAATTTATTCTTCTTTATTTTATTTTCCAAAATGTTTTTTATGTTCATCATCCCCCTGGCGTAACACAGTGTGAAATATGTTTTTCTAATAAAACAGACGTCACTCTAAGTAAATATTGTAAATTTATGAAAATTGGATTAATTAACAATAGTACAATTAGTTGGATGGAACGAATAAATGGAAATGAAAATGCAAGTAAATTTTTTAAAATTTTGTATCATTATCCAAATCGATCTATTTTTGATACAAATTGGATAGAAAGGTTAGAGTTTAAAAATAATCAGTTACAAATTTTAACCCCCAACTGTACCAATTATTATGACGGATTCAAAAATTATTACTTTTCCATCATTAGTGTTACATTAAACTTTGCATTATTTTTATACATTACCATTTTAATTATTTATCTTTATTACAAATTTCAAACTGGAAATCTATTTTTTCATTAATCCATTTTAATCAAAACTTTAAAGAAAGTGGGGATGAGAATATTTAAGTACAAGAATAACACAATATGTTTCAGTCTCGTTTAGTCATTATGAACAACGCCGTGGTTCATAAACCTTTGGAAACGCTTCTTAATTCAAAAATTTATTTTTTAAATAATTCTTTGTCAAAATTTGTTCTTGTTGGCATTAGTTTAAATGATTTTTCTCCAAAAATTGTAATTGGTGGAAAAACTGGATTTTCAATCGCACTAACCGAAGAAAATTGGAAAGACATTTGTGTTCATCAAGGAATTATTGTAAACAATTTCTACTTTCCTCAAGTTGATCAAACCAGTGTGAATATAAACAACATTCATCTGCAGGTTCAGAAAATAAATGATACCCCTGTTCTACAAATTACAAAAGGCCCACACTTCATATACTTAGGACAAGAGTCTTTGGACAATTTGTGGCGATTAAAGGAAATTATTGATTATAGATTATCTATACTTAAAAGGCAAGAATTCAATACATATTTCAAAATATTTCAAAATAATATTTCATCTGATTGTGGCGACTTGTGTACGCATGTTTATAATATAATAAGTCCAACAGAAAATCCTAACAGTGAAAATGTTTCAACTATGATGGAATTACTTGCTTTATATCCTGAACAAATGGAAAACAAATTGAAGCAAAATGGAACAAAACGAAAATATTACGAAGAAAACAATGAAAATGGATCAAAAAGAAAATATTACGAAGAAAACAATATCTTTTCTGGAAGAGAACAATAAGGTGCATGTGTTAGTGAAGTGGAGCTTTGCTTACAGACAAGCCCGTAGGAGTAACTTTCAGATGTGGTACTTAGATAGACTCCGTTTTGAAAAAAGAATAAATGATTGTAAACTTATTCTAGATTCGATATTATCTGAGGAACATAGAAATAAAATATATTTGACACGTTTTAATAAAAATTGTATTTGATGTTTTACTTAATAAAATTTTAGTTTAGTAAATGTGAATTTTATTTGAAATTAATTAGCACATTAAGACTTTGTAATTTGTATCAGCTAAAGCATAAAGTGAGGAACAGAAATAAAACAAATTTAACTAAAATTTAATTTCAATTTAATTAAACAATATTTTTTTTATCAATCCATGTATTATATTTTTTATCAAGTCCTAACCATTTCACATAAACTTTGTTTCCTTTCCTTCTCAAAATCTTCTCAATAAGATACACATCGGTATGCTTTACTTTTAGTAATTCTTGCTCATAAAAACCACCCAGAATGTCCTGATTATCTTCGTCTTGAATTAAATATGTCCAAGGGTTTGTCATCTTAACTTCTTTAATGTGGAATATCTCATTTGACCAATTTGGTGTGTAACCTTTTGAAAATGCCTCTCGATGCTTGCTTATTCGTACGTGATCACCCACTTTAAACTTTGGAGATTTTATATCTAACGTTTTAGCATGAGTAAATGCAGATTTCAAGATTCTATTTTCATTTGTTTTATTTACTTGTTTTGGCTTCATTCCTATTGAAGAATGTTTTGTATTGTTATAATCTTTTACAATATCCGCTAATATATTAAACCATTTGTAATTTCCTTGAATGCTAAATATTTTCCACATATTATTCTTTAAAGTCCTGTTCACTCTTTCTACTATACTCGCTTTCAAATTGGAAAACGTGCTATAATGGTTAATTCGAAATTGTTGCATCAAATTTTGAAAATTTACATTGAAAAACTCTCTTCCTCTATCCGTTTGCAAGTTTTTTGGTGGAGTTTTTGCACTGATTAATATTTTTTTCATTGCCGCTGTTACGTCTTTTCCAGATTTAGATTTTAACGGTTCGGCCCAAACATACTTAGAAAATACATTTATGGTAATCAAGATATATTTAAATCCCTTATTAAATTTGGCATAGGGTAACATTTCAACCAAATCAGCTTGAAAAAGATCATTTAACCCTTTCACTACCACCCTTCTGCGTTTGTAGTTTTTTCTAGCAGGTTTATGTAATTCATTAACGACTTGCTGTTTAACGGTTGTCATGACAACAAACTTGTTTATTCAATTTTAAGGAAGTTCACTTTCTATGTTTTGTAATAATTCGAAATATAACTTTTATATGTTTTTTCCCATTCATTCAATTTATCAATTTGTATTGTATAACTTTTTTCATTTAAAATTTTACTAATTTTAGTAATCTCCTTTTCTAACGCATTAAAGGATTTTTTTATCTCTCCAGTTAAGAAAGTAGTTGATCTACTATCACTATTTTTTAATTCCTCCTCTGTTTTATTTAATTCTTGTTCTAATTTCTTAATTACACTGGACATTATATTTTCCAAGGAAATATATTGTTGATTTTCTTCCAAAGTGAGTTGGTCAATTGTTCTACTGTTAAGAATGCTATTTTGATTTCTTTTTTTTTCATCATCTAACCTTTTTATAAAAGTTCTTAATTGTTTAATTTTTTCCTTGTGTTTTTCAATTATTACTTCTCTTATATTTGTTTCCATTATTTTATTAATTTTGTTGATATCATCACTTAATTTTTTGTCTTCCTTTTTAACATGTTCATTTAAAAATTGCAAATCTTTACTTATTTGATTTAGCGTTAGCAACTGTTTATTAACGTTTTCAATTGAGGTATAGCATCCTTTAATCTGGTTCTCATACTTTAAAAAATTTTCATCAAAAACCTTAAGCTTTTTAGCAAAGATTTCATTATTTGTTTCATTTTCACCTAATCTCCTTTTTAAATTATTAATGTCACTTATTCTCTCTTGATTTTGTTTTGAAATATGGCGTCCAAATTTATCAACTGTCATGTTGAGCTTTCATTAAACAATAAATATGATTATATTTGATAGCTGTTATTTATAGTATTACTTTATCTTCTCTTAATTCTTCAATAATAGAGATAATCTCGTTACTATGAGCATTATTTCCCGCATCACTTGATGAAATTAATAAACGTAGCCTATCAACAATTTCGTTAACATTATTCCAGTATACATAGTCTGTATTTGATCTGTTTGTTTTCAAAATTAATCCCTTTCCTGTAGATTTGGCTCTAGTTGTTCTAAACGGAGGTTTTGGTTTGTTAAATGCTGTAACTAATCTTGGCAAGGTTTTTGTCTTTGTAATCCCCTTTCTTTGTAAATATGGTCCTATTATTGTAACATATTTGTGTGATGTATTTCCTTGAACTTGTTCATTTGAATCAAAATTCCTACGATATACATTTGTTTTAGCTAGAATGTTCATGTAATTATCTAAATCTTCCTTCTTATAACCTTTCGGTTCTTTTTTGAAAAGCAATTCGTATAAACCTGGCGTGCCTGTGTACGTTATTCCTCCCACTTTAATGTCTTTTCCAATAATTTCTACCGGTATCTGTGTTAAACCAAAAGAAAACTTATCCGTTTCGAGGTCATGAACTATTCCATAATAATGGTCAAATTTATGTTGTGTATCTTTCACACCCTCATCAATATATGATCTGGGTAATTCATGAAAATCTGCTAAGTAATCTTTATATGATGGTGTACCAACATAGGTTTGAATTGTTTTTCTAGTTTGTTCCAATATGTCTGACAAGTTTAAATTTGTTGTTGTGTCACTAGAAGGATCTGAAGTTTCTGCTATAACAGTTGATGACAATGGTTGTACTACAGGAGAGGAAGAAGTGATACTACTGTCATTTAAAAATGTTGGTAGTTCTGTAGGGAGTGACGGAGTTTTTCCTGTTTTCTGAATATTTTTCGTCGGAGTTGATGTTTTATAAAGCTTTGTAGGTGTTTTGAAATCTTCATACTTTGAAACTCTTTCTTCTTTTAAATCGAATGGTTCGGATTTACCAATACTTGAAATTAGCTGTTTAAGTGGTTGTGTTATTGGTCTATAAGTTTGTTCTAATTCGGACTGAGCAGAAGAAGTAGCTAATTTCAAGCTTTGATATTTCTGCTTCACGGCTTGTCTGGATCTTATTAATTCTCGAGCTAAACGTTTATCCATGCTGTACAAGTTTTAAATGAAATAAAACTGCAAATTTTTTACTTTTATAAATATATAAAGGAATCGAATTTACTCCTATATCTGCCGTGATTTACTTCACAATCTTTGTCAATTACAAGAAAGCCATATGGATCCATCCAACAGTTAGCACAAATATTTTTAAACTGATCAAATGTCATATCTAATATACAGTGGTCATTATATATATGTTTTAAACTCAAACAGTCCTGTTTAAATAAAATTAATAAGTTTGCATTTTCTCGAATTAGACGTTTAAGGATTGAGGAATATCCTTGAAAAATAAAAAAACAATCGGTGTTTCTATGCCTTCCATGCGTGAAATAGTCCCTAATAATAGATTGATTATGACAAGGAATATCATCAAAAATGATAACGGAATTTGGCTTTATCTCATGAGGTGAAATAATGTTCTCATCGCTATCATATTCAAAGTATCCAATTTCTTTCATAGGTTTTAAGAACTTTCTTAAATATTCATATTTTGGTTGATCTAATGACTTTGAATAAACATAGACATTTTCAAACCTAATTCCATTTGGATGCTCGAGCAGTGTAAGCATAACGTTGGTTTTACCGCTACCACTGCAACCAACTATAAGCCCTCTTTTTGAACCACCGCAAAATAAGTCACCATGCTTTCTCAACTGTTTACTTAAAATTTTTTCATCATGATTATTTACTGGTAATGAGAATTTTTGTTTTTCAATCCTCATTCTTAATCACACTAGTAAATATTTTTAGCTGTAAAAGTATTTATACCAGAAAAATGTCAATGTGCTTTTAGTATAAAAAGAACTTCAATGACTGTGGGTCGCCATAAGTTGAAAAAAACTATTAAAACACGTAATAGAAAAGGCTCTGGTTTAGTAAATAAATTAATTAGCAAACTACCTTTCGAAGTTCATATACCAGGATATAATTATTGTGGTCCCGGCACCAACTTGGAAAAAAGATTAACTAGAGGTGACGTTGGTATAAATCCATTGGATTCCGCTTGCAAAGAACATGATATATCTTACTCTCAGACTGAAGATTTATCAAAAAGACACATATCTGACCAAATATTAGAAAAAAAAGCCTGGGATAGGGTAAAAGCTAAAGATTCTTCTATTGGTGAAAAAATTGCAGCTTTAAGTGTTGCAGGAATAATGAAGGGTAAAAGAAAGTTCGGTTTGGGATTAAAAAATACAAAAGGGGGTAAACTTAAATTGAGAAAAAAACGTATCATTCGAACGCCCAAAAAAATTGGAGGATTTCTACCTCTTTTGTTTCCCATTCTTGGCGCCCTGGGTGCACTAGGTGGAGGCGCGGCAGGAATTGCTAAGGCAGTAAATGATGCTAAAGCAGCTAAACAGCAACTAGAAGAAATACATAGACATAATATTGCAATGGAAAATGCTTCTAAAGAAGGGAAAGGATTATATATTAGACCATATAAAGGAAAGGGACTATTTATTAGACCTTATAAAGGAGGATCCGTCAAAATGAAAGCAATCAGACAAAAAAAAAACTCAAAATAAGTTTTCCAAAAAGAGCACTTACGAACAATGATATTATTAAATATGTAAAGCTGTTAAAAATAACTGGCTTTAGAGGTGTTTTTATGCTCGATGAACTTCCAAAAAAAATTAATCTGAAAGAATGTGGTATTGTAAATTTGGATAAAAAACAAAATAAAGGATCTCATTGGACTGCTTATATTAAAAATAACAAAAATGTAATATATTTTGATAGTTATGGAAATTTAAAACCACCTTTTGAACTTCTCAAATATTTTAATTCGAATGGCAAAGTGGATGTATTTTATACTTATGAAAATAAACAAAAATTTAATTCATATAACTGTGGTCAACTATCCCTAAAATTTTTGCAAAAAAATATATAAACTCATTATTTATTGTAATATCTCATTCATAAATAAACTGCAATGTCTACCACAATTGCCATATCAGGAAACAGTTCTGTTTTGTCTGCTGATTTTAATCCGCCCATATATTTAGAGGATGAAAAACAATATTACCTGGGTTTAGCTGATTTTGAAACGTTTATGACTATCCCCAATATAAAAGAAGGATATAATAAATTTTATATAGATAAAAAAGTAATTGTTATTCCCGACGGAACTTATGACATTACAGATATAGAAACATACATAAGAGAAAGTATAGAAGATTTATTTCCGAATGAAAAAATTTTTTTTCTTTTAAAAGCAAATGTTAATACTCTAAAAACTTTTTTAATGTGTAGTAGAATAATTGATTTTACCAAGGAAGATTCGATAGGAAAAATGTTGGGTTTTAATAGCAGGATACTAGAAGCTATGAAAGAGGAAGAATCAGATAATGTTGCAAAAATAACTAAGGTGAATGCTATTTGTATTGACTGTAATATTTGTGTCGGTTCTTACAATAATGGTAAACCTGTTCATATTATTCACCAGTTTTATCCAACTGTAGCTCCAGGGTATAAAATAGTTGAATCTCCTTTGCCCATTTTGTATTTTCCAGTTAGCGTCAAAGCAATTAACAATATAACAGTTAAAATAGTTGATCAAGACGGAGAACTTATCAGTTTTAGAGGAGAAACTATAACAGTAAGGTTACATTTACAAACAAGTGAAATATAAAATGGTAGTTAGATATAATAGAGCCCTTGGGATGAGACTTGCCCCTACTACTATCAACAAAGTAAAAACTTATAAAAAGAAAAAGCCTAAACAACAGTTCAGTATCAAATCCAACACCAACAAGTTAAGACGAGATAATCGTAAATTTCTCACATCCTTGGGTTTCACTGTTTTAAAATAATGAACATATTAAACGTAAACGAAAAGCTTTATGTAGACAATTCCATCGTCAGTTCTGAGCTTCACACATATCAACCATATATTTCTTCAAAATTCGATTACAATGATGAAATAAGGATCCCAATTCAAGAACTCGATGCTTACACTCTACCATCAGATAGTTTACTTTATATCGAAGGAAAATTAACTAATACAGAAGGTAAATATAAGAAAGAATTGCTATTTATTAACAATGGTATAGCCTTTTTGTTGGTAAATATAAGAAAGAATTGCAGATTAAATCCCTTTTTGCTATGAACTAAACGGAATTACTATAGATTCAATAAGAAATGTTGGATTAGCATCAACCTTAAAAAGCTACCTTTCTCACAATACCAACGAAAGTTTAAAACTGGAAAATGCAGGTTGGTTTCCACATCGGAAAGAAGGTGATACAATTTTAGTTGATAATGATGGAAAATTCTCCGTATCCATACCACTAAAAATGCTTTTAGGATTTTTTGAAGATTACAGAAAAATTATTATGAATATGAAACAGGAATTGGTTCTTATTAGATCAACTGATGATTTAGATGGTGTTATTTTCAAAGAAGATCCGGCACACCTTGTTACTGCTCCTGACACTCCATTGGTTACTTTCGATAAAATTTATTGGAAAGTTCCTCACATTCTAGTTGATATGCCACAACAACTTGCTCTATCAAAAATATTAGAATCAAATAAAGATATATTGATAGGATTCAGGAGTTGGGAACTTGTTGAATATTCTTCTCTAACCGAAACAACCCGTCACACATGGCCGGTAAAAACAACTAGTAAACTAGAAGCTCCTCGTCATGTTGTGATTGGCTTTCAAGAAAACAGAAAAGGGAAAATTGTTAAAGATATGAGTAAATTTGACAATATTACCTTGTCAAATATTAGAGTATATTTAAATTCTGAAAGATATCCTTATCACGATTTGTACTTAAATTTCGAAGAAAACAAATTTTCTGCTTTATACGAAATGTTTGCCAACTTTAGACAGTCTTATTATGGTGTTCCAAATGAACCCATTTTTAATCCTGAACAATTCAAAAACATTAGTCCTATTACACATATTGATTGCTCCCATCAAAAAGAAACAATTCAAACGGGATCCGTAGTAATGAGAATTGAATTTGAGACACACAATGCAATTAAAAAAGATACTTCTGCTTATTGTCTTATTTTACATGACAAATTATTTAGCTACAACCCTCTTACTAAAATTGTGAAACAATTATAAACTTTATCCCCACTATTTTCATATTTCGATTTAATTTAAAGAAATTTTCAAAAGCTTTTAGTTTTAGTCATGACATCAAAACTACAACTACAAATTGAAAAATTTATTTTTAAAATTAATCAACTGAAAGAAGAAATTGCAAATTATTCAAGTAAAAAAAGTCTCATTAAAAAATTTGCTGCTTTGAAAATATGAGATTGGTTATAGATATTCAAGGATTCAAAGATGAAAAAAATAAATTTATACCGAAAGAGCTTGCAGCTTTTGATGGTTATGAAATGACTCATTACATTTTTAAAAAGCCTTTTCCAATGGAGTTTCTTTCACCTGATTGTCACAAGCAGGCGGTATGGTTAACGAAAAATTATCATTGTATACATTGGAATAATGGATTTACTCCATTACATCATTTCCCAAAAATAATTGAAACACTTACGAAGAAAGCAGATTTTGTTTTTGTAAAAGGAAGCGAAAAAAAGGATTTTATACAGAAATATTCTAAAAAGCATGTGATTGAAATAGATGAACAACCAGCTCTAAAGCTAATGGAACCAAAATGCTTCTATCATTCAAAATCACCTTGTATGTGTGCTTTGACAAATGTGTTATTTTTATATGACAATTGTTTTATGAATGAATAAAAATATAAAAAAAAAACTTAATTACCTTTTTATTTTGCATTAACCAACCATGATTGAATACAATTAATATGATACCTTAAATCTAATTTTCTAAATTCATTTAAAAGTTCATACTCATTTTTATATTTTAAATAATCATTACAAAATTTAGCGGCTAATTTACATTGTTCCATTCGATCTATATTATTAACATATGCTGACAAATCTTGTGCTTCTGCGTCTTCTTCGCCTACAATTGATAAATATTGGAAGTATGCTGCAGATATAATAAACTCTTCATACATTTCAGTAACCATTTGCTCCATTGTAAATATTATTAAATTTATTCTTCCTTTTCAATTTCTTGAAGAATAGTATCCTCGTCAATAAATTGCTTCAAGTCTTTTAAATAGTAACCAAAGCCAATATCTTTTAGATCTTGAATAAGTTGAAAAAAATTTAATGTTTCAATGTATTTGTTGCAACAGAGGGCAGCCTTTACGAATTCCTCAGATTGATTACAATAAAAGTCTATCCACTCCGGACCACTTGCCATACAATATGACAAATAGGTTTTTGAAAGATTACTAAATTTCTCCTCTAATAATTTAACTGCAATCAGCAACTCAGCCATTTCATTTATTTAACATAATATTTTAAATATGTAGGGGGACGTCTCTTGCGAATAGGATTAACTTTCTTTGATAATACCTGTTTTTTATCTTCGTATAATTGAAACCTCTTTTGGGTTGCAATAATAGCAGGTATAAATTGGCAATCTTCTCCTATAAATTCTATTAGGTGGCTTAATTCTCCTACAAAGTATGATTTCCCAAATGTATTGAAAAACGTAGTAAGGCTTATAATTCCTTCTAAATAATCATCACAACAGTCAATTGCTTCCAAATAATCTCGTTTCAGTGGATAAAACAGCTTGGTGTATTCATCTTTCGAAATCACTTCAAAGAAATTGAGATATTTAACTTTTAACTGTCTGATAGTTGTAGTTAATTTTTCGCGATTACACATAATTCACTTATTACTTGACACATTTTTTCTTTTTGTTTTATACAAAATTGGTGGAAAAATTCAAAAATAACTTTTTACGCAACTCGAGCACAGCTTAGTAAATGTGTCTCGGCATACTAAAATGATCATGATGCACCTATTTATAAGACTTAAGAATGCAAAATCAAATGTGGGAGAACAAAGAGAAAAAATTAAAAATATGATGCGAATGAGAATAAAAGGGGAGGAAGTTAAGAATGAGGGACATGAGAGAGAGGAAGAGGAGGAGGAGGAGGCGCTCCCATATTATAACTACTGTAACTAATCTTTGCAAGGTTTTTGTCTTTGTAATTCCCTTTCTTTGTAAATATGGTCCTATTATCGTAACATATTTGTGTGATGTATTTCCTTGAACTTGTTCATTTGAATCAAAATTCCTACGATATACATTTGTTTTAGCTAGACTGTTCATGTAATTATCTAAATCTTCCTTTTTATAACCTTTCGGTTCTTTTTTGAAAAGCAATTCGTATAAACCTGGCGTGCCTGTGTACGTTATTCCTCCCACTTTAATGTGTTTTCCAATAATTTCTACCGGTATCTGTGTTAAACCAAAAGAAAACTTATCCGTTTCGAGGTCATGAACTATTCCATAATAATGGTCAAATTTATGTTGCGTATCTTTCACACCCTCATCAATATATGATCTGGGTAATTCATGAAAATCTGTTAAGTAATCTTTATATGACGGTGTACCAACATAGGTTTGAATTGTTTTTCTAGTTTGTTCCAATATGTCTGACAAGTTTAAATTTGTTGTTGTGTCACTAGAAGTATCTGAAGTTTCCGCTATAACAGTTGATGTCAATGGTTGTACTACAGGATACTGTCATCTAAAAATGTTGGTAGTTCTGTGGGGAGTAACGGAGTTTTTCCTGTTTTCTGAATAGTTTTCGTCGGAGTTGATGTTTTATAAAGCTTTGTAGGTGTTTTGAAATCTTCATACTTTGAAACTCTTTCTTCTTTTAAATCGAATGGTTCGGATTTACCAATATTTGAAATTAGCTGTTTAAGAGGTTGTGTTATTGGTCTATAAGTTTGTTCTAATTCGGACTGAGCGGTAGAAGTAGCTAATTTCAAGCTTCGATATTTCTGCTTCACGGCTTGTCTCGATTTTATTAATTCTCTAGCTAAACGTTTATCCATGCTGTACAAGTTTTAAGTGAAATAAAACTGCAAATTTTTCACTTTTATAAATATATAAAGGAATCGAATTTACTCCTGTATCTGCCGTGATTTACTTCACAATCTTTGTCAATTACAAGAAAGCCATATGGATCCATCCAACAGTTAGCACAAATATTTTTAAACTGATCAAATATCATATCCAATATACAGTGGTCGTTATATATATATGTTTTAAACTCAAACAGTCCTGTTTAAATAAAATTAATAAGTTGGAATTTTCTCGAATTAGACGTTTAAGGATTGAGGAATATCCTTGAAAAATAAAAAAACAATCGGTGTTTCTATGCCTTCCATGCGTGAAATAGTCCCTAATAACAGATTGCTTACAAAAACGAATATCGTCAAAAATGATAACGGAATTTGGCTTTATCTCATGAGGTGAAATAATGTTCTCATCGCTATCGTATTCAAAGTATCCAATTTCTTTCATAGGCTTTAACAACTTTCTTAAATATTCATATTTTGGTTGATCTAATGACTTTGAATAAACATAGACATTTTCAAACCTAATTCCATTAGGATGCTCGAGCAGTGTAAGCATAACATTGGTTTTACCGCTACCACTGCAACCATGAGTCCTCTTTTTGAACCACCGCAAAATAAGTCACCATGCTTTCTCAACTGGTTTTTTGTCATGATTATTTACTGGTAAGGATAATTTTTGTTTTTCAATCCTCATTCTTAATCACACTAGTAAATATTTTTAGCTGTAAAAGTATTTTTACCAGAAAAAATGTCAATGTGTTTTTAGTATAAAAAGAATTTCAATGAATGTGGGTCGGCATAAGTTGAAAAAAACTATCAAAAGACGTAATAGAAAAGACTCTGGTTTAGTAAATAAATTAATTAGTAAACTACCCTTCGAAGTTTATATACCAGGATATAATTATTGTGGTCCAGGCACCAACTTGGAGAAAAGATTAACTAGAGGTGATACGATATATCATACTCTCAGACTGAAGATTTATCAAGAAGACACATATCTGACCAAATATTAGAAAAAAAAGCCTGGGATAGGGTAAAAGCTAAGGATTCTTCTATTGGTGAAAAAATTGCAGCTCTAAGTGTTGCAGGAATAATGAAGAGTAAAAGAAAGTTCGGTTTGGGATTTAAAGATAAAAAAAGGGGTAAACTTAAATTGAGAAAAAAACGTATCATTCGAACACCCAAAAAAGTTGGAGGATTTCTACCTCTTTTGTTTCCCATTCTTGGCGCCCTGAGTGCACTAGGTGGAGGCGCGGCAGGAATTGCTAAGGCAGTAAATGATGCTAAAGCAGCTAAACAGCAACTAGAAGAAATACATAGGCATAATACTGCAATGGAAAATGCTTCTAAAGAAGGCAAAGGATTATATATTAGACCATATAAAGGCAAAGGATTATATATTAGACCATATAAAGGAAAAGGATTATTTATTAGACCTTATAAAGCAGGATCAGTCAAAATGAAAGCAATTAGACAAAAAAAACTCAAAATAAGTTTTCCAAAAAGAGCACTTACGAACAATGATATTATTAAAGATGTAAAGCTGTTAAAAATAACTGGCTTTAGAGGTGTTTTTATGCTCGATGAACTTCCAAAAAAAATTAATCTGAAAGAGTGTGGTATTGTAAGTTTGGATAAAAAACAAAATAAAGGATCTCATTGGACTGCTTATATTAAAAATAACAAAAATGTATTATATTTTGATAGTTATGGAAATTTAAAACCACCTTTTGAACTTCTCAAATATTTTAATTCGAATGGCAAAGTGGATGTATTTTATACTTATGAACACAAACAAAAATTTAATTCATATAACTGTGGTCAACTATCCCTAAAATTTTTGCAAAAAATATATAAACTCATTATTTGTTGTAATATCTCATTCATAAATAAACTGCAATGTCCACCACAATTGCCATATCAGGAAACAGTTCTGTTTTGTCTGCTGATTTTAATCCGCCCATATATTTAAAGGATGGAAAACAATATTACCTGGGTTTAGCTGATTTTGAAACGTTTATGACTATTCCCAATATAAAAGAAGGATATAATAAATTTTATATAGATAATAAAGTAATTGTTATTCCCGACGGAACTTATGACATTACAGATATAGAAACATACATAAGAGAAAGTATAGAAAATTTATTTCCAAATGAAATTTTTTTTTTCTTTTAAAAGCAAATGTTAACACTCTAAAAACTTTTTTAATGTGTAGTAGAAAAATTGATTTTACCAAGGAAGATTCGATAGGAAAAATGTTGGGTTTTAATAGCAGGATACTAAAAGCTATGAAAGAGGAAGAATCAGATAATGTTGCAAAAATAACTAAGGTGAATGCTATTTGTATTGATTGTAATATTTGTGTCGGTTCTTACAGTAATGGTAAAACTGTTCATATTATTCACCAGTTTTATCTAACTGTAGCTCCAGGTTATAAAATAGTGGAATCTCCTTTGCCCATTTTGTATTATCCAGTTAGCGTCAAAGCAATTAACAATATAACTGTTAAAATAGTTGATCAAGACGGAGAACTTATCAGTTTTAGAGGAGAAACTATAACAGTAAGGTTACATTTACAAGCTAGTGACATATAAAATGGTTGTTAGATATAATAGAGCCCTTGGAATGAGACTTGCACCTACCACTATAAACAAATTAAAAACTTATAAAAAGAAAAAGACTAAATAACAGTTCAGTATCAAATCCAACACCAACAAGTTAAGATGAGATAATCGTAAATCTCACATCTTTGGGTTTCACTGTTTTAAAATATTGAACATATTAAACGTAAACGAAAAGCTTTATGTAGACAATTCCATCGTTAGTTCAGAGCTTCACACATATCAACCATATATTTCTTCAAAATTCAATTACAGTGATGAAATAAGGATCCCAATTCAAGAACTCGATGCTTACACTCTACCATCAGATAGTTTACTTTATATAGAAGGAAAATTAACTAATACAGAAGATAAATATAAGAAAGAATTGCTATTTATTAACAATGGTATAGCCTTTTTGTTCAGAAAAATCTGCTATGAACTAAACGGAATTACTATAGATTCAATAAGAAATGTTGGATTAGCATCAACCTTAAAAAGTTACCTTTCCCACAATACCAACGAAAGTTTAAAACTGGAAAATGCAGGTTGGTATTCACATCGAAAAGAAGATGATAAAATTTTAGTTGATAATGATGGAAAATTCTCCGTATCCATACCACTAAAAATGCTTTTAGGATTTTTTGAAGATTACAGAAAAATTATTATGACTATGAAACAGAAATTAGTTCTTATTAGATCAACTGATGATTTAGATGGTGTTATCTTCAAAGAAGATCTGGCACACCCTGTTAGTGCTCCTGACACTCCATTGGTTACTTTCGATAAAATTGGAAAGTTCCTCACATTCTAGTTGATATGCCACAACAACTTGCTCTATCAAAAATATATGATTCAGGAGTTGGGAACTTGTTGAATATTCTTCTCTAACCGAAACAACCTGTCACACATGGCCGGTAAAAACTAGTAAACTAGAAGCTCCTCGTCATGTTGTGATTGGCTTTCAAGAAAACAGAAAAGGGAAAATTGCTAAAGATATTAGAGTATTTTTAAATTCTGAAAGATATCCTTATCACGATTTGTACTTAAATTTCGAAGAAAAGAAATTTTCTGCTTTATACGAAATGTTTGCCAACTTTAGCCAGTCTTACTATGGTGTTCAAATCAACCCATTTTTAATCCTGAACAATTCAAAAACATTAGTCCTATTACACATATTGATTGCTCCCATCAAAAAGAAACAATTCAAACGGGATCCGTAGTAATGAGAATTGAATTTGAGACACACAATGCAATTAAAAAAGATACTTCTGCTTATTGTCTTATTTTACATGACAAATTAATTAGCTACAACCCTCTTACTAAAATTGTGAAACAATTATAAACTTTATCCCCACTATTTTCATATTTCGATTTAATTTAAAGGGATTTTCAAAAGCTTTTAGTTTTAGTCATGACATCAAAACTACAACAAATTGAAAAATTTATTTTTAAAATTAATCAACTGAAAGAAGAAATTGCAAATTATTCAAGTAAAAAAATTCTCATTAAAAAAATTTGCTGCTTTGAAAATATGAGATTGGTTATAGATATTCAAGGATTCAAGGATGAAAAAAATAAATTTATACCAAAAGAGCTTGCAGCTTTTGATGGTTATGAAATGATTCATTACATTTTTAAAAAGCCTTTTCCAATGGAGTTTCTTTCACCTGATTGTCACAAGCAGGCGGTATGGCTAATGAAAAATCATCATTGTATACATTGGAATAATGGATTTACTCCATTACATCATTTCCCAAAAATAATTGAAACACTTTCGAAGAAAGCAGATTTGGTTTTTGTAAAAGGAACCGAAAAAAGGGATTTTATAGAGAAATATTCTAAAAAGCCTATGATTAAAATAGATGAACAACCAGCGCTAAAGCTAATGGAACCAAAATGCTTCTATCATTCAAAATCACCTTGTATATGTGCTTTGACAAATGTGTTATTTTTATATGACAATTGTTTTATGAATGAATAAAAATATAAAAAAACTTAATTACATTTTTATTTTGCATTAACTAACCATGACTGAATACAATTAATATGATACCTTAAATCTAATTTTCTAAATTCATTTAAAAGTTCATACTCATTTTTATATTTTAAATAATCATTACAAAATTTAGCGGCTAATTTACATTATTCCATTCGATCTATATTCTTAACGTATGCTGACAAATCTTGTGCTTCTGCGTCTTCTTCACCTACAATTGATAAATATTGGAAGTATGCAGCAGATATAATAAACTCTTCATACATTTCAGTAACCACTTGCTCCATTGTGAATATTATTAAATTTATTCTTCTTTTACAATTTCTTGAAGAATAGTATCCTCGTCAATAAATTGCTTCAAGTCTTTTAAATAGTAACCAAAGCCAATATCTTTTAGATCTTGAATAAGTTGAAAAAACAGATTGATTACAATAAAAGTCTATCCACTCCGGACCACTTTCCATAGAATATGAGAAATAGGTTTTTGAAAGATTACTAAATTTGTCCTCTAATAATTTAACTGCAATCAGCAACTCAGCCATTTAATTTATTTAACATAATATCTTAAATATGTGGGGGGAAATCTCTTGCGAATAGGATTAACTTTTCTTGATAATACCTGTTTTTTATCTTCGTATAATTGAAACCTCTTTTGGCAATAATAGCAGGTATAAATTGGCAATCTTACCTATAAATTCTATTAGGTGGCTTAATTCTCCTACAAAGTATGATTTCCCAAATGTATTGAAAAACGTAGTAAGGCTTATAATTCCTTCTAAATAATCATCACAACAGTCAATTGCTTCCAAATAATCTCGTTTCAGTGGATAAAACAGCTTGGTGTATTCATCTTTCGAAATCACTTCAAAGAAATTGAGATATTTAACTTTTAACTGTCTGATAGATGTAGCTAATTTTTCGCGATTACACATAATTCACTTATTACTTGACACATTTTTTCTTTTTGTTTTATACACAATTGGTGGAAAAATTCAAAAATAACTTTTTACGCAACTCGAGCACAGCTTAGTAAATGTGCCTCAGCATACTAAAATGATCTTGATGCACCTATTTATAAGACTTAAGAATGCAAAATCAAATGTGGGAGGACAAAGAGAAAAAATTAAAAATATGATGCGAATATGAATAAAAGGGGAGGAAGATAAGAATGAGGGACATGAGAGAGAGGAAGAGGAGGACGAGGAGGCGCTCCCCTATTTTACCTACTGGTTGATGATATAGTAACATATTTTACTGGAACCTACTGACAGACAATTATAATAATTTTTAGATTATATAAATAAACTACACACAAATATAAAATTTACATTAGAAAATAATAAATTAATTCCTTAGACTTAACTAGTAAAAGCATCAAGAATAACACGAGTTTCAAATTTTCCATAGTCCATCTCCATACAGACATTTTTAGGAAATAAGAAGGTACCCGTATGGACTGTCACATAATATGTTTGAACTTAAAATTTAAATCTCCACTATAATTACCAAAACCTATTTATATCTTTAAAATATACATAAAAAAAATAAACTACAATACAGAATAATGATTATACATTCCTCAATTATTCAATTTATTCCCCTAATTATTATTTCTAAACTCCACGAAAATAGTCTGCAGAGCTATATAAAAATAGTTTTATTAAAATAGTTTTAAATGTTTCATAGTTTTCGACAATAAAATGTTTAGACAATCTACGGAATATATTTTCTTTTGAATTTTTGATCTTATTAGGCAGTACATTATATATTTTGGGACCCAAGTACTGAATTGACCTTTTTTGAAATTCATTATCACATCTTGGTACTGTTAAGTGTTTATTGACATTATTTCGGGTGCCAAAGTTATGGAAAATAGCCTGCCCAACACCACGTTTATAAATATACATACATACAGTATGACAAAAAAGTGTACGGATGCTTACTATTTCATGATTATACAGAATACGAGTAGGGCACAAAATTTCTCTTTTAAAAATTATTTTTAATATTCTATTTTGTAAGACTTTCAGGGGTTTCAAGGTGGTGTTGTACATGCTACCCCACACCAAGACACCATAACGCAAAATAGACTCCACTAGGCTATGATACATGGACAACAACATATGAGAATTAAGAATTTGTCTTAGAGCATAAAACTTATAAATCAGAAATTTATATTTTTTTTAAGGTAATTTACATGTAAGTCCCATTTCAAGAATTAATCGATAGCAACTCTAAGATACTTAGTGCTTTTTGTTTCGTAAATTTTTTCAGATAAGTTATTTACTTCTTTACTTTACTTTACTACTGTACTGAAATGATGGTCAGTTTATATCTATTTTTGAAAAGTCAATATAATTCGTTTTTTGTACGTTAAGGGATAGTTTGTGTAGGTCAAGCCATTTTTTGATTACTTCAATACCCTTTATCAAACTTTCTTTTGTTTCTGCCCAGGTTGTACCACTAAAGACGATTGCAGTATCATCTGCAAATGAAATAATCTTGCCCTTTATATCAAGCTCATTTATTGATTTTAGATAAAGATTAAAGAGGATAGGCCCCAGAACAGTATCCTGCGGAACTCCAATTTTGACAGTACATGGGTCACTAAGAGTTTCGCGTATTTTCACATGTTGCTGTCTATCTATAAGATAGTTTTCAAAAACCCCTAACACCGTGCCCCTTACTCCATTGTGTTCAAGAACATCAAGAAGCTCTTTGTGAGGCACCGTGTCAAAGGCCTTCGCCAGATCCAAAAACACTGCCAAATACTTCTCATTGTTATCCAATTTGATTCGAAACTGCTCTCTCAATACCTAGCATCACTCGAATTTAAGCCCTCGGTGAATCCAAATTGACTTTCCGATAGAAGATTATTTTCTTTCTTTCAAGCATTTTTCGAATATCTTGGAAAAGTTGGTTATAATACTAATTGTTCTATAATTATTAATTATTTTTGAATCCCCGGATTTTAAAATAGGTGTTATTATGGAACTCTTAAATTGTGTAGGGACAACACCAGTTTCAAAAATAAGATTAAAAATATGTTTCAGAGAAGCAAGTAAGTGAGGATGCAGATACTTAATGATGTTGACTGTTACCCCATCATGTCCCCGAGCACTATTATTTTTTAGACCATTTATATTTTTAATAATTTCATTGCAAATAGAAATTTTATTGTACATATGCAGACCCACCTCTGAAAAATATTTATTACAGAAATCTGCCATATTCTTGTCATTTAAAAACAATTTACTGTCATCTGTAATATTAATATAATTATTATGTTTGAATTTGTAATATCAGCAATAATTTCATAAGTTTTTTTAGATTTTGTTTGTTCTATTCTATTTTTGTTTTATAATAAAGATTTTTTGTATTGTTAATAATCTTTTTTAATGCATCTCTGTGTTTTATAGAAGTGATAATACCTGCTAAAATCCATGGCTTTATTTTGTTGGACTGTTTTACTCTAATGGTTTTTGTTGTTTTACAAAGTGAATATAAGTTAAGAAATTTATGGATAAATTTTTGATATGCTATTTGAGGATCTGTCAGATATACAATGTCAAGACATGTCTCATGCTGGAATAACTGGTTTAATTTTTGTTCGTCTACCTTTATTATTGTTCTTGTTTTTGTTTTTTTTTAAATCATATTGTTCTATCTGGGAAATGTTGAGCATAACCGGATAATGGTCACTAATGTCATAATTAATTATGTAAGTATTTAATTTCAAGTTATTTAATTTTAGGTTATTTCTAATGAAGACATGATCCAAACAGGCATCCGAAATTTCTCTAGTGATTGAATTTATGTGGGGCTGCAAACCATGCACTGCCAACGAAGAGCAATAATTAACAACCTTTTTATCGGAGTTATCTAATAAGTTGATATTAATATCTCTTATAAATATCTCAATATTTTTTGATAGGGTTTGAGTAAGATAATCATTTAAATCGTAAATAAAGTGATCAATAGAAGTTTGTGGAGAGCGGTAAACACAAGTAACGCCATATGTAATATTCTTAATATTGCAATTAATTCTGATAACTGATATTCCAGTTGTATTTAAATAAAGTGTTTTAACTTCTGCATTTAATTTTGTTTTAATTAATATTATTACATCGTCGTTTTTATTTATGTTGCCATTATTGTAAAATGTTGTATATCCCTTCATAAAAAACTCAGCATGTGAATATGATTCTATAAATGACAGACACTCGTCAACATTTTTTCTAATGCTCCTAATATTTAAGAGAAGAACATTCAAAGCTTTGTTAGATTTATCAATCTTAGAGGTTATATCTAAAGGTCCGACAGTCTCACAACAAATATCACAGTTTATCGAGTTAAGAAGATCAACTTCTGGTTGTTTAGACATAGTTTATTTTGCTTTTTAAGACTTCCAGATGATACTTGTAGGTCGGGCATTCAAAGTCCGTAGCTGCATGATTTAAATCATGATGAGTGTTGTACTTCTTGTTGGAAATTTCACAGTTTGTACATTTTCTGGCAACAGATAGGGTGCAGTCTTTTCGCCACAGTGAGCAAAGGCAGTCTTGTTTTAACAATTTGCATTATCATGATAAGACCCATTACATTCAAAGCATTGTTTTATATTTAAGTTCTCGTATACTTGGTATCGCTCCCATTCAATATACAATTTTTTATGGTATTCATAAATAAAGCTGGGGTACAATCAGCAAAAACTGTTTTAGTGTTTGACTTACTTTGTTTTATATATGTAACCTTAAAAATATCATCATCATTAAGAATGTGTTCTGTTTCCTAATGGATTTCTCTATATCGCCAGCTAACATCCCTCTGTTGAATAAAATAATTTTAATTTGAGGGTTGCGAAGTTTCGTTTTTTCTACTTCGTAACATCCAGTAAGTTCATTTTGTATTTCGGTCTTTAGATTTTCAAGGCTTTTTTCATCTTTACATTTAATTAGTAATCTCCCCGAATCAAGGGGTCTAATCTTATTAATACCAGCGTTGATTTCTGATGGTTTGACATGTTTCATCATTTCCATTTTAGTTGTCTCACTGTCTTGCTGCTTGTTTGATTTAATGATAAAATTGGGTACTTAGTTGTTTTCCCGGTGACCCCACTACAACTAGCCATAACATTTGCAAAAGATTGCACAGGGCTTTGATTGTTGGACTTATCTGTTTTAGATTTAAGATATTCTAGTTCTCTATTCAGTAAGGTAATAATTTCCTCCTTGTTAGTTATTATTTCCGCCTTGCTAGCAAGGATTTCATCCTTACTTTCTATTATTTTCTTGAGCAAATTAATTGTTTGGATGTCATTACAAGTTTGACAGTAAAATTTCATGATTCTTGTATCTTTGAGTTCAAGAACTTTAATTTCCGACGCTGTAAGTTTTGCACAGGTCTTACAAATTGGTCTTGCACAGTTATCACAGTTATAAGTTTTAAATTTGTTATCTTTACATACGTCGCACTCCATTTTTTCAGGTTATGTATGAAGTATATTTCAAAATGCTTTTTTGAAATTATATCTTATTTAAAACTGCTACCTTCATTCACAGGCCTACATTGTAGCCTAATCTTATAGTTAATGCACTTTTTCTTTTGTTTACTTAAGTTTTGAGGTTGGAAATATATATATTGGTATGTAATATTAGTTAAACAGAATTACATTTCCTCAACTTTGTTAAATAAAACATAGGTAATCTTAAACCGAGCAATGTACATTACTAGAACCATCTTAAATTTGGTTGTTTGAGGCACACCAAAATATACAAATTTTTTTCAGAAACATCAAATATTAAAAAGAGATTTTATAATAATTTTACATAGTTAGTTAATTCTTTATTCACGCCTTTAATATATTACAAGGTAATACTTATGCTAAGACCCCAATTGGGGTATCGATCATGTCACAATAAGTCTTAAAACTAGAAATACCAACAGCTAAATAAACTTTAAGACAATAAGATTATAATAAAACATAAAACCAATCAACATTTAAATTCAGTTAAAAGTAAAATAAAATTATAATAAATTAATATATAAAGAAACAAGTTTATATTTAGTACAGTGCCTCATTTATAGTATTAACATCCTCAAAAAATTATCTCAGACTATATTATGATCTGTCCTTTAAAAATGCTTTAAGCCTATGCCAAACCTTACTAGAAGGTTATTGTCTCAAAGGTAGGGGGGAGCATATTTCAGACCTTAATTATGTTAAATACAACATTTCTTTGTACAAATGAAAAATTTGGTTTTTCAGTCCTGAGGTTTGTTTTAAATCTTGTATCATAAGAATGTTGTCACATCTTATCAGAGAAAAGGGAAAAATTATTAATTAAAAGTTAACACATTCGAGAATATAGGGGCCATACAAAGTAAGTATACCAGTTTCCCTGAATACCTGCCTGCAGCTGCCTCAACATCCCATGCCAACTATAATGTATGCATTTTTCGAGTAATAAAAATATTCAATCTGGTTGAACAGAATTTCCCCAAAATAATAAACCGTAGATAATATGAGACTGGACATGCACGATATGCTGTGAGAGATACTTGCCACCCAACATTATTGTGAATAACTCGAAGAGCATAGCCATACCTACTGACCCCTGCTGCAAGCTGTTTAACATGGGGCTTCCAATTTACCCACTGGTAATATTACTCCCAAAAAAAGAAACCTTTTTTTGATTTTATGTTTGTATTTTTATATATTATATGTAATTTAGAGACATTGAGGGGAAGTTTGTTATCCACAAACCAACCCCCCAATGCATCCAAGGACTCAGTCTTCTGGTCTGGTCTGCACATGCTCGTTCATCATTCTCACTGAAAATCAGCCAAAAGAACGACACCACAATCAGTAATGCCAACAAGGTTATTTGTGCATATGATGAAAAGCAGTGGTCCCAAGATAGAACCCTGAGGAACATCTCACTTAATGATAGTGCTATCTGAAAGTACCCTTTTCTCCTGAGTTGTTGGCTTCAATGACACATTTTTCATGTTCCCAAAGGTATTACACAACCAAGTCGAATGCCACACCCCTGATACCATATCGCTTAAGCTTGTTGCACAGAACAGCATGATCAACACTATCAAATGCCTTAGATAAATCAAGAAACAAGTCTGCGATAAATTTGCTGTCATTTATAGAGTTTAATACTGCTCCAAAGCCTGATAAATGGCATGAACTGTAGATTTTTTTTATGAAAAACAATTTTGCCTATCTGAGGTTAAATGAAAATGAAAAATTTATTTACAGTTAAAAAACCATTACAATAGCTTAACATGATAGTGATAAAAGGTTTTAGAAAAAAAAAATTGAATTATGTACCAGCTTAATTTCCTACAGTTAAGTATTGTAATGTTATTGTTAGATTGTTTACATTCTTGTTACTATATTTGGTATTGCAATTTATTGCACAATGTGTCTAATAAACATATTTCATTTCATTCAGGTAATTTATTTAAACATTCAATGATGGATAAGAGCCTAACTTAAGTATGATACCACTATGATCTATATACTGGGTGGTGCAACCGAGATGGGGTGGACGATTGTGGGCAAACGGAGAGGAATGTGAAAAAAAAAATTGGGATATGATTGATAGTCAAGAACGCAGTGTTTTAAAATTATACAGGGTGGTCTGAAAAGTTCGTGGTGAACCAAACTTGTGTTTTTTTAAATGGGATACCCGGTATATTATTATTTTAGTTGATTCTCCTATTCGTTGCGATCATTTTGATATAAGGTTAGTTGGGTCTAAAATTTATACCAAGGGAATGGGACGAGGTTAAAGTGGAAAAAAGGGTTATACTCCGGCCATTTTTTGAAAACAATTGAAGCAGGTATGGAAAAACCAAATATTCTATAAAATGTATTGTATCTAGGACTATAATAATCGCTTGTAAGTCCTTCAAAATTATTCACTGTTATACAGGGTGGTCAAGTTTTGCAAATTTACCTTGGATTGAATTTTTTTAAATAGAACACCCTGTATATTTTACTTTCATGTTAAAGATAACATTACTAGCTTTCAGAAAATACCATATTTGATACCTTTCTGACCAACAGTTTTTCAGTAAATTAGCTGTGAAATCAAAATTTCTTCATTTTAATACGAATTACTCTGAATTCACGTTGTTAAAATTGACAATTTAATATTAGGAGGCCATGATATCATCATAAATTGAACAAAAGATTGACAGTCCTGTCAAAACATCAAAGTGTCAGAATATTGTCATCAGTAAATAAATAAATATTGTTCTTTGATGATGCGATGCCGAAATAAAAACAAGATAGAAGCTTTTGCAAGTTTATCATAGAGATTTCAAGAAACAAGAAATGTTGTTTTCAAAAAAACGTAAAGTAATTAATAAACCAGTTACCAATGAAGATAATGCTTTGACAGTATTAATAACAGATCTTTTTTTACAAAAAAAATAAATTTAATATAAATCAACAAAAACAATGTAATTAAAACTTTTAAAAGATGTTCAACTAAACCACCGTTTTGCTGAAGGCACATTTCGAGTCTATCCATAAATGAAAGTTTCACTTTTCTCAAAGTCAGGTCTGAAATGTTGCGAAAACTGCTTATTATTCTCAACTTCATATCTTCTACTGTGGTTGGAACCTCTTTATAAACTTCTTCTTTAACATGTCCCCATAAAAAGAAATCTAGTGGCGTTAAATCGGGTGACCTCGCAGGCCACTGAACTGGTCCACCTCGCCCAATCCAATGCTCTCCTTTCCAATTATTGAGAAAATGTCTTACATGCCTATGGTAATCCGGGGGTGCTCCATCATGTTGGAACCATAAGGTATTTCTTAACATTAAAGCTAAGTCTTCGAGCAATACGGGCAACTCATTTCTCAAAAAATTTAAATAGACTTCTCCCATTAAATGCTCTTCAAAGAAATTTGGTCCTATAACATGAGAGCCAATTATACCTCCCCAAACATTAATTGGCCATTTATTTTGATGGTCCACCTGACGAATCCAATGTGGATTTTCGGTTGAATAATAGTGCATATTATGTTTGTTAACCAAGCCGTTGCTTTTAAAAGTTGCTTCATCTGAAAACAGCACCCTATCTACAAAACCTGGATTATCCCAAATTGCATTTAAAAACCAAATTGAAAACTCTTGTCGTTGGACGTAATCGCGATCATACAGTTCTTGGTGTAATTCAATGTGGTAGGCATGATATTTATGTTGTTTCAGAATCCGTTTAATACTAGTGCGTTCAATATCAGTAGCTCTCTCAATTTCCCGGGTACTTGTGTGTGGATTTTCTTGCACTGTCAATTCAATTCAATTCAATTCATTTATTACGGAAATCATTTACAGTATAAACTTTTCGTCGTCAATAATATATAATAAGTAATTAAAACATGATTAAAAAATATACAATTACAGGACATTTAAAGAACACTTAAAGTTAACAGAAAACAATAAAATGGTCTAAAAATATACTAAAAATACATATACAATACAAAAATACTCAGTTAAAATCTACTAATAAAAAACTAGCCAAATCATATGGTATAGGCCATAACAATATTCAGGATGCACTGAGCTTATTAGGCAGGAAAATAGATTCAGTGTGCTTCTTGGTATTAGTTAATAAAATTAGAATCCATGAACTCTTGCATACTGAAGAAAACATTATTTATAAGAATCAGCTTAATCTTAGTTTTAAATTAGTTGGTAAGTCTTTTATTTCTAGTGGTAGTTTGTTAAAACATTTTGGGCTATAGTAATTTGTGGAAATCCTTGATCTTTCCAACCGATGGTATTCAATATCTTCGTGAGCTCTGATATTGATCTCCATTCTGCTACTGTGATTTGTATGAATGTCTCTGATCATATGGGTCAGTTGGTGGAGTTTGTAGTCGATGACGTAAAATCGGGCTATAGTCAGGTAAGGAAAGTGTGCAGGCCAATAACACGGATGGGCATGTTTCAGTTTTACCATATAGTGAACGAGAGCTCATGGGCCTTTATGGAGTATGACATTGATGTGCATCGGAAGTGTGACAAGTTTATTGAAACACTGGAAGGTGCATATCTTCGGTCGTTTCCTGAAAGGACCTATCTTGTGAGATCTGACCAATCAAATAGGATCACCTGGTTTAATGATGAACTCAGAGCAATGCGGAATCATTTAAATTTTCTAGAAGAACTGAAAATGCAATATAATTATGTGGGTATTGAACAACAATTTAAAAATTATAAAAAACTTTATAAGCCTAGCAAAAATTAGAGCTAATGATGATTTTATCAGAACATCTTCAAATCCCTCTAGGTCTATGTGGCAGTTGATAAATGAACAACGGGGTAAAACTAACCATTATGATGCATGTAATGACCTAACGCCAGACGACTTTAACAATTTTTTTTCAAACATTGCCCTACATTTAACAAAAGATATTCCCCTTTCAAATACTAATCCAGTTCATAACTTATCACATCTCGCTGCTCCATTTAGTTCATTTACATTTACTGAGGTAACTTTTAACCAAGTCAGGGATGTTATTAATAATTTAAAAAATAAAAACAGTCGGGACATTTTTGGCTTAAATGTAAAATTAATTAAATCTGTTCAAAACTGCATTTTGGCTCCATTAACAAAACTAATTAACCTTTGTTTTCAAAATAATATTTTTCCCAATAGTCTGAAGAAAGCTATAGTTGTGCCAGTGCATAAAAAGGGTGATACATCAGTCCCAGAGAATTTTAGGCCAATATCTCTTTTGCCAATAATATCAAAAATTATAGAAAAATGCATGGCATTTAAAATAATGCAATTCTTTGAGACTAACAGCCTTTTTACTGACTGTCAGTTCGGTTTTAGAAGGGATAAGAATACTGTCCTCGGTATAATAAATCTTGTGTCCACAATTTTGGAAGCATTTCATAAGATGCAGTATGATTCTGTATTGTTCTGTGACCTAAGCAAGGCTTTTGACTGTGTCGATCATGGTATCGTCCTGCGTAAACTTGAATTCTACAACTTTCATCCAGATAGTATACAGCTACTGAAGTCGTATCTTGGGGATAGCTGTCAGGTAGTGAGGTTTGGTGGAGTGTTGTCGGCGCAAAGCACAATTAATCTGGGTGTACCACAAGGATCAGTGTTGGGTCCAGTCCTATTCTTAATTTACGTAAATGACCTTCCTGCATGTGAACCAATGGGAAAGTATACGCTTTTCGCTGATGACACGACAGTTTCCTTCACAGCTGACACACTTGAGGGTTCGCTGGAGGGGTTGTCTTTGGCGCAGGAGAGGGATAAAACCTGGTTTTGCTCAAATAGGCTCCTGTTGAATGAAGGCAAAACTAATAGAGTCGTATTTTCAATGAGAGAACTGCAGGAAGTAAACAATATTTCTGAGGTTGGCTTTCTAGGTGTGACCATGGATTCAAGGCTACAGTGGGGCTCACATATTAGTAAACTAGCAAAAAAGTTAAATACGAGCTTGTTTGTGCTCCGAAGTCTCTCAAGGTGTGTCTCTGCGGTTGTACTAAGAACGGCATATTTTGCCCTATTTCAGTCTAATTTAGCGTATGCAATCCTTGCTTGGGGACACTCCGCTGAGGTACACCGGGTTTTTCGTTTACAACGGAAGGCGGTTCGTCTGATGTCTGGCCTCTTATAGAGATGACTGCAAACAAAAATTCTCAGAGTTGGGACTATTGACTGTACCATGTATGTTTATTTTAGAATGTGTCTTATATGTTAAGCGGAATGGAGAGTTGTTTAGGGCACACGGGGATATTCATGACTACAATACCAGAGAAAGAGAAAACTTGTTGACTGCATACAGGCGACTAAAGAGGTGCTAGGATGGCCCGGGGTACTGGGCGATTAAGTTCTATAATGTTTTACCGGTGTATATAAAAGTTTTAATAGGTTTAAGTTTTAAAAAGAAGGTTAGGGAGATTCTAATAAGGAACGCTTTTTATTCTTTTAACGAATTTCTTAACTATAATTTTAATCTGTTGCAAAGCTGTTAAATGTATGTGTAAATTGTATTTTTCAACATTTTATTGTATTAACTATATTCTTTTCTTTGACGTGTGTAAACATTGTATTATGTACTTAGTATGAATAAATTATTGAGTATTGAGTATTGAGTAACACTCTGACAGCCCCTCTCTGAAGACCAAAGACCCTGCTCGCATGAGCGGAGTGTCCCCAGGCCAATATCCCATAGCAAGCAATGGATTGGAAGACTCCATGAAATGCCTGAAGGAGACAATGTTGAGGCAAAACAGATTTTAGGTTTTTTAAAAGAAATATGCTTTTTGAAAGACGCTCAGCCATGCGCCCAACATGCCTGTCAAACCTCAAAGATGGGTCCAAGTATATCCCCAAAAATTTTATCTCCTCTGTATTCTCTTTATCCACCTGTCTTAGCCCAAAGGTAATCCTTTCAGTTTTTCCCTCATTCAATGCAAGCCTGTTGGGCAAGAACCAGTCTCTCAACTCACTTACATTATCGTTCGTTCTTTCATTCAGCATGTCAATTGATACATCACACCCAGAGATAGAGGTATCATCCGCAAAAAGTGTTAACTTAGAGAGAGGAATTGAGTTGCCTATGTCATTAATGTATATAAGAAAAAGCAGTGGCCCTAAAACAGAGCCCTGCGGTACCCCATAATGAACCGTTGCCTCTGAGGAATGCTGACCTCTATATGCAGTGATTTGCTTCCTGCCCTCTAGGTAGCTGCCGATCAGTGAGACAGCCCCCTTCCCAACTCCGTAATACTTAAGTTTATCCAACAGAAAGGCATGAGAAACACAGTCAAAGGCATTCGAGAGGTCACAACATATTGTGCTAACATACTCACCCCTTTCGAAAGCACCCGCTATGTATTCCATGAGGTCCAGGACCGCCAGAGATGTTGATCTATTTGCCCTGAAACCAAACTGACTGCTGGAGAAGAGATCATAAGTATGAAAGTAATGGTAAAGTTGATCCTTTAACAATCTTTCAAAAATCTTTGAGAGAACTGGGACAAGAGACAATCCTGAACATTTTTCGCGCAATTGTGAAATTTTTGGTGAAGTATCACGTTAATCGCGGCTAAAACGGTTTTAGAGTACGGAAAAATGTGAAAACCTACTGTGAAAATGAAGGAGACTCTTCGTTCAGCCCTGAAATGAGAAAAGTTTGGCTTTTGTTTTTCATTTTTTCAATTGGAGTAATATAACCCAACTTTGTTAGAGATAATAATAGTGAAGTTGACAGCTTCCTTTCACTCAGTTTGCGTTAACTATGAGAATCAACTGGACTCAAAACACTGTCAAAGCATTATCTTCATTGGTAACTGGTTTATTAATTACTTTACGTTTTTAAAAGCAACATTGCCTGTTTCTTGAAACCTCTCTAATAAACTTGCAAAAGCTTCAGGTCTTGGTTTTTTTTCGGCATCGGGATATCGTACCGCATAAACCCTGCTTGCTAGTAAAGGGTTTTTTTGACACTCGCCCAACATAAAAGTCATGTTTATCAACTCTGGAGTACTCAAACTCATTGTTACTTAACAATTTTTCGGCTTATCGTCAAAAAACAATGGTAATTGATGCCAATTCTCTGACACTTTGCGGTTTTGACAAGAATGTCAATCTTTCTTTTCATTTATGATTATATCATGGCCTCCTTATATTATAGGTAGTCAATTTAAGCGAAATAATACCGTTTCTGTTAGAATGAGTAAATTTTGGTTTCACGGTTAATTTACTAAAAAACTGTTGTTTAGAAAGATATCAAATAGGGTATTTTCTGAAAGCTGGCGATGTTATCTTTAATATGACAGTAAAATAATGGGGTGTTCCATTTAAAAAAATTCAATCCAAGGTAAATTTGCAAAACTTGACCACCCTGTATAACAGTGAATAATTTTGAACGACTTACAAGCGATTATTGTAATCCTAGATACAATACATTTTATAGAATATTTGGTTTCTCCATACCTGCTTCAATTGTTTTCAAAAAATGGCCAGAGTATAACCCTTTTTTCCACTTTAACTTTGGTATAAATTTTAGACCCAACAAACCTCATATCAAAATGATCGTAACGAATAGGAGAATCAACTAAAATAATAATATACCGGGTGTCCCATTTAAAAAAACACAAGTTTGGTTCACCACGAACTTTTCAGACCACCCTGTATAATGGGTATAATTTTAAAACACAGCGTTCTTGACTATCAATCATATCCCAAAAATGCTTTTTCAAATTCCTCTCCGTTTGCCCACAATCGTCCACCCCATCTTGGTTGCACCACCCTGTATACATGTATACACTCTCAAAAACTAAGACGGTGATGAAATGAAATGAAATGCATATATTTTTCCTATCTTACAAAATTATTATAAACTTAAGGTTAATTACATTTTAAGCAGATAAACATGCAATTTAGTACCCAGTGGGTGGAGGACATGTCACTTACAAAATGTTTAAAATCTTAAAAGACATAGTACACAATTTAAAACACTATACCTACATTTACTAATAATAATAATAACATACATTAAAAAGTTTTACACATTAAACATTAATCACAAAGTTTAAAATTTATTTTATAACAAAACATTATTTTATAACAACAACAAAGTTCCTTAGGCGACTTTAATTAAATGTATCACAGAAATATTCATCCAGAGCATAGTAAGCCCGCTTTATGAGAAAATTTTTGAGATTTTTTTTAAGTTTATCAAGATGAAAATTTTTAGTGTTGTTTCGCAATTTATTATATATTTTTATTATTGAATACTTCACATTCTTTTGAATATACGTAAAGTTACATTTTGTAGATCTTAGATCTTCTTTATGTCTAGTATTATGAGAATGATTTCTCTTTGAATCATCAAAAAGATTTTTGTTTTCCTTGACAAATATTATATATATATATATATATATATATATATATATATATATATATATATATATATATATATATATATATATATATATATATATGTAGAGATAAAAGTAAGAATTTTGTTTTCAGTATATTTAGTTCTACAGGTCTCAAAATTTTTGAGATTAAAGATGCTTCATATACATCTCTTTTGTAACACAAAAATTCTGTTTGCCTCCGGGCCCCTTGCCCAAAAGACGATGCCATATCTCATACGCGAATGTACATATGCATGATATGCCATTATTGCTGTTTCAGAATTGATGTGAGATGCAATAACTCTCAAGGCATAGCAATATCTAGCTATTTTATTTGCAAGGTTATCAATGTGAGGTCGCCAGTCCAACCTATGATCTACTTCGATCCCTAGAAAGGTAGCCGAGTTTACAGTTTGTATAATATTATTACTGTTTTTGTAGGTAGACTGATTTGGAGCAGTTTGGTAGTTGAACTTGACAAGCTTAGTTTTATCGATGTTTAATAACAAGTTATTAGAATTGAACCAATTTTCCAAAAGACTAAGAGCATTAAAAATTTCATCAGACTCTGATTCATTTTCTTCTAGTGACACAACAGATGTGTCATCTGCGAACTGGACTGTGTTTGGAGAAATTAGGGATAATTCATTAGTGTAAATTATATAGAGAAGCGGACCCAGTATTGATTTCGGTGGTACTCCCCTCCTTACAATTTCAGTATTAGATGTAAGATATTCATCGTTATTTATAGCCATGACTAACTGTTTACGATTTGATAAATGCGAATCTATTAATTTGTTTGTTATACCCCTTATCCCATATTTTTCCAGTTTTAAAAGAAGAACCTGGTGATCTACACTATCAAAGGCCTTTGATAAATCCAAATACATAGCAAATGTGGTCTTGCCAGAGTTTAAAGACTCTAAAACTTGACTGAGCCCCTGAAATATTGTCCTAATAGTGGATTTTTTACGCCTAAAACCATTCTGAAAATCAGAGAGTAAATTTTCCCTTTCAAAATATAAAGTTATTCTTTCATTGATTATTTTTTCAAAGATTTTGCTAAGATTGTTTAAGAGAGCTATAGGTCAATAATTTTGTATTTGGTTTTTTTCACCCTTTTTATGTACTGGCTTAATTATTGTGATCTTTAAGTCTTGGGGAAATGTACCAGTTGTCAACATTAAATTGGCTATATGAACTAAAGGAGATGAAATTATAGCTGAGACATATTTCAGTATTCAAACTGGTACTTGATCATGTCCTACAGATTTTTTGTTTTTTCAGTTTAAGATTATTTTTTCCATTTCCTACATAAAAATACTTTTATCATGGTTTTTTATGTTGTCTGTTACTGTATTATAATTTATATTTAAATTGGGACAAGCATTTATATAACATTTATTTATTAAGTTTAGGATGTCTACTTCTGTTTGGTTTGAATTTTCTCTCAAGGAATCAATATAATTGTCAGTATGTTTACGTGTTTTACCTGTATATTTATATTTATTAACCAAGGTCCAGACCGGTTTGGCTGCACAATGTGAATTTTTAATATATTCTTTTTCAGAACTTGTTTTAGCATGTTTCACCACAGTTTTAAAGAGCTTTGAGTAAGTTTTATATGTTATTGGAGATACTCTTCCTAAACACAACTTTTTATACAAGCTACGCTATGTCTTTGATGACTTTTTTATCCCTGGGGTTATCCAAGATTTCTTATTATGTTTTTTGCTATCCTGTATTCTTTTCATTGGAAATATTAAGTTGAAAAAGCTATTAAAAGTATCACAAAAGTTTTTATAGGCTTGATCTACATCGGTTGAGTGGTATACATCACCCCAGTCAAGTCCTGTCAGCTCCTGTTTAAATTGCTGCATTTTTGTTTTAGAGAATATTAGCTTTTTAGGAAATATGGCACAATCCCTGGGAGGGCTGGACTCGGGAACGTCCAGAATCTGTCCCTCATGATCAGAGAGAGTATTTGTGATAACTTGCCCCTGAAAGAGACTAGTAGTATTTATGAATATATTATCAAGCAAGCTTGATGAGTTTAATGTAATTCTTGTTTGTTCGAAAATGGTTTACAATAAGTCAAAGCTGAGTAAAACATCTTTAAATAAATGATGATTTATAAAAGTATAAGTATTAAAAAATATAATAATATATATGTAGAAAAATCAAATGTGATTTGGTTATGCTTGTGCCCAAGACAAGACAAAACCGTTTTTTTAATTTTATTTTTAAAGGAATTGTTAGAGTCCGTGGATTTAGGATTTATAGTATTACACAGCCTTGCCATCCTCGTTAGTGTAGAATTCTGGCCATACTTTGTACAGTGGAACTGTATCTTATACAGATCTGGGAATGGGTAGTTCGTTTCAGGGTTGATAACCCAATCCGGGCAAGCAGGTCAGGAGCTGCAATGGTGCCATTTAACAGTGCATGAAAAAAACATATATTCTCTTCTTTTAGAAAGTAAATGAGTTCTAAAGCTATCCTGGTAGTCAACTTGCTCCCCTGATATGCCAGATTTACATGCTATTAGTCTGAGAAATCTATTCTGCACTCTCTCAATCTTCTGAATGTGAACAGCATAATGAAGGCTCCATATTGAAGAGGCGTATGAAGCAAAGTATATCACTAAAACCATTCAACGATCTCCTAATGAAACCCACGAGTTTCAATGCTGCATTAGTTATAAGGTCAATATGAAGGTTGAACCTGAGTTCTTCATCAAAAGTTACCCCTAAATCCTTAATAGAGGAAGAGCATTCGATTATGCTGTCTTGAATCTAATAATTAGCCCCTAGAAGTTGTTTAATACGGTAAAATCACATGGAGAAGCATTTCTTATTATTCAATTTTAAATCATTAACTTGGCACCAATTTACAAAACTATGATCCTTTTGGAGCCCTTCACAATCTTCTAGTGAATTAATTGTCTTGAACAATTTGAGGTCATCTGCATAAAGTAAAAGAGTGTAAAAATGTTTTATCATATACTTCACATCACACATAAAGTAGTTAAATAGAATAGAGGAAAGATATGCTCCCTGAGGCACTCCTGACGGAACCAGAATTTCGGAGGAGAGAACATTATTTATTCTGATAGATAACTTGAGATCCACATTAATAAAGAACCATAAAAACCCAGAGCTTCAAGTTGTTTAAAATAATATTCCATGATTAACCTTGTTGAATGCCTCAGAGAAATCTGTATAGATGGAGTGAACCTGATCCCGACTCTCCAAGGCACCCGACAAAAATTCCTCATAACATAAAAGATTTGTTATGGTGGAACACCCAGAATAGAATCCATGTTGCTGTGTTCAATTCCAAGGGAGATATTTTGACCACCACTAATAACTCCAGAACTTTACTTATTATGGAGAGCTTAGAGATACCTCTATAGTTTTCCACATTTGATCTGTCCCCATTTTTAAAAATAGGGCTGACAAAACCTGTTTTCCATCTACACTGCACTAAGAAGTTCCTGGGAACACCATCTGGGCCCATACCTAGGTTTGATTTTAATCCCAAGATTGCATTGAAGACATCAATCAGTGTTATTTTTAAAAGGTTCAAATCTGTGTTCTATTATGGATGTGATGTAATTCTGGGTGATCATCCTCAATAGTATTTGGTGAATCATTGAAAACTAAGGCAAAAAACTCTGGAAACTGGAACCTTTAAAAGACATTAAATTAGGGAGAATGCAAGATCCTTGTTTTCATGAACATACTTCCAAAACTCTTTGGAATTATTTTTTATTGAGTTCTTACTCAATATGTGCAATATGTTGAGATATTTTAGAAAAGATCCTACATTCTTTCCTTATGTTGGAAAATGCTGTATAATTGGACCAACTCTTGGTCACTTTGTATTTTCTATGGGCCTTTTTTTTAATAATAATAACAGATTTTAAATCATTATTCATCCATAAGAGAAATTTATAGACTTTGGCTCGACACCTAGGCACATACAACTCAAATGCATGCTCGATGATACAATAAAACCTATCCAGTAACAAGTCAACGTCATTGCAGTGAATGCTACCTAGGTAGATATTAATGTCATGATATGAGGCAGCTTTAGAATTGACGTCAAAGTTCCTGGTATGAAATTCTGAACTAGAGCGACAAGGCCGGATGAAATGCATCAATTTTGACCAAAGGTTCTTTTACAGGGGTAAAAAATTGAGGAAATTTCAGAAAATATGAGGTCAAATATGTTATTCGATTCATTAGGAATGTTGTTTAGTTGATAGAGGTTTAAATATGCAGTGTAATCTAATAAACACTGAGTTTGTGGAGAGACTCTACCCACAGGACTCACACCTAACTCATCATTTCCCCAATTAACATGAGGCAAACTGAAGTCCCCTGTTAGGATAATGTTTTCAAAATTTATATTTTTCTATTAATGAGTCAAGGGCGATGCAATTATTTTCAAATAGTTCTGTATTTGAGTTTGGGGGAAGATTGTATGATGCTGATCAAAGAAGTTAACCAACCAGGTGTAAATCACCCTCTCAAAGACCTTACTAATGTGGGAGAGGAGTGAGATAGACCTATAGTTGTAAAAATCTGTGCGTGTCACCCCTCTTATGGATTGGCTTTATTAGTACCCTTTTCAAGGAATGCGGAAACATGTTTTGTACTGTTTATGACTTCATATGATGTAACTGGCTCTAAAAAACTATGTTGATTTACTGGAATTTATGAGTAATCAATCACCTCTTTTTTTTATGTCTGGACATATATTTATTAAAAAATCATTTACTGAATTTAAAAGGTCTTTTTCGGATTTATACAAATTTTTTTTAAATAGAGACTGCTTTTTAATGTTTGGCTGAGTAATTTTCGTGACCAGAGACCAGGTTACCCTGATTTCATTTTCAGACCCTTCGATGTGTTTCTGATTTGCAAGCTCTTTAGCCTTTTTAATAATTTTTTTTAGAATACCTTTTTTTAGGTATCTTTTATAAAAACATTAGTAATATTAAATTATAAAATGTGATATAAATTTTTGGTACAAATCATTAGTATTATCCCTGAAAATGATCTGGTAAAAATATATTCCTTAGACTCAATTTTTGGTTGATTTACACAAATATCATTAACATTAAAATATAAATCAGTTAATTTTGTTTAGGTTGGGTTAAAAAGTTTCCTAATTTTAAATGAAAAATGTATATTTTTGTTTTTTGTTAAAAATTAAAAACGTTCCAAGGTATTATCCTAAACTTTAAATTTTACTGTAAAATTGTCGCACATATCTTTAAAACTGTGCTTTAAAACAGAAGTGCTATAAATAATAAAAATGTATCCAAAAAAAATATAGTGAACCTTCCTATTTTTGATCTGTTCATGTTATAAAAAAAATCAATAATTTCTTTTAACCAGAACGTCTCTCTTTATGAACCCTTTCTTTTATTAGGAATAGTGAAGTGTGACCCACTTTAGTTCCGCACATACTTATTTTTTATTTTATTAATACTTATATACTGTTCTCTTCAAAAATTTTTATTGGGCGCCATTTTGTTCCACCATATTGGATTCGTACTGCCATAATCGATTTTTGGGTATAATTTATAAATAAATTAAATAATTAGTTTTGACACTAATCTTTTAAAGACCATCATTTTGTTCCGTCATGTTAAATGCGTACGTTACTCCCTATATCATTATTAATTTTTGTGCAAAATTTGAAATCAATTGAATAAAATATCTTTGACGTTTTATTTGGTCGCCATCTTAAATTTGGTCCTATTTGATTGTGCTTTCATAAATGTAAAGGTCCAAATGATTTTCAGTATTTAATTGAAACACTACTGTACAACTTGTAGAAAATTTTAATGATTTAGGTGTAATATTTAGTACAGATTTAAGTTTCAATAAACACGCAGATATTATATTGTTAAAGGCCACTAAAATGCTAGGTTTCATATGTAGAACATGTGTAAAGATCTGCGTTATTACGGATTTTATGTGTTTGTACAACTGTCTTGATCCTAGCATTTTAAAATACAATAGTGTGATTTGGTGTCCCTTCCACAATTTTAATATAAAAAGAGTAGAGCATATCCAAAATTGTTTTGTAAAATTTTTGGTATATAAATTAAGATAAAGACTATTGTACCTGTATTCAACTAACAGAAATTAAAAATCTAAAACTACACAGACAAAATGCATTACTAGTATTCTTACATAAACCAATATCAGGAAACATAGAATATAGTAGTTTATTATTATCGATTATTTTTCGAATACCACGAAGACAGACTAGATCAAGGCAGCTTTTCCACATCACGTACTACAGAACAAATTCTGGTTCTCAATTTTAACGACACTGATTTGTTTAGATTTAGTGTTGGTAGTATTAAAAATGGGTAATAAAGTAATACTTGTACTAATTTCATTTTGGGTAAAAGGAAAATATACAAGTTTTAGTATAAGATGTATTCTTAAGTTTCTTTTTGTACTCTGTAAGTATTATTTGAAATAACTAAATAAATATATTCCCTATTAAAGATAAAAAAAATACAAATAAATAAAAAAGGTAACAAGACAAAATTAAATAAAAAATAATGATCAATACAATTAAAAAAAGTTTCAAAAAATCTCACGTCCACGTAGCAGTAGTCACTTTCGTGAGCGAGAAAAAATCAATAAAATCACGGAAATTTAATAAAATAATAAGTGGAACATTGTTTAAACGGTAGATAAACGGATCGTGAGCCCTTCACATTGTTGGTTGCAGTGGATTTGCGATATTCCTCGAGTTTTCCCATTTTTCCACACATAACCTCAAAAATGGCAACACATTGTTTTAAATGTAACAATAAATGTATTCAAAAAGAAGATAAAAATGAATTATTTGGTTATCCATGTGACATATGCAATAAAATCATTTGCAAGAATTGCTCTGGAGTAAGAAGTTCGGAGATCAGAGTGCTGATTTTAAAGGAAAGGTGTTTGAGGCATTTTTGTCCGGATTGTGCAATTTGTGTCTTCCTGTGCCCGGAAATGAAAAGAAGGCTGGATAGTCTGGAAGAAGAAGTCAACAGAATTAAAATCTCAACAATAGGCGTCACTGAGACTACCGAAAATACCCCTAATGTAAGTCGGAATTCTCCGAATAATATGACGGTAAACAGTGCTAACGAACTTGGAAACCTAGTAGCTCAGATTACCATGGAGCTAAAGAATCAATCAGATGTAGTATCAAACAAACTTGAAAAAACAGCTGAAGCAATTCGTGAATCAAACAAGGAGCTAGTTCGATTCTTAACCAAACCAATACCAGGGAATACTGCAATGCAGAATCAGGAAATGTCAGGGGATCTGTCTGCAACTGTAAATGAACCATATCTACAATACTCCACTGCAGCTAAGAAAAAAATCACACAATATAACTTAGATGTAAACACTCATGCAAACATAACAGCTGACCTTGGAACAAACACAAGGCTACTAAATGGAAATAAACCCAATCAAAACCGAAACCTAATAAAGGGAAACAATAACAAGCAATCTACAATCTCTGCAGCAGAAGAGCGTAAATGGATTTATGTGGACAACCTAAACTCTGAGTGCACCGTGGAGATGCTTAAGACCCACTTGGATGATAATAAAATCAAAGTATCCAGTTTTGAGAAGCTGGTTTCGAGACAGGAACACATGGCATCTTTTAAGATATCAGTTCCCATAAGCGAGCAAGAAACTATTTTTAATGCAGAGATCTGGCCAACGGGTGTGGTTATAAAGCCATTTATATTTCCAGCTGCAGGCAGGGGGCAATACAATAAACAGAATTTTCGAAGAAGAAGACTTCCGAATCAGAACATTTAGGAGAAAACAAACAGCCATAACGGGTTATTACCAAAATATCAAGTATAAATAACAAAATCTTGGATATAGCTGCATCAGCAGTTATTGATCAATATGATATCCTGTTTTTTACAGAAACATGGCTTAACCAGGATATGGGTGATAGCGAGTTAAGGCTTTTTAATTATAACATATATAGATGCGATCGCTCAAGTGAAACAAGCTCAAAAACAAGAGGGGGTGGTGTATTAGTGGCAGTAAAAAACCTCCCATCACATCAACATAAGGTGAATAACACAAGGTTAGAACAACTATATGTTATGTTAACTATTGACAATAAATACAAATTAATTATTGGATGTGTGTACATGCCTCCTCAATCACAAATTGATAAGTATGAAGAGCTCTGCTCGTCGGTGGACTATGTTTTTAATAACTATAAATGTAATGATTTTATACTGTGCGGGGATTTTAATCTGCCTCTATTGCATTGGAATAATGACAAATATGGTGCTGTACCTATAGGTAATATGAATAATCAATCAGAATTGTTATCTGATTACTTTGTTTATCTTAATATGTTTCAATTGAACTCATTTCCCAATGCATCTGGCAATATTCTCGATTTGGTGTTTAGCAGTAATTCAAACGTAAAAATTGATCGTTCAAAAGAACCTATAACAGTTTGTGATACTTACCACCCAGCTCTTGACCTAGAGATTCCAATACCAAAAAAAATTAATGAATTAGAATTTAACTATCTTTACAGTGACTTTCAGAACTGTGATTATGGAAATATAATGTTTTTTCTGTCTTGTATTGACTGGATCTCTTTAATGGACAAGACCGATGTAAATAAAACAATAGATAATTTCTATAACTGCTTAAACCTTTCTATTGATCTATATGTACCTAAAGTTAAAACAAAAAATAAAAAGTTCCCCAAATGGTTCAGCCCAGAACTTAAAGAATTAATCTTTGAAAAAAAGAAGGCTCACAAAAAATTTATAATATCAAAATCTATTGCTGATTACTCATGTTTTTCTGAATTGCGCAAATCATGTAAGCGGGCATATCAGGGTGCATATAGCGAGTACATATCATGTGTGGAAAATGCCATATCTCGTGACAGCAGGGCCTTCTGGAAATATGCTAACACCAAAACTTCCAAATTCTCTCTTCCTAGTGCTATGTGGTACAATGATCGTACTGCTGACAACTCACAAGACATAACAGAATTATTCAGGGTGTTTTTCTCTTCAGTTTACTCTACTGATCAAAATAATCAGGAGATCTTTAACTATCAGCAATCGGTCAACTTGGGCTTTATTCATATTGAACCTATAGACGTTTTTAATTCCATTTCTTGTTTAAGTGAAACACTGGGTACAGGCCCAGATGGCATTCCTGCAATATTTATAAAGAGCTGTCAGTGTCTGCTATCTACAGTGTTGGCTGAAATATTCAATTTATCAATATCGACAGGAGTCTTTCCTGAACTATGGAAAATGACATATTTAACGCCGGTCTTCAAAAATGGAGATAGATCGAATGTGGAGAACTACCGGGGTATTTCTAAATTTAGCATATTTTCCAAGCTTTTTGAAGGGTTGGTTTTTCAAAGGGTTTCTCCCCTTTTTGGACAGATCTTTACAACTTCCCAGCATGGGTTTATTTCGGGTCGGTCAACGGTCACAAACCTGCTCGTGTACGAGGACTACCTGTTGAGGGCCTTGGAGGAGAGGTGGCAGGTTGATGCCATTTATACCGACTTCTCCAAGGCCTTTGACAAGGTGGATCATCGACGTCTCTTAAGTAAGCTATGTGGGCTGGGTATCCACGGGGTCTTTCTGTGCTGGATTGGTAGCTACCTTTCAAACAGGAAACAAAGAATAAAAATAAATGATTGTGAGTCATCCGATATCCTCGTCACATCTGGTGTACCCCAGGGTGCTCACTTGGCCCCATTTCTCTTTAACTGCTTTGTCAATGATACTGGTGAATCCATAACTTTTGCCAGGTATCTGTTATATGCAGATGATTTAAAAATCTACAGAACCGTTGCAAACGGGGAGGATTGTGAGGGTATCCAGAGGGACTTGAATCAATTTACAAATTGGTGTACTTCTAACTTCATGCACCTTAACTTTAAAAAATGCTCAGTTATTACTTTTCACAGAAGGCCTGTCTGTGGTTGTTTGTGGTATGACTACACACTGAATGGTAATGTCGTTGCCCGGGTCAATGAGATAAAAGATCTTGGAGTCCTGTTTGACAGGGGCCTTCGTTTTGACTCACATATAGATACAATAACTATCAAAAGTTTGAAACTTCTTGGCTTTATGAGAAGAACCCTTGAAAATTTTCGAAATTTAAAATGCTACAAGATACTTTACTGTTCTATAATACGTTCAGTACTGGAGTATGCATCTCCAATCTGGTCACCACACTATGAGATGTACAAAGAAAAAATAGAAAGAATACAAAAACGCTTTTTTGGTCTTGTAGCATTCAAAACCGGTATTCAGCGGGATCTCATTAATTATGAAGAAATAGGTAAATCACTAAATTTACTACCATTGTCTATTAGACGAGTTTTTCTCGACCTTACACTCTTCTACAAAATCTTACATTCCCCTGTGGATGCTCCTGAGCTGCTTGATATGATTGGCCTATCGGTCCCTCAGAGAACTGTCAGAAATCACAACTTATTTAATGTTTCATATCACCGTACTAACTATGGATACAATAACCCTGTCACGTATGTGTCGGGAAATGAATGAATATAATATTGATATATTTAACATATCACTAGATAGCTTTAAAACTAAAATTAAGAGAATGTTAAATAGCAATTACTCAAAAGCATAGAGTCTGAGATACCTAAGATAGTGGACCAAAGTATTATACCTGGGTTGATTAATATGAAAATAACATATGAGTGTTAGTAATTTATTTGTTAGTATTGTCTACGGACAAAAAGACTGATAGGCTACTGTGTATTTATTTATTTGATTTGTATAAAAATGGATTGATGTTTGTATCTATGCAAATTTGTAATATCCGTAAATAAACTATTATTATTATTATTATTATTAAAATGTATTACACATCCTGAGATTTACTGCCATCAACCCACACAGCGATCACCACACACCCTGAAAGTACTCCTCTATGGAATAGTTCCACCTTATTTACAGCAGTCTGATAATGTTGCAGAAAAAGTGCCTCATATGGTGTTGAGATAGATAGATAACACGAAGTTCATTATTTTGTTGCCGGCACCCTGAATATTTAAAGAGAAAATAGAGAACACTTGATTGTTGAGAGGTGTCACTAATTTTGTTTGCATAATTCACTACTCTTGTGCTATTGAATACCTTACTTGATTCTGTCGGTTGCTTCCAAAGTCCCTCCGAAAATTTCACTGAGGATTTTTATTTGGCAGGCTTGTATATGTTACTTTTTGAGTGTACTTTGCAACATAACATCCATCAGTAATAAAGATTTCTGCAATATTTACAGGTACTCCTAGTTTGAATAAGCTTCTTGAGTTGCAATATTTTGAAGGCAGTTTTTTACACCCATAAAGTTCATTAAATTGTGAGTCCAATTTATTAAAAATAGCTTCTGCTCTTGAACCTACTTCTAGATTGGGTATGTAAATCCATGACAGCTGATCAAAATCTTTTATCTTATATTTGAATTGGCTACTTTAAAATTCCAGTAGGTCCAGTGCAGATTGTACTGATTTTATTAGAGTACTGTAATAAAATCCTACCAACTAATCCAGAAGAACTGATTGAAGGCTTTAAAGATATTAAAAATCTCAAAGCCTCGGGTTGGAATAACATTTTTGTTAGGGTGCTACTAAGGCTTCCTTATCATACTTTTATCGCGTTAGCTGAAGCTATTAATTGGTCATTCACATGCAGAGAATTTCCATCTGATCTAAAATTTGCTACTGTGATTCCAATTTTTAAGGGTGGTGAAACTGATGTTCCCTCCCATTTTAGACCAATTTCCCTGCTCCCCACCTTATCTAAAGTTATGGAGAAACTTATGAAAAAGAGAATGATACTAAAAACACAGTATTCTTAATATACAACAATTTGGATTTCAATAATAAATAATAAAAAAATAATTTTAATGGTTGACTATGTCTAAAATTTTAAATGTGATTTTGTTTTTTTTTTTGTTGTAATTATGAAATGTACTTTATTGTTAACCATACCAAATATTATTAATGAGAGATTTTATTGAACAATTTTTATTTTTAATACTTTGTATTAGGATTTCCTATCTGAATAAATAAATAAAAAATAAATAAAAAAATAAATCATTGTCCACAGATGCCACTATATTCTCTTTTCTTGAAACTTTATATGAACGTCTAAATGATGGAGAGGTTGCTGCTGCGGTGTTCTGTGATCTATCTAAGGCATTTGACTGGGTGGATTATAGAATACTGCTCAACAAGCTTGAAGTTTATGGATTTAGGAGGAAAGTTTATGCCTGGTTTAGTTCCTACTTGGCTGATTGGTGTCAAATTGTAAATCTTAAAAATGACCAGTCAGGCAAATTAAATATTGCTGCAGTTGTTCCACACAGGTCTGTTTTGTTTACCATGTTTGCTGATGACACAACTGTTTTATGGCATCACCAGGATCCCAAACAGTTGGAGCATGTTGTTAAGAGGGGCTTGGAAATAATAAAAGACTGGTGTAACTCAAATTCACGTACACTGAACATAACAAAGAGTGACATTATTTCATCATTTTTTTCAGCTCTTGAAATTAAAGTTTTATTATAATCTATATAATAATATAAGGCAGTGGTATATTATTAGCCTTTTAGTGATGGCACGCATTTCAGTAGAAGTCAGACTGAAACAATTTTGACAATGGGCAACTCCAAATTTGTCACATGTACCAATATGGTCCTGTTTATCGCCTTTCTTTAATACATGATAAATTTTATCATGTATAAAAAATGTGATTATGGCAAGGTATATTTCAAAAATAATGACATAAATCTCTAATTGGTTATGGAAGGGGAAAGGAACTTGCCCTCATTTATACTCAAAATCTTAGACGCACTTTAGAGACACTGGCTGGCAGTCAAAGTCAAGTCACAACTCACAGAGTGTCATTAGCAGTCACTACTTATAAATCAAGGCAGTTAAATGGAATTTGTGTGAAGTTCTTCACATTGCATGACGTCATTTAAAAAAAATCTTATCTAATCTTGACCGAAATTCTATATAAATTAGTCACAGTTCAACCTCTCAGTGAGCTTCTTAACAAAATTAATTTATAACTCAAAACAAGCGAAAAAAAATTACCTCAATTAATTATGATAATCGAATTCTCTATTCTCTAGTATAGCTTAAGAAATTGCAATGATATTTTTAAATAACTAATACTAGAACTAATAGAGCATTATAAAAACCCAAAGACATGTAACCTAATGAAATAAAATATAACCATTGTTTGAAGTTTCAACAAATTACTAAAAATACAAAAGAACATTTTAGTCAGGTATTAGGTACAATTAATTCAAAATAATTCCCCAGTATCAATTTAAGAATTGATTGTGAGAATTTCTTATTTTCAGGCTTATTTTATTGTGTTAAGCCTGAATAAAGAAAATATGCAACAAAATACAGGCACGGCACTTTTTAATATTTAGGTAAAACTCAACTACTTACCTCGTTAAGAAAACCGGTTACATCGAAAACATCATTACTTATGACAATCCAAGTGCTAGTTTTATCGTTATGCTCTTCGATTTCCTTAAAACAAAATTCTTTTGCCATTTTTTAAAAAAATATATTTGAAAAATGCAATTTCAAACAAACACTCAAATTAATAACAGAAGATGGGTCTCGAAGGTAAGGTTTACATATGGTTTACATACAAAACCTATTTCCTTGGCAACTCTCCAATCACAACATTTTAAAGTGCGCGCGTATTTCAAATCTGATCTTCGGTTATTTGAGGTGTGATTTTATAGCTTTAATGATTATTTATAGCTTTAATGGTGGTTTTAACGACGAGCCTGAGCTAACCTAATGCAACAGAGCAAAACCTCCTAACAGATTAGGTTTTGTTAAAAAAAAAAACTTGTTAAAGTGGACTGGAATGCGACAATACAAAGCGCTTGACGGCGAGGGTTCCGAGTAGCGAGTAGAGCGCTGTGAGACGAAAAACTTGAAACTTTCCCAAAAAAAAAAAATGTATTATTGAAATATATATATATTTTTGAAAACTGACGTGAGTTCTAGGAATCTGAAAAAAAAAACCTTTCTACGGGGAAATTAAAGGAGACCAAAATCCAAAATGGACAAAAATTGTAGCCCAAAATTTCGATAACTAATTTCATTTTCCTCCAAGACCAAACGTCTCATGGAAACGTAAATTTTTACCTTAATCTACGGTAAAATATCTTAAAAAGCCGCACTATGCCTAACGGGTACCTTTTTTTACGGGGAGCGGAATCTTAAACTAAACTCTTTTTTGTTTCTACAGTTTTGCAAAAAAAATGCAAAAACTCTCTATTATGACGATTTAGACAAAATCAAGAAGCAAAGTTATTTGAGTGTTTCTCACCTGTTTTCTGAAGATTCATATGTCACAGGCTTTAGAAGAAAGAAGAAATCTGCTTCGGCATTATCTGTCCAACTGAGTAATGTTAGACAATGCAGTAAATCTATTAAGGATTATGGTAGAAAAATTGAGGATTTATTGATTCTGGCTAAATCGGATGGTAATGAAGAGAATGTAATTGTTTTAACAGCGGAAAACGCAAACCTGCCATCAACGCTTTCCCAAATGGCCTGCAAGCTAGTGATTTGCGCACTATTATAAAAGCGCGAAATTATTCAAAATTAGGCGATGTTATAAGAGGAGCTAAAGATGAGGAAGTCAGTAGACAAGAGACTACCCCTCAAGTATTCCATATGAGACATAGAGGGAACAGTTCACGCGTTGATCATAAAGGCTTCGACCGTATCAAATTTATTCAAATAGGCAAAATCAATCAATCAAATTTTGTCAAATAGGCAAAAGAATATAGGAAATTATAACCATAATTCTAGGGGTACCCACAGAACATATTGCATGCAGGAGGAACAACTGATAAGATTTTTCGTGCCGAACCAAGAGCACGTACCTACAATTTTTAATTTAAATGGGTTATGTTTTGTGAAAATTATATATAAGGAGAAAGTGTTATATATTATTATATATCAGGAGCTTCTATAAGCGCAATTTTTAAACAACATGTTGACGAAATGAAAACATTGACACAAAAAAGAAAATAAAAATGGCAATCAACATCTTCGCTAGGATCAGCAAATTTTCTATTTTACGCTAATAATCAACTATCAGATAACATAAAAAGTATCAATTGCACATCACCAATAGGTGACTTGAACTCATTCGCTAGTTAATGCCGCACTACCCCGTCGAATTGCCGACATGTTCAACTTAATTTTAGTTCAATGTTCCATTTTTAAAGAAAAAACTATTAAAAATTATAGAAAAAGGTCACCCAAAAACGTAACTGCCCAATGGATTACTGATCAAAAACTCTCTATCAATGAATCAACTTTTGCCCCTTTTACTATTGGCGATTCTCATAAAGTCTGTATTTATAATTTAGACATGTCCTCATTTAATGTCCGGTTCTCAACAGGTTACGACGGTATTTTGAGATTAGACTTTTTAGAACATTACGAATGTGTGATAGAATTAAAATCAAAGCAATTAGTTAAAAATTTAAATTATATTATTTAAAGTACACAGCGAACAAAAAAAAACAGTATTATCTCAAATAATAATTGCAACAAAATTTCAATAGAAGCTAGTTGCGCAAGAAAGAGATACACTTAGACTCCCACATGCTTTAGTGCGAGTAAATGAACACGGTGAATTTTTTATCTCAATCGTCAATACCAATGCAATGCCAAAAAACATTGACTTCGCAGATATATCATTAGCCCCCATAAACGAATCCTCTGACACAATCTATAATTTTAAAACAGAATAAAATGTAAAAGAATGATAGTACCTCACAAATAAAAAACCTGTTGAGAACCGGACATTAAATGAGGAAGAAAAAGAACTTGTGAAAAACGTTTGCCTGGATTTCGCGGATATTTTCTACCTTGAAGAATACGCACTTTCTTTTACAAATGAAATAAAACATTCGATAGAAACAAACAACGCTCACTTTGTTTTTACCAAATTGTACAGGTATTTCCAAATACAGAAGGATGAAATAAAAACTCAGAGCTACAAAATGATAGACGAAGGTATTATCCGTCCATCTGTCTCACCATGGTCTTCGTCAGTTTGGGTCGTCCCAAAGAAATTCGATGTTTCTAGGAAACAGAAATGTCGTGCGGTTATTTACTACCGCAAGCTTAATGAGTCTGGTACTAGCCCATAAGTACCCTTTACCTAATATTTCTGACTGACCAAGTAGGGAAGCGCGAATATTTTACGACCCTAGATCTCGTCTTCGGATTAAGCAAATCGGAATGGACCTTAAATTCATCCCGAAGACAGCTTTCTCAGTAGAAAATGGTCTCTATGAATTTATTCGTATGCCCTTTGGCCTTAAGAATGCTCCATCCGCCTTTCAACGGGTCATAATTATCTATTCTCCCACAGTCCCCGAGGACATTTCTCGCATAACTTAAACGTTTAAGGAAAGCCAACCTAAAAACAAAACTGATAAATGCGAGTTTCTGAGAAGGAACCTTGGACACCTAATAACCCAAAATGGCGTTAAAACAAATCCGACAAAAGTAAACTCTATCGTTATTTCCCCGAACCAAAAAATTCAAAAAGCATTCAATCGTTTTTGGAACTGGCTGGCTACTATCGACAATTTATTCCCAATTTCCAAAAAGCTCAAAACCTTTTACCAAACCTCCTAAAAAGGATGCACTCTTCTCTTTTGACTCTGACTGTAAATCAAGCAAGGAAGAGCTAAAGCAAGCCCTCATCTCTTACCCAATTCTGATTTACCCTAACTTTCAAAAACAATTCAGATGCAACTGCGTTTGCTATTGGCGCTGTCCTGTCGCAAGATAAAGGTAATATAAAGATAAAGATATTTATTGATGCTACTATCATGAGGTTTACACACGTCCATTATATTCACAATTTAGATGATTAATAAACTAATGCTTGATTTGTATTCCTAACTTATACAATACAATATTTATATTTATATTTATAAGTCACTAAAACTATTGTTATTATATTCATGTATAGAACAGAAACAATTTTGTATTAAATATTTCTTGACTTTTGCTTTAAACAATTTTAAAGGCAAATTTCTTACATGGACTGGCAACTTATTATAAAACATGGGACCGTAAAAAGAGACTTATAGCTTTTCTTTGGAGAGAAAAGAGACGATCCGTGTCAGTTGCATGTCCCCAAACCAGGATTCCGTAAGATATCGTAGCAAATACCCCTGAGGTCACCTTAGCACAGGTGTCTTCAATATGTGCGTTCCATAAGAGCTTTGAATCTATTTTAATACCTAAAAAGGTGACATGATCATTTGTAGCATTTATAAGATCCAGTTGTCGAGTGGTCAAGAATAACTGTTGGTTTTTAGATAGATTCATATTTAACTGGTTTGCGTTAAACCAGTCTGTAAAAACTATTAAAAATTGTAACCCTCGACTGTGTATTCCCCAAACCCAACTGCAACTTCACCAATTTGTTGACTTTTTTGATAACTCTTGTGCACTAGGCTCGCTGCTCTCCAGGTCATTAATATAGATTAAGAAGAGCAACGGCCCCAGCACTGATCCCTGCGGAACACCAAATTTCATATTAGATGAGGTTGAAATTTTTCCGTCTAATTGGACTACCTGAGATCTTCCTGTCAGGTATGATTCCAATAACTTAATACCGGAAGAGGAAAAGTTATAGTGTTTTAGTTTCATTGCAAGTAGACTGAAGGAGACACAGTCGAAGGCCTTACTCATATCACAAGACCCAATAGGCAAAGATCCCCTTTGCATATGCCTGTAGAAACTTATGTAATGCAGAAACCATCAACTAGAAAAGAACCACCCCAATCGGAAGACGAAAGTCAAGACGAAACAGAGACAGAACAAATAACGGAGGAATATAACCGTTTTGTACATCTATACAAAACAAAATCAATTATAGATTATTTCTAAAATGGTTAAAGTCTATTTTGAGGCATTGTAAGGGCTTAGCGCTCGACGCGCGGAACTCAGTTTTCAACATTAAAAATATTAATAATGAAGGTAGAGTTCCGAGAGTGGGTACTTTTTTATTGGCAATTTCTTTCTTTAACTAAACTCCTTTTTTATTAATCAATAATAATAAGAATAATAATAATAACATGGATGACCTTAAGTTATATGCAAATACCCCTGAGCAGCTCCAAAGCAAGTTGGAATTAGTCGTGTAGCAAATCAATCCATATGGAGTTTGGCTTAACTAAATGTGCCACCGTACACTATAAAAAGGATAAATGATAAATGATAAACCGTGAGAATGTTAGACTGATGGATGGTACAGAAATAGACACACTAAAGACCTCTGCAAACAAATACCTAGGAATGCTGCAGACAGGCCACATTCAGGATAAAATAATGTGAACCCAAATAAAGGATACTTACCCGAAAAGAGTAAAAAGAGTTTGCAGAATATACTTACCTGGCAGACAGAAAATCATAGCAATTAACGCGTGGGCAACTCCAGACCTAACACACAAGTTCGGATCCTGAAGTGGTCAAAAACGGAGCTCCAGGAAATGGACCGATCTACAAAAAGAACACTAACACAGTTCAGACTGCACCATTCATCGTCTTCAGAGATCAGGTTATCAGGATCGGAATATGCGATGTTCTGACTCTGTACAAAAATTCAAAAAGAATTATAAACAAAAATTATTCAATGAACAATGTAGGTGATTGCTGCTTAGGGAATATGCTTTGTTTCCACACAAGTATGTATTTGTTCTTGTTACGATATTAAAATGTTTTTGTGCTAGATAATGAATAGTTATGAAATATATATATTTTTTTTGTTCTTTTTATTATAAACTCAGCTCTTGTGATGTATGAATATTCAACAAACTGCCCATGAGGAAGAATTGATGCCTGTCATCTATCATGGAACATTTATTAACTCAACAATAATGTTTACTTTATAAGTGCAAAATGATTGTATTATTGTATTTTGGGTTAATAATAAATGTATTATTATTATTATTATTATCTCTTCAGAACCCATGGGGGTAGGGGACTTATCAATGTTGAATGGGCATGCAAAAGACAAAATAACAAACTAGTAACTTACATTATGCAAAAAGATACTTACCTTCATAGAGCTATCTGCGAAATTGATAGAGGTTTCTCGTCGCTGAACCAGGCTTCCCATATCCCAACTGAAGTTCCATCGGTTCAAGAACAGCTGGAGGAACTTCGTGGAAAGGCTCTGCATAGTAGGTATGCCAACGACATTCAGGCAGAAGGAATTCATAAAAGCAGGTCTACACGGTTCCTTAAAAAGATTAACCTCATAGGCGAAACCGAAGGCTTCATTTGCGCAATACAAGATCATGTGGTTAGCACTAGAGCTTACGAGAGGCATATTTTAAAATAAAACATACCTACAGACAAGTGCAGAGTATCTAATAAGGTCAACGAATCCATCCAACATATCACCTCTGGATGTGAAAGCCGGTCCACTACACCCAGCGACACGGCAACATTGCAAAGATCATTCACCTGAAACTGCTAAGGAGTCTAGAAATCAAAAATACCAAAAACAAATATTATTACTACAGATCACAAGAATTAGAAGAAAATGATAAGCATAACATATATTGGAATTCGCAAATACAGGCAGAACTGTAGTGCACATTAAGCCAGACATTGTTTGGATAGATAAAAAGGAAAAGAAGGTTTACTTAGCTGTGTGTAAAACAGCAAATGAAAAAATAGCTAAGTACCAAGACTTGGCTTTCGATATGAAACAAACCTATCAACTTAAATCAGCCCGAGTAATACCACTTATCACCTAGGCTAATGGGTTGGTATACATAGACTTAGAGAAGAATCTGAAAGAGCTCAACTTACCTGAAAAGATTATCGGCCATTGTATCAAAGCTGCGATCTTAGGTACAGCCAACATAGTCCGCAGAGTTATGAACATACAGCCTTGACTAAAATATTCCAGCGACATGTATCAAAGTAATACCGAAAAAATCATAAAAAAAATAATACCCACCACCACTTATGGTACCCACCACCGACGCCACACGCCCAGCTGTCGCTGTTTCTGAGGAGACGCATGTCATCAATCCTCAGACCACGAAGGCTGGAAAGCCAAGGAAGCGTTTGAAATGGTCACCAGAAATGAATTATGTCATAATGCGCTCCTATTATAAAATCACCAGATTTGAGACCTACATAACCACCTACCGGACCGACCATCATAGTGCTTTCCTTCAGAAAAACACGGATTTTCAGAACACCACCGAGCAACGCATTGCTGACCAATGGCCAGTAATTGTCCGGAATAAACTTTTGGCTGAACCAATCCTGGAACAACTTAAAGGAGAGGTGCAGCTTGAACTTGAGAATTGAACCCGAGAAAGAAGTACAAAATGAAGAAAACAGAGGCGAAGAATCTACAGGACAAGACATTGACAGAGCTAACAACACTAAGAATAATGGAAAAATATACGAACTCCAAAAAGCTGTTGCTGAGTTTAACTTTTTACTAGTTACTTTAAGATCCAACTCCTAAACTAACCTAAGCTCCCGAAACTTAGAACTAGCCGGGAGACTCACAATTACAGCATCCTCAAGATTTTCAACACCATATTAGCAGAGTTTAGTTTGGAGTATGACACCCTTGAGAAGCTACACATACTAATCTACTGCTCCGCGGCCGCCGTCTTTAGATGCCATAAACAACAAGTGCATTCCCAGAAGAAAACAGGCAAAGCTACGCACCAATAAAAATCCATATGGCAGAAAAGACTTGAGAAGGCAATTGATGATTTGAGACAGAAAGTAGGAAGACTCACAGAATTTCGGAAGAATGGACACCCCTCCAGCAGACTTCAAATGCGCATTAAAAAGATATTTAAGAAGATAGGTACAAAACCCACCGATCTCAACCATCAACAAAAACTACATGAGTATCAGGATACACTAAAGGAAAAACTGAAAGCTGAAGCGAAACGTCTGCAGAGATACAACAAATTCTCAAAGAGAAAACGACAGAACTGGTTTTTCAATACTAATCAAAGACAGTTCTATTGGGATATCAATAACAACAAAGATCAAACCAATACTGAGAAGATGCTGCCGAGCAAAGAGCATTTGACCGAGTATTGGTCGAACATCTGGGAGAAACCAAAAGAGCATAACCGAAATGCTACATGCCACATGGATTCAATCTCAACGTGATCAGATTTAAACACCACAAATAAAATTTCACTCTATCACCAAGGAGGAAGAATTATACATATTAACAGTTTCTGGTATAAGAAATTTGAGATCCTCTATGAAGCTATGGTTCGTCATCTTATCAAAATAATGCAACATCTGGAGAGAACTCCCGCATATCTCATGCTGGGCACTACAACTATGCTACCCAGAAGCAATAGGACAGAAGACCCTTCCCAGTACAGGCCCATCACCTGTTTGTACACCATGTACAGGATCCATTGCAAATCGTATATATCACCATATTGACAGTCATAACCTATTAGTCGGGGATCAGAAGGAATGCATTCGAGACCATCAAGGATGCAAAAAACAACTTGTCATCGACTCTGTGGTATTTAAGCAGGCACAGAAAAAACAACGCAACATACACACTTTTATAGACTATAAAAAGGAGTTTAACAGTGTACCACATTCCTGGCTCATAGACGTACTAGGAATATACATAATTCACCCAATGATCATCAATTTCCTGGCAACTATCGAAGACCAGTGGAGAACAAACTTGAGGATCTATAATGGCGATCAATCTCTCACCACCGATGAGATACACATCAATAGGGGCATTTACCATTGTTTTTTGCCTTAAGTTTTAATTTCTTATGCTTGCTTAAATAATATTGTTTATATTATGTAGCCAAACATTCCGTAGACAGACTACATCCTGAGATATGTAATTTTATTATTTTATTAAATATTTGCTGGATGGACAACTATTCCCAGAGACAGAAGGATTTGTGATGGCAATACAGGACCAAGTTATTAATTCACAACCGGTCCGCTGGATCTGATAAGTGTCGAAAATGTAGCGGAAGATCATAGAATACATAGCATATAACATCTGGCTGCACTTACCAACAAACACGGACTTCCTCCAGCGACATAACCAAACATCAGACACCAGAAGCTTCTCAATAAATACGGACTCCTTAACATCTTTGTGCCCTATTATAAATACCAACCAAGTACAATGCTTGAAAACAATACCTTTAAACTGTATTACGACCTGACAATGATCACCGTCAGACAACACAGGAAAAAAAACAACTTATCTGGTAGATGTCGCTCTAGCCAACAATATCAACGTGTTGCATAAATATCAAGAGAAAAATAGAGGTGGGCCAAACTGCGGTTTTAGTCGAACAGTGACAAGATGTGACTGCTCCAGTTGTGTCGCTGTGACAAATAGCAGTGACTGTTTGGAGCACAGTATTTCTTGCCCGCTCCTCGGGCTGGCCGTGCTGCTATACATAAACTCTACAGGGTAAATGTCGGTCACAGTCGTGATCGCCACAGAGAGATGTTCACTGCATCTCAGCTTGGACATTTATGATTTGACACTGGTTTATGAAATGTAAATATTGTTTAATGTTTTTAAACGTTAACGGCAAACTTTAAATTTGTGTACGTATTTTTTTTAAGTTAAGTCTCACGTATACCCCGTACATGAGAAGTTATTTTTTTTTTTTATATATTATTAAGCCAGAGACCTGTTGGTTGTTTCTTTTTCGTTACAATAGATAACTACTTATAATAATAAGTAGGTTTATAGGTAGGTACTTCAAGCAAATAAGGAATGTTTTATGCAATAGTAGGTACATACTACATTACTAAGACTTTGCTTTGTTTTTATCCATGTTATAAATTGAGAAAGTATTTTTTTTTTGTTGTCTTATATTACTTCCATGTTCATCATTTATTTCTTTGCTAAAGTTAAAGGAATATACACTTTATTTTTCAAATTTATTGTGTCTTTTTAGACCTAAGACGAGTATAATAAAAATATCATACATATTAGTAGATGAAGTGTTGTATTATTAGGCAAATTAATAACTTTTCTTTTTTTTTAACAACCGTCATTCTCATCTGCCAGCGAAGTATGTGACAAAACATGTCACGAATTAGGAGTAAATATAAATAGCAGTCTGCACTTTGCAGCGCCAGTTCCAATGTCTGTTTAACGTGGTCGTCTGCCTGCCCGTGACAGCGATTTTGTGACTCTTTTCTATGTTGCGGCAATCGAAGCGGTCCTTTGACAAAATGTCACTGTTTTTTGGCTGCGACTGGAGCAGACCATGAGTGTGACAAAGCCACAGTTTTTGAAATCGCAACTCACCTCTAGAGAAAAAGGCCAAATATGCGGAGCTAGCCATCGAGATACAGCAGATGTAGCAACTGAATAAGGTTCATGTGATAACGATCATCGTATTATCAACTAGAGTAATTCCAAAAACACTAGAACAGAACCTGAAAATCATAGGACTGCATACATGCACTTTTTTTGAAATTTTTTATGCGCCTGTTTGAAATTCTTGCATATTTTTTTCGACGTACTTTGGAATCTTTGGAGCTGGAGCCGTTACTCATATTTTTACTAGCAGTACCAAGAGTTAACACCATTTTGAGTTTGTGAAGTAGACTATTTGGGGTCCGGTAAACTATCCTGACAGACGATTTTTGCATATTTTATTTTTTTTCCAGAAAGTACTCATTTGCAATATTACATTTCGAAAATAAAAATTGCTGGATATGCAAAAGTTTTCCTAAAAAAATTAATTAGAAGTCACACTCGGTCACAATTTGACAGCCTTAAAACGAAAAATTTAGCAATGTTGCCAGATTTTAGATTTACTAATTTGTTAAAGGAAATGAAATGACCAACTGAAAATTAACAAAATTGTAATTATTTATTGTTATTATTATAGTTTTAATGAAGGTTTTATTGACGAACTTGGGCTAACCTAACGTTAACGGGACAGATTCAGATTCACCTAACAATATAGTTTTTGTTGTGTTTGTCCTGTTTTGTGTTTTGTGTTGTGTTTTCCTCCTTTCAATACAGACTCGGAATTCAGTTTGCGCGCTACCGCGCGCTTTCTTTACAGAAAACTTACCCTAACCTAATACGCATTTGTATTAATTATCATAACGTGTATAGGTATTTCTTTAATTATGAATATGTAAACGTCGCACATCAAATTAAAAACAAGCATGGCGAGAGGAACAGTCGGAAAGATGTTTGAAGTCAAAATTACTTTTGATTTGTATAATAATTACATCTTAAAGTAAATTTTGAATGCTGATGAGAGTTTTCCACACGTTTTCTCAATTTGGATTGCTAGAATGGTGGATAAAAACAAAAAGAAACAAAAATAAACGAGATTTAAGAGTGTCAACATAGTTCACCGAAACCGACTATTTGTTTAATGTTTATATTCGTTTTCAATTAGAGCAAATATTAGCAAAAAATAAGCCGTTGTCACGAACTTGTTTGAGATTTAATTGATCATTTCGGTAAAGCTAACTGTCAATTGTCATTCCTAGATAGCGCTTTTGCCGCAATATTATTGATTTTTGTTGGAATTGATTGTATTCTGTTCCGCCGCCGCCATTTTATTACATGTTTCACGCCCTTGGCGTTCCTTAAGGAATTATTTACTATTTACTTTGTATTTTCATAGTATAAATATAGAATCAAGATGATGACCAGTTTTCAACAACAAAAATACAACCAGATGCAACAGCAGCAACAACAAAATAGACCTCCACTAATGCCGCCAGGTCCCCCAAATTTAGTACGTTTTTAATAAAATTGTCATGGGTGAATTCTATTTTTTTATTACATGTATTGCTTTTATCTATATTATTCTATAAATGTATTTTTTAAAAATGATGTTATTTTTAGCCACCTCGCCCATTAATACCTCCTCAGGGTTTAATGCCACCTTCGCATATGGGGCCTCCACCAAGATTACCACAGCCTCCACCTCATATGGCACCTCCACTGAGGCAGCCACCACCACTTTTGGGTCAGGTTCCGAGACAACTTCCACCTATGCTCGGACAACCACAACGACCTCCACCTTTGATACAACAAGGTCGATTGCAGCAACCACCTATGCCTCCAATGGGTCAACCACCCATGCCTCCAATGGGTCAACCACCCATGCCTCCAATGAGTCAACCACCCATGCCTCCAATGGGTCAACCCTCCATGCCACCACAGCAGCCTTTAATTTCTCATCAGCCTCCAATGTCGAAACCACCGTCAATGCCCCTTGAACCAGTTGTAAACCAACCTCCACATCCTCCCTCACCAGTTTATCAACCTTCTCCAGAGGCTGAACCAGAACCAGAAATGGAACTACAGTATGACGAGTTACAATATGATGATCCACCTGCTCCTGGTACTGAAGAACCTCCAAACAAGTCACCAAGATTATTAGATGGTAAGTTTCTTAAAATTGCATGAAAAAAAATTTGTATTATTGTTAGCTGTGCGGGACGTCGAATACTAATTTCCTATCTGTCTGATTGAGATGTTCCAGAAAAAGGAGGAGGGATTCATTCAGCACTTCTAGATAGAGCCATATCGTGGAGTCTAGGTCCCGGCAATTGTGTAACAATCGGTTACATGGTAGGAAATGATACAATGAATAATAATTCTAGTCATTTTGACATTTTGTTACTTTGGTGAATAAGTATGAGTATTTTTATATTAGATGAAAAGAGATTAATATTGTATCAAATGATTAACAATTCAGTGAGCTTTTATTTGGTATTAATTTTTACCAACTTTATTACCGCCTGCAGTATAGCTTTGAGCCTGGCATAATCTGTTAGGGAAATCTATATTTCATTTATGTCATATGTGCATAATTACATATCACATTTTATGGAGTATTTGAAAGTAAAAAATAGGGTTTTTTTTGACTAACCATAATTGTCACATAAAATCTGCAGATCTAGAATATAGGTATAAAAAATATATTAATAAGTAATGTATGGTTTAAACATTTGTACAAAACATAACTTTTCTGTTGTAAACAGAATTGTTGGTATATATTCTCTTTAAAAGGTGTTGCTTAAAGATTTTGATATATTTAGCAAGTGATAGATATGTACACATTAAAATTTAAATGAAACCATTATAATGGTACCAAAACATTCTCTATTTTCAATTGAATTTTTTTTGCAAATAGTTTTTATTTATATAACTAGGTATATATGAAGTTCTATTTAAAACCTTTGACATGATAGTAAGAAAATATATAAAGGAGCTTTGTTTTAAAAAAGTTGGGAAATGTAATACAAAAATTAATCAGAAAACGACCTGAAAGAGAGGAGTTGAGGAATTTTAGATTTGAAACTGTTCGAAAAACATCATAACACACTAGGCAATAACTTTTGGTGATAATTGTGGTGATATGGCAACACTGACAGCTAGAAGAATTGTTTTGGGGGTGCAGATGTGAAATTATATGGTTTATTGAGTGTAAACTGTAGTATAGCATGGTATTTCCCTACCAACAAGGCTTTAAAAATGATTAGTAAAAGTAAGCAACAAAAAAAATTTAAGGACATGTTTCTAAGTATATTTTTCATAAAATTTTGAAATAAATTTGCCCTTCCCAGTTTCAATAGCTATGCAAGAGTCTGGCAAAGATACATAAAGGAAATAGTAATTTCAAGTTTTCTTTTATAAGATACAAATCTTTATTTTGCTCATCTTTTTTTAGCTAAAGTTCAGATAAATAGATTAGGTTAAATTTCTGTAATAATTTGACATCCAACCGACTATCTAGGTTTCTAAACCTTATTGTTCAGTTAGGAAGGTACTGCTACATCACAAATAGGACTACTGATATGGCTTTGTTCAAGGTGCAAAATTATATCCACTTGTGTTTCTACTGTATATTAATGACCTATTTTCTATTTATTTGTGGTCACATGACATTGTTCGCTCACAATACTGCAGTTAGTTGGACAAGTGAAAATGTTGATGAGTTGGAGGAAATGATAGACCATGATCAGAACTCGATGGAGAGTTTGCTTAAGATCTTTAAGGAAGATTTAGGTACTATACAGATATCAGAAAGCAGTTAGCATTGTAGTAAAAGCATTTGCTACCTTTAATTCATCTGAACCAATAAGACAAAAATATATAACATTAAAGATCCATAATAAAACAATCAATTTGGTTAATAGTATGATATTCTTGGACCTTCATATTCAAAGTGACCTTAAATGAGATAACCACGCAACCTTAACAAAAAAACACCTTCAGACACATCTGCAATATTTAGTTTTATTATGGGGGTTTTCAGTAACAACAAATATGGAAATTATATTTTTAGTCCAAAAGAGAGCCATTTGGAGCCTAAATGGAATACATGGTCAAAAATCCCACTCCAGACCCTTATTTAAAAAGCTGAACATCAAGACAGGTTTGACCTATGTATCTTTAAGAGCCTACGTTTTTGGCATAAATTATTTCACAAAAGATTAAAAAGAAAAGATGTCCACTACATATCCCACCCATCAAAATAATAATCTTTGTATTTCTCGATCACTCTTCTCAATAACTCAAAATACAAAGGTCCCTAAGGGTAAACCTTTTTATAACAATCTCCCCACCAATGTAAGGTAAATAACCAACATGAAAACATTTGGGAGAGCAGTCAAGAAATACTTAGAGAAGAATATTTTGTCTAAGGATTTCAATTTGGAAAGAACCACAACTTAAGACATGTGATGTTTGTGTTGTGTCATTGACTTTTTTCTGTTGTAGTTTTAAATATTTTTATATGGTTAGTTATAAGCAATTGTATTATATAAAGCAGAGATGGTTATATATATATATATATATATATATATATATATATATATATATATATATATATATATATATATATATATATATATATATATATATATATATATATATATATATATATATATATATATATATATATATATATATATATATATACATATATATATATATATATATATATATATATATATATATATATATATATATATATATATATATATATATATATATATATTTAAGGACTGTTACTGAACTAGTTATTAAAAAAAAGTATATGTTTATATAAATTGGTTTGTCTGTGTATAGTGGAATTTGTTATGATGGAAGTTAGTAAAAATCAATTTGATTTTAATTAATTTTTATGCCAACAGATTTAAGTAATACATTAAAGTGTAGATATTGTTCAGCTCTTTAAAAAAGGAAATATTGCGGCTTCCCAATTTTTTTCATTTTTGGGTTTTATCATTTTTATTAGTAACGATAGAAAAATGAAACTTACGATGCCATAATCAAAGTTTTTATGGCCCCCTTTATTTTGAGATTCAGGGTGAAATATGTTCTCTAAGTTGGCAAATGAGACCACGGGTTGTTAAGTTTGGAAGCTACATTATTGGTGTGGTAGTCCCAACAACAATGAAGCATCAAGCTGCACTCCCAGAAACCTTAAATTGGGATAGATTTATGATCCAGTTTTACATATATATATAATGTAGAGGAGCAGAAACCTTATAAAATTCCAGCAAGTCAGTCTGCATTTAAGTTGAAGGTTGTTCTCAAAGCACCACTCACCTGCTCAGCTGTTTGTGAAGAGACCTATAGATGCCCCCTAAGGAGACCTCTTGACAAAATCATGTCCCCAAGAGTATTCACTTAGAGGAGAAACAGGAGCAGACCCAGAATAGAGCCCTCTGGAAAACCCTGGTGGAGTTCTGTTGGTTGGAACAAATACTTCAAGCTATTTCTTTTTATACAGACAAACTGTCCTGTTAGTTAGATAGGATCTTATAATGGATGAGGCTGCACCTCGGATGCAATAACTTGAAGTTTTTGAACAAGCAAGTTATTGTTCATTGTATCGAAGACTTTTGAGGGATCAAAATGCAACCCGGCGGCTCTTTCACTCTTATCAATTTAGTTTAATATGAATGTAATGGTAAATATTATCTTTAGTAAAAAAAATGACTACACAACTGACTATATAAAACTGTATTAGTTTCAGTTGTTGCCCTCCAGGTAAGTAAAATGATAACAGAAATACGAAGCTGGTCCCAAATTGCAACATTATCAATTTCGCCATGTACCTCAAAAACGAAGCAGGTTATAGAAACTTTGAATATAGCATTATAACTTTCATAAAAAAGTAGCAAAGTATTGTGAAACTTTTACGCTTCTATCTTTACTAGTAATGAAGATACAATGCAAAAGTATCAAAAATGGAACACCTTGTACATGGTGTCTGTTTATATTTTAAATGGTACTCTAATAACTATTATATTAGTTACCAAAAAACTTTAAATACAAAAGTTTTTGGATTTTATGAGAATTGTTAGAAATTTATTTTTATATTTTGATGAGTAGTTTTCATACTATTTAAATATAAAGTGAAAAATGGACCCTTCTCTAGAATCCATGCAACATGTCAAAAGTGGGCTTAGGTTTCAATCGTTCTTTTTTATTATCGCAGCTAGTGTAATTTTTTGTGCAAGAGGGAATTGTGTGGAAAAACTATTTATAAAAAAAATGTATTATATACCAATAATGGTGATAAGGATGATGTTGAAAACTATTGCTCTATCACTTTGATCTTGGGATATTTGAGTCACTTGTAACTGATTTCTTTAGCGATATTTATAGGAATATAAATGAGCAACATAGTTTCTTTAGTTGGCAATCTACAACAAAAAATCTGTTAGTGTATCAGCAAGCTCTGTCGAGATCCTTGGGGTTGGATGTGTTTATCGACTCAGTGTGTACTGACTTCTCTAAAGCTTTTGACTTAGGCTTAGTGGGTCGAAAACATTGTTAAGATTATGTTGTATACCTCACAGACAATGTGTGTCCCTCTGGGGTACCTTAGGAGGGTCATATTGTGGTTTATGCTGGTGACCTTGAGATTTTTAGAGATATGGTCTCTGACTGGACTTGGGGAATACAGGATGACCTGAGGTTCCAGGAGTTGTGCACGCTCAATTGTATGAATTTGAACATTAACAAATATTTTGCAAAAAAATATTACCAATCATCAGTTCATATCTAGGTGATGCCCAATTGGAAAATATTGGTAGTATAAGAGATTGGAGGGGAGGGGTAAAATTTGATGTAAGGTTAACTTTTTTTAATCACCTTGCTAACTTTCACAAAAAAGCAATCTCGTGTTTGTAAAGCGCCATGCTAAAGACTTACTAATATAACAGCTCTGAAAGTTCTTTATACCTTTTCATTCTCAATTAGAAACCAGCATGTGTTTGGTCTCTACACTTTGATGTTAATGTGAATGCACTAGAACGCGTTTAAAACAAAATTTTGAGGTATGTCACTTTCAAACTCAGCATTTTTGCTGAGTATACCCTTCACTGTTGGCTCTTTAAAAAACAATGATCAGCTCCTTATTTTTAAGCTTTTAAAACAAATATTTTCATCTTAACATCAAATCTTAACTGGGCTAATTTCTTTGACTAATGTGACAAAGCATTATGCTGCCTTTCTCCTTATGAAAAATTCAAAGGCTTTTTGTAGCTTTTGCTGCAACTACCACCATTTGCGAATAGATCAATTTCTTACCTAATGATGTTAGCCAACCGTGCTTTATTCTTTTTAACATAAGTAAGTGTAAAAAAAGATTAAAAAAAAAGCTTTTATTTATAAACTATTGAACTGAAAAGTAAAAAATAATTAGATTTACATAACCACAGAAACTTTAAAAATTTGAATATTTTTTAAAAATTTTAAAATGTTTTGTACTTTTTAGCATTGTTTTTTATGCCATGTGTATGTACATGTCAGTTCCATACAATAAAGATTATTTATTTATTTATATAAGACATTTACGATTCGACACCCTAATGCTGTATTGTCATCAAGTTTATGTATGTATACCAAATCTCAGTTAATTCTGATAACTGGAATTGTTTTGGACTTTTTAGCATTTTTTTATGTACCCTGTATAAGACATTTACGATTGGACACCATAATATTGTATTGTCATCGGGTTTATTTATTACCAAATTTTATATAATGGGATCTGCTTCAAAAGTTGGTTGCCATATTTGACTCAAATATATATACCAACAGACTAACATACAAGTGAAGTTAAATAAAAGCTTTTAAAAAAAGGTTATCAGTTCGACCCTATGTATTTTTTTATGTATTTATATCAATTATTCCCCCATGATTTGAACAATTTGGATGATATTTTCAGGGGAATATTCAGGATATTGCTAGAGTGGTTAAAAATGGCGAAATGGTGCCATTTTGAATGATTTACGCGATCGCATTATTGCATACAAACGTTCAACGTTTTTTCAACAATATGTATTAGACATCAAAAAACTCAATAAATAAATATATTTTTGTGATTAAGTAATTAAAGATGTTTGGCGCCGACTTCACAGACTAAAATTTTCAAGATACAATAAAATATTTTTCATTTTTTTGGTGTATTTTTTTAAGTCAGTTTTATTTTTTTATAAAGTTTTCTATTTTTTTTTTCTGTTTTTGTATTGGTAGTTGTTCTAAACCTTTTTGTAATGCCTTTTGCAATATTACTCTCTTAAAGGGTTCATTTGCCTTTTCCAGAATTTCTGCAAGGGGAATATCATTTTCCATGTCTAACCTGATTAAAAGTTTTTCTAAGTCAGGTTTAATAAGATGAATACTTGATGTTTTAAAGCAATCATCTTGTTCAGAGTTTATGAACTCCGGATTTTTGAGATAGCAGAATATTTCAGAATAACTGGTTCTGCTTTGCTTGATTCTCGTATTTAACGCCTCTTGCAGATCAGTGTTAAGTACTAAGTAGTGTTTTAATTTTTGATAATTCCTTCAACATGAATTTTAAGATTGTTCAATGCCAATAGCACAATATTACAATCATCACCTCGTCAAACGCGAGCACAATCTGTATTTTTACGAGAAATAACAGGTAATTCCTGGCATATAAAAAAATTGGTATTATTCTCAAAATTTATTGTTCTAATCACGGTATATTCGAGACAGGTTTTTCCTCCGAAATCTCGGGACGACATCCCTACTAGGCAGCCAGCCCTAATTTAAATTGAAATTATTTATAATAAGTTAATCTACTCATCCTCCACCATTCTTAACACACTTTTGCAGATTTTCTTGAAATGTATGCGTAACGGAGTTGAAGATATAGTCAGGATGTAATTCATTTATTCAACTTATATGCTCAATATATATACTGGAACAGTGTTGTGGGCTGAGGCTCCATCTTGTTGCCAAATTAACTAATTGAAGGTCTGAACCGGAATGTTTTTCTAAGTAATTTTCAGTTTCGTTCTCCAGCAAATCCATATATTTTTGGCTTTTCAAATTACCTTAAAATTCTCTCCACACATAATTAATTAGAATTTTTAGAAAAAAATTCGGGTCATTTCGTTGACGAGCTAATATTTCGTGACAAAACTCGAATTCTTTGTCGCTTATTTTCTTCGGTCAAGTTTTGGACGGCTGTGAACTTGAGTGGTTTAAAATAATGTCTATTTAAGAAACTTTTTATTTTTCATTTAGATATGTCAAATGTGTGTGTAGCCGAAGCGTCGTTTTGCCGCAAATATGTCGCGGGCCTTTTTAAAACAGGAATATAATTGTAAAATATTAAATTTTTTGTGATATTATCTCAGAAAAATGGCAATATTTGAAAATCATGTTTGTAATTTTTAATTGCACGTTTTTTTCCTTTGAAATTTTTAAGTATACACAATATTGTGCTTAGGAGTTATATTTTTTGGAAATTGTGCTAAATGTCTATTATGCACTTGACGTAAATTATAATATTTATAATTTTTTTTATAAATACTTTTTCCACATCGGAAAACTTCATTATGTCAATGTCTTCTTGTACGAAATATGAAATAAGTGGCCATGATTAAGTAACAATTTGAATCAAAGCCCACTATTCGCATGTTAGACCGATTTGAGAGAATTTATCACTTTATAATTAAAAATTATGAAAACTAATGTTTTTGGGATGACAGAGAAAGAAACATTAAATATAACCCAAAATGTACCAGGTGTCTCAGTTAAAATAAAGAAGTTAATGCTCATTTGCTAACTTTGTAAATTCTAATGATTCCAATAAACCCCAAAATTTTTTTTATTCAAAGTTTTGCTGTAATTCTGTACATAGGTACTTTAATATGAATAAGTGTCTATTTGAGTTTTTAAAACATTCATCGAATTTCATTTCAATTTAAATAAATAATAAAAAAAACTGTTTTTGCATCTAGTAACGTTATTGTGTAATTAATATGCTTAAAAGTATTCAGTAGATGTTTTGTGTAAATTTTCATGAATAAGTTAGTGAGAAAAATTACCTGATCAGATAGTTTTAAGTTTAATCATGGAATTTTCTCTACATAAAAGTTGTAAGAGTTAAATAATTTTTTAAAATGTATCAATGATTTGCTTTACCAACTTAGAGAAAAAACTCCGTCGTTCTGAATTTTTCCTTTTATTAGAAGTTGTGAAACGTGACCCAGTTTAGTTCGGTACATAATCATTTAGTAACAAATATATACTGTCTTTTTAAACATTTATATTGGACACGATATTGGATACCTACCAATATTTTACCAGTTTCTACCTATGCCACACTTGATTTTTATGTATAATTTAAAATCAATTGAATAAGTATTCTACATTTACACACACCGACATTTTGTTCCGTTATGTTGAATTCATGCCAGTTTATTCCTGCAAAATTTAAAATCAATTGGAAGAATAGATTTTTATTACATCGGTTTTTTAAACATTTTATTTGCCCCTCCAATTTTTTTTTATTTTGAATTCATACTACTTTACAATTTTATCTCTATCACACTTAATTGAAATTCTTTTATTTCCCAAAGATCACAAAATAGGATATAGGACAAGTCAAGATCATTTTGTCATAATTAAAATATTCAATATAAATTAAGACTTAACACAATAATAAAAACTAGTATAAATGGTTGAACAAAATTTGAAATGAATCTGATAGATAGTTTTCTCAGGTTGATTTTTTAAATATTTTATTAGGCCGCTATTTAGTTTCGCTATCTTGGATTTATACCAAAATATTACCAGTTCATTCCCATGTAACACAATTTTTATGCAAAATTTGAGATAAATTAGATAATTAGTTTTTTTTATTAATATTTTCTTTAATGCTTCATTAGGCCGCCATCTTCACTTTATGAAGGAAGTAAAACGTAGGTTTATATTCATTGTGAAAAATGTAATTGGAGCGCTTGTATATTCAGAATAATTTCCAGACTAACGATGTCAAGGTCCATCATAACAAATTAAAAAAATATGGACTTAATTGAGTTTTAGTACTGATTTCTAGTAGTCATTTAATTGACAGTTGTCAATTTGGATACTAATATTTTTAGTAATGCCTGATCTTTAAGATTCCAGCCTGGAAATTTGTAATGTGCAATAAAACCTATAAGATAATGAAGTGTTCTAATTACATTTGCAATAAATTATAAAAATTTAATACAATTTTGGTAGATCACATTCACAATGTAATAGTAGGAACAGAACTTTGCAGCTTTTTTTGGACTTGTGAACAGTTTACTTAAACAAATAAATTGAAGGCTTTAGTTTTTGACAATGTCCTTTTTCATCTTCAGGCCCTGATTCTTAAAACTGCTAATATTAATAGTTCTGATAATAAGAAAATATTTTTAAAACAAGCAGACATATTGTAATTCTATTTATGCAGATTCAAATTGATATCAATTTAAAATTAAGATGAAGAAACATAAGTTCATAAAATGTAATCATTTCCTTATATATGTATTTTTTTAGAGCTCAACAATATACAGACCTATATTTTAATGTATCACAAACAAATTAAAAATAAAGACTCCTGGGGATGTTATAAGGTGGAGTCTTTAGAACAGACACTAAGGTAACTCTAAGTTTTGTCAGGGTGTTTTTATTATCAAAACAAAAAATATTGATAAATATGCATTGAACTAATACCCCTTTATTTGACGTTTAACTGTTTAAAAGCGATGTTTTACTTGTTCTAAAAAGTCACTCTGATTTTATCCAATATGATTTAAAATAATTTAAAAAAATGGATGTTTACTTAGTTTTATTTAATTCTGAAGAATTCGGTTAATGTATATGGCCAGGTTAAAGTTATATGCAGTTTATTTCTTTGTTTAAACTACCAATATTAATATTTGCCATGCACTCATCCTTGTTCACCTTTCATTTTTTCAGTAAAAAAAAAAGAAAAGAATAGGTTAACTAATCTAACGGTTCTCATCGGTTATCATAGACAAATCTATTGTTTTTTTTTGTGCTTCCAGATATGATATACAAGTTCTTTCATTATCTAGCAGTATGCCGTGCCTCAGATGGGATTCTGCATTGTGGCCCTTCGATGTAACTCTAAACCTGCTTTATAACTTGATTTTTCTAGAATGCTTTAACGGTATATTATTTGATAAATGATTGTTTCCCATATATAGAAATACTGGTGTTTTAGAATATCTGGAGCATCCGCCTTTATGCAGTTGACATATTTTAACAGAAAGCTGTGTGCTATTTTATGAGAGTTGATAAGATTTATGTTTTTTGTAATCATATTAATTATTGACCAACAAAAAAAAAGAGTTAGTTGCCTTAAATTCATAAGAACATTTTGCAGGATTTATCACAAAAGTCAAAATACTAAATGAAATATGCACTGAAATTGCCAAGGGATTTTTAATGATTTTTAAGGTTTAAACAAATTCTACGGAGACAGTTTTGAGATACAGGGTCTAAAATTCTTTTTTTATTAGTCAGTCTAAAATTCTTTTTTTATTAATACAGGGCCAATTAGAAGGTATCCAAAAACAATTAAAAAAGAAAGAAAATTAGAACAGTTTTTCTTATTTTTTTTAATTGTTTTTGAATACTTTTTTATTAATTACCTATTAGCTTAAAACGCAAATCAGTTTCGTGTTTCAACTCTCAAAACTAATTGGATAAGTTATTGATTAGACAAATATTTCAAATATATTAGACAGAGCGATTCTGTGAGTAGGCTCACATGAAAGTGAGAAGCTTTAACAAAATCTGCCTTAACGGAATAGTAACTCTGCAAGGGTGATCCAACTTAACAGAAATAAATGTTAGAAAAAAAACTTGTTTGTAATGATCTACAAAACATGTAGAATTAAATTAAAAGTGGAAGATCTTTTTAGTACCATATACATTAATATGGGAATATTCTTCAAATTGTTGCAAAACTTGAATCTCTAAATAGGTCTGTAAATATACAGCATGATTAATTAAATATTTAAAGTAGTACTAACTACTAACTCCAGCAGCGTTATTCACCCACTATATATATATATATATATATATATATATATATATATATATATTTATATATATTTATATATATATATATATATATATATATATATATATTATATATATATATATATATATATATATATATATATATATATATATATATATATATATGTATATATATATATATATATATATATATATATATATATATATATATATATATATATATATATATATATATATATATATATATATATATATATATATATATATATATATATATATATATATATATATATATATATATATATATATATATATATATATATATATATATATATATATATATATATATATATATATATATATATATATATATATATATATATATATATATATATATATATATATATATATATATATATATATATATATATATATATATATATATATATATATATATATATATATATATATATATATATATATATATATATATATATATATATATATATATATATATATATATATATATATATATATATATATATATATATATATATATATATATATATATATATATATATATATATATATATATATATATATATATATATATATATATATATATATATATATATGTCAAAAAGGCTCCGTCGTATTTGTTTAAATTTGTGCCCATTGCTACCCTTGGTGGTAACAGAGTCCAAGAAATAAATCATAAAAATCATTATGTTTTACAACAATGATCTAATTAGGAAAGGATGGGGCGTCATAATTCTATTCAATACAATGTTTTGTCGATAGCAGGAGGAATACTTTTTTGCAAACAACAAGGTATATTCTAATCTCATTTTAAAGCAATGCTAAAAAAATTAAGTGCCTGGATTTAGTTTTGATCGACCTCTGAAATGTTCTTTATTTAAGTATTTGAATTTTGAAAATGAAGTTGAAACTTTTTGGGAACTTGCTGCTAATATACAGGGTGACTCACGGTCTGTGGTATTTTAGACGTTTACGGAAAACGGGACTTAATAATTCTGAAAATTTGGCTACTTAAATAATTCGTCATGATCTCTCGATGTAAAATATTTTTAGGGATGCAGCATTGCTGGTTATAGCAAATCAGTTCTACGCCAAATGAGACACCCTGTATACGATGGCAGTTTTCGATTCGTAATTACTTTCTCACTATCTTTGCCTAATAATTTCCTACACCCATCCCTAACAGTTTTCAAGTTATTATTTTCTATATACAAAACAGTTTATTACTGTCGTATTTGGATTTGTAGAAAGTGGAAATTTTGGGTGTAGTTTATCAAGGTCCTGTGTATTAGTTTTGTATAGAAAAGTTTATCTGAGTTATACAGTTCTCCCTTAAAATTCGTGATTTTACTGCCAGATACAAGCAAAGCAAGAAGTGCATTTTTAAAATGTATATTATTAAATAACCTGAAAGATAATCAAAATCCCTTTCAAATTGTATGTCATATTCATATATAAAGCAAGTTTCTTTAGAAATCAGATTATCTTGGCTTGTCTTAGACAGTTATGAAATGTCATGATGAAACATGTCATTAGAAAAATTTGATAATTATTAATATATTAATAATAATATGTTTGTGCATTTCTTAAAGAAAGGGTCTTGAAAGTAATTAAAATGGAGGGAAATAACTGTTCAAATGAAGTTCTGATGAAATTATTTATTCTTCATGATAGCATGCAGAAAGTTCAATGAAATGTATCCTGATTTACCGTTAATGAACAAGAAAAAATTTGTACAATTACAAAATAATATCAATAATATCATTAATTATGGATCAAAACTGAAAACAAACTAATTTCATTTTGTCAAATAACATAAATACAAAAGAACAGCAAATAACAATACAAAACAAAAATATATTATAAAAAATTAGAAGACTTTCTCTTCTCTCTCTCTCTCGTTCTGTCAGACTTGCATTGTTTTTGTTAGAATTTTAAGTGAAAACTCAGTAAAATAGATATACACTTGATAGTTATGGAGATAGTTACCATTAGAGACGTTGTGAAATGACAAAGTAAAGACAATGCCAGAACGACAGTGGATTTCCTACAATGTTTACTACTTTCAAACAAACGTTGAAAGCCCCCATGTCAGCGAATAATACCGAAGTTACAAGAAGACAAGTATAAAGTTAACCATTCTAAATTGTCTACTACCTTCAAAGAAATATACATTCCTATTTGTTAAACATCAACCCAATCAGCCAAAATGAACAGCTAAATATTCTAGTGAAAAAGGTACGAAAAACGTTTACAGTTTAAGTTGTGTACGCTGTATCCATTCCTTATTAGATCTTTACACCCGTATTCACTAAAGAGGTTTAAATTTAGACCAGGTCTAACTTGATAGTTATAGGTTTAATGTGACATAAGGAACAATTGAACAGATAATTTTTCTAAATGTCAGAGTTACAAAATGACAGTGACATAACAGTTTCAATTACCATGACGATTAGATCTGATCTAACTCTTAAACCTTTTTAGTGAATACAGGGGACAATATTCACATTCGTAAATAGAATATGGTTATTCTTCTAATTTGATGGAACTGCAAATAAATTGATTTGTTGGTCAAAAGAAGATTTTATTAGATTATGGTGTACGTTGATAACCAATTTATTAAAGTTATTAATTCTTTAAGACCTGGCAGTGGACTATTGAATTTTATTCATTATTCAAATTGATTTTGTATTCTTAAATTATTTGCAATCATAAATGTAAAATTACTTATGGCGCACATTAAAAGCTATATAGTTACTACAGTGCGTGCTGATCAAATCTCGTGACATTGTACTATGGAAGGAGTACATACTTTCCATAGTTTAAATCTAGTTTGACTTATTTTTTACTGTTAATGAAAATCCAATAGTTATTAACATTTGAACTTGGCATTTTTCGTTTATTTTTAAATATATTTTAAGTAGTCAGCACATATGTACTAATTTTTCCATAGTTCATGATTCAAACCTGTATTTTTCGAAATATTATTACTGTTTTTTAAAGTTAATTGAAACTTAACAGTCCGCACAATAAGGTAAAGTGGCTAATGTGAAATGCACCATTGATCTATATTAAATTTAGATAATTTTAAGCTTAAATTTCAAGAGAATTCCAAGAGATTTAGACTACCTAAAACAAAAAAGTGTTTGAGAAAAATCATGGGTTAAATTAAAATTATCACTTTTATTGTTGTCATAATTTACATTTATTATAATGGGTTCAATATGGTTAATTGCAGTAGGGTTCCTCTTAGAATTTTTTTAAAGATACTTTCAGAAGTTTTTGTACACATTTTCATAGCTTCCAGTAAATTCTCTTTTCAATTTTTTTGCCAATAATAAGTAAAGACTGAGAAACCAAAAAAATCATGAGCTTGACTGTGAAGTCACTATTGTTTTTTGGTTTCCATTATTAATTGTCATCCTATTGTATTATACTCTAAATGCCTAAATTCTAAGGAACATTAACTATATATAATACACCGAAATTGGCGTTAACTAATGTTAATACATAGTAAAGATGTTAAAAAATAGGTTTTCTTTTGTAAACAAAACATTTCAGTTTTTAATTCGCTGTGCCTTCTCAATTTTTGATTCGCTTTATTTGCGTACAGTCAATATACAGGGTGGAATATTTAACTGGAATAAATTTTATCATTTGAAAAGTATTTAGAATTTGCGAAAACTATTTTACCCAGCGGCAAATTGACTTATATGACTCCCAATCTTTAGGTAATATCGATTTGATCATTATATGTGTAAGAATTATGATGTTATACACAATTTTTTGCCACGTCTTGTATCTTAGTTTTTTAAAACCTATTGGATGATATCATCTTTTGGTTAAAACGGAAATGTCGCATCTTGACATTTAGAATGGCATCCAATAGATTTTAAAAAGTTAAGATATATCAAGGCATTTCGTTCAACAGTTTAGCTGATAGATGACACTAAACGCAGCACACAATGATAATTTTGTGATGACATTTTCTTGAAAACAGTTTTTTAGATTTAAGATATGTAACATACGATGCATTCACAATCTTCCAGTTATAATATAAATAGTAAAAGCAAAAAGTATCACATCACATTTCATACACAAATTTCCAATAGTTTCCAACTTATAGAATTTATTCCACTTAAATGTTCCACCCTGTATATGTCAAGAGGGTAGTCTGGAATACTAAAGAATTTAGTAGTATTAAATAAGAAATAAAAAAGTAATATTAATTATCTGAAGTAAGGAAATTGCAAATCATAACGGAGCTATAACTGAATAAATTATATTAAATACCAAAATAAATTAGACGCAAGGATTGATAAGAAAATTATTTAATTTATTGGATTACTTGGGAAACTTCAATTTTTACAGTTAACAAAATATATCCATCCAGCTTATACTGATTCATCTATCTATATAACAAAATATCCATATTAAACTGTATCAAACAGCGATTCCTAGTTTGTAATAAAAATTTAAATTTGTCCTAAATGCATATTTTATGAAAAAAATTATACAAAACCAAAATTTGAATCATAAACGTAATTAATACAAAAAAGGACAGCCATACGAAGTTTGAATCTCGGACTTTAAGAGCTAAATTGAGTGCTCTAGCTGGTAGTCACTACCAGAGCTGGGCACAATTGCTTTTAAAAATAATCATTAAATTATAAATTACTTTTCCAAGAAATGTAATTCAATTTCAAATTACTTATAATTTGTAATTAAATATTCAATTACATTTTTAATTCTGTTCGATTACATATCGTACAGTATACAGGGCGTGTTTTTAGTCTTTCGGAGGCAGAGGTGGTACATCCTCGGGAGCGCAAATCTTAGTTGGTCGGGGCTCTTCAGCAGTACTAACATTAAACGCAAGGGGGTGATTTGCGATATTCTATAATGAATCGATCCAGTTGATTCAATTAGCTAAAAACAAATCGATTCGATGCAATAATCTAGGTAATTTGAATCGATTCGTGGAAAAAATCAAATCGATTCGAAAAATATTGAACCTATGTCCTCTAGGCTTGATCAATTGTGGTGTGGCAATAAATAAAATAGGTTTATTACTCTTAAAAGGTTTTATTATAATAAATGTACGTAATTAACATAAATAGTTATAAATAAAAATAGTGCTAACTAACAAAACAGATAATAATAATAACAAACCAAACTCAACCAATAATTAATTCATTCTTGACCCTTGAGCTAGCCACTCTTCAATGCTAAGTGATTCCAAGAATAGTTGGCTAGAAAGTCGGTTAGGCTTTAACCTATTTCTATCCTGTGTTAAATAATGGCCTGTCTGGTAAAATAACCTGTTGGATGGTACCGATGTAGCAACACATGGTAAATATTTAAATGCTAACTTTGATAAATTAGGATGTACACATTGCACATTTTTCCAAAAATGAAGTGGATTTTCTGTTCTTTTTACAACAGGATGCTGCAAATAATGTTTAAGTTCCACAGGCAACTCATCATCAGTTGCAATTGAGGATTTAGAACTTTGAGTTGATACCTCGAGTCATGGTATGACCATAAACTTTCAGTATTTGCTGAGGTTTTATTTTCAGTACTGATGGTTTCTAAGTTAGGGCCATCTGATTTTTCTTCCTCAATAGTAACTGCTTTTACTGTTGAAGAAATAAATTTCTAACTTGAACTAAAAGCCAGTGGGTTGTTAAAATGATTGTTTTTATATCTGGGGTCTAGAATAGTTGAGACTACACACAACTTTAAAAGTTCTACGTTTCTGAATCTTTTTTCTGTTTGTTCTACAATAAATTTTTTTCATTCGATTACAGGTTCCATGGTTGGGTTACAATTATTTATAGCTTTGGTCATACAGTTTATTATCGGGATAACATTACTGCATGTAATATAATTAACTCAACCATTACGGCCTCTAATGGTTTTACTAATTTTGTCATTTGTTTGGCAATTTCTAGCTCATACGCTGAAAGCATTGGCGGCGAATTTGGAAATTTTAATAACATGCTACTGATTGTTTCGCTAAGCAAAATGAAACAATCTATCATATGAAATGTCAAATTCTATCGCGTTGGTACCTTTTGAATAAGTTTTAGGGTGGAATTTTCTAATCTTCCTTGAGTAACCTGTATCCGCCTAAGTTCGTCTGAAGCTGATGCTGACTGCTTTGTAAATGTAACAATGCTTTTTATTTTTTTAATGACTTGCTTGATTATGTCACCTGAGAGATCTATAGCTTTAGTTGGATTCAGATTTAAAGTGCGGGCAAAGCAAGATAAGTGTTTCTCTTTGCCAAAAATGTCAGTTACAGCTCTAACGATATTACTAGCGTTGTCAGTTACCACTACATTTACTTTGTTTAGTTTGATATTCCAATCTATAAATTTTCTTAATATTTTCTTGAATATAAGAGGCAGTATGGCTTTCAAACAGTTGAAAAACACCAATAACTATCGACTTAAGTTCATATTCAGACAAATTTAAAAAATGTTCTGTTAGACCTAAATAACTTATAGTTGTTTGGGTTTCAGTCCAAATGTCGGTAGTCAATACAAAATCAGATACATTTTTAAACATATTTTTAGTAATGTTGCTTAAGTCTTCATATATTTGTCCATTAATCTAGTTATAGTTTGTCTAGAAGGTATTTTGTATAGGGGCTCTGTGGTTTTTAAAAAATATCTAAAGCCCTCTTTTTCGACAGTAGAAAAAGGTAATGCATCTTTTGCGATCATGTACAATAATCCATCGGTTATACTATTGTGCTTTTGCCCTCCCTGTTCAAAAGACTTAATTCTATAAAAAGCTTCATTAATTGGTAAAAGTTTTAATTTTTTTTTGGCGCACCTATATCTAGGTCCAAAGAAGATGATGCCGAACCTTGAACTGAAATTACCTCCTTTTCCACTAATTGTTTTCTTGGAATAGTCTCTAATGTACTGTTGCTATTTTTACCACTAGATTCCGGGTTAGGAAAAAAAGTTTTAATTGTTTGCACTTTAGATGTCGATGGCATTGCATCTATGTATGACTGTTTCTTTTAAACTGCCTGAACCACAGTCGGAGCCTCGGTCAGATCTAAACAAAAATAAATAACATATAATCAGTTTGATTTGTAAATTTATAATAAATGTACATTAACTTACAGAACTGATGTTGTCTCCGAAGCTGTAGCTATTTTTATTCCATGTTTTCGCTTTAGATAATTCATAAGATTTGTTGTATTACCTGAATGCTTTACTGTGTTGTTACAATGTCTGCAACGAGCAGATTTATTATTGTCACCATCATCACACAAAAAATGTTTCCAAACATTATTTGTTTTTGGAGGCATATTATACTGATCAGATACAATTAACAATATCTCGAGCTCACCAGGTATATTGTATATTTGTCACAAACTCTCTAAAACCGCCCAAGAAATAAATAAATGCGAATATTGAGAACATGCGAACCGCAAAAAAGAATAATTAAATGTTTCCAATTTTCACTAGAACGAGTGATTCCCCGGATCGGCGCGTGGTGCGGACACTGCCATCTCGTACGCGTATGGTAAACTACGACATCACGTAAATATTTGTGGTGCGTTTACACCGAAGGCAATAAATCGAACTATTATTTTATGTTGCAGTATAAAAAATTTACTAAACTATTACTGTGTTAAAAGTTTTATGGTACTATGGTTAAGTAGACGTATTGTTTATCCATTCGATTAGTCAAATCGATTTATAATTCTAGAATAGATTCGATTCCTCCTATGCATCGGTTTAAAAGGATCGATTCAATTCACAATCGAATCGATCCTGGCCATCTCTACTTCTGAGCACACCATTAAATAAAACCCATCATTTTACTTAGGTTACACTCACATAACAATTATTAGAAACAATACACTTGTATGATTATATTCTAAGTTAAACGAATTGAAAAATATAAAAATTAATTCCTAACACTGGAACCTGTGGTGGAAGATAGATCAAAATACAAGAGTTCTAACCACACTACACCACAACTTGTTATGTTCTGGACGCGCGTTTCGCTAACCAAATTAGCATCATCAGCAGATCATATAAATTTTACATCATCATTAATTTGATATAAAAATTAATGGATTTTTGAACGGAATTAACTGATTTCATTATACTTGCTAGTTTTGATTTTAGTATACAGGGTGTTTCACTTAAAATTTCAAACCCCGATTTTTCGGAAATTAGCAATATCAAAATTTGGTAAAAAAGCTTTTATTTGATGAGTAAATATAAACGAAGCCGTCACCACTAAAGATGGACGTTTTATCGATAAAAGCCAATAGATGTGCAATAATGCTGATAGGTGGCTGATAATATCGATCGGTAGCCGAGAACATCGAAAGATGTATAAACGGATTACATTTACAAAGATGAGAACTTTTTTCTTCATTAAAATGTCCTAAATATATCGATAGGTATTAGCAAATACCGATAGGTAGCATTGAAATATCGACAGGATAGGATCACCTGTTGATAGGTAAAATCTAATATCGCCCGTTCCACAATACGAGTCGCGACGCCAAGAAAAAATAAAATATCTTTATAAGTCTCAGATTTTAAAAATACGTCTATTTTTAAAATATTTTTGTTATAATCATCAACTTGATTACTATACTGGTTACTGAGATATACCGGGTGTTTCACTTAAATTCCAAAGTCGATTTCTTGCAAATTAATGATAATAGCAAAATTTGGTAATAAGTTTATTTTTTACCTGCGTAAATTATAATTTTTAAGAGTTGAAACAAAGTCGACGCTGTCTGTAATATAGGCGTCGCGACTCCAAGAAAAACACAAAACAATTGTAGAAAATATACTCGTACTGTTGACGGCATCATCATTGTTTTAGCTCTTAGTAATTAACAATGTACTTAATTAAAAAGTTACATTTTGCAATTTTGATATCTCCATTAATATGCGGAAATCGACGTTTGGGATTTATAATAATAACATAACATGTTTTAGAAATTAACGTTATTCGTGAAATCCGAGACCTTTAAAGTTCTTGAAATTGTTTTCTTTTTTTTCCGTTCCAACGCCTTATAGTGGTGGAGGCGTCGTTTTTATTTTGATATCAATCAATAACAATCAATCGTTAATTACCGAGAAAGCGGCGTTTATAGTTTTAAGTGAAACGTCCGATATATAATATAGTAAAGTAAAAGTTAATATAAATGATAATAATAATAGTAACTACCCAATTTGTTTAATGCAAAAGCAAGGTACTCTCCATAAAATAAGTCACTTAAAATTCTCACATTTTTTAACTCCTCCTCTGTCAGGTGTATTTTTATTTAAATCCATTTAGGCTAGGAAAATAATGCAAAAATCATTTATGAGTTGCTATAAGGAAAATGACCAATAAGGACCATCCAAAAAATAATTAAGGATAATATATTAACAGTTGCTTAAAGTGCCGAAAATTGTTTTTTTTTCTTCTATATTAAAATGGGTTGGTCCTATAAAATAACGATTTTTCCAAAATGTGATTGTGACTTCATTTATTAACTACGATTAACGTTACTTGTTTATCCCGGGAGGCATTACTTAAACAGTAATTTCTGAGTGAACGAAATCAGATAGAGACAAGTTCATCATTTTGTTCATAGTGACTAGTTATGGGCGTTTTATCGATATATGGATTGGTCAGCTCCATCGAATAATAGTAAATTAAAAAATATCGATGTGATCGATAAGTACTGATAATATCGATAGGTAGTTAATAACATCGATAGTTATACAAAGGTGAGGACTTTTTTTGTGAAGAAATTGTGCGTCATATTTTTAGTGTGGATTTTTTTGCTTCTCGATAAATTTACCTTCCAAATCGCCTTTGTCGTAAATATCGATATATAGCAATGCCTATCGATAACTTATTTGGTCGACTATCGAATTTACCTATCGCTAGGCGATATTTATCTATTTTATTATCGCCCATCCCTAATCGTCACTGTCACTACAATATACAATACAAAAAACATATTAATTTGTTTATAATTTTAAATTGAAATTAGATGGCCTTGATTTTTTCACGGGTCCGAATTGTTTTGACCCTTCAAAACATAAAACGCTAAAGTCATGTTTGATACGGTTAATTTTTTATTTAGCATTAAAATTAGGTTCATTTGGTATACGAAATTCGGCATGAAGTACTGTTTAGGAGCAAGTTCCGTGAAATATTTTCAACATTTCGATAAATATCCATTTTTACCGCTCTCAAAGTATTCCAGGAGATATTTGTAACTTTCTGACGTTAGCCACAGCATCGTCTGTCACGCCCACCTCGGAAAAGTGACAATTTTCTTGAAAGGGGAAAAGTTGGAATTTTCTTGCACGCTCTATTTAAAAAGTTTTCTAAATTCAGCCTTAACACAGATCTGGCTAAATTTTATACCAATCTCTAGTGGAGACGTGGACGTTTCATCGGCAGATTAATTTTCGCTCAATTGGAAGGCTCAAAATTAAGTTTTTCGCTGCTTTTCACACTACGCAGCTAACTCCACGGAACCTCGCGCAGTAAAATATACCTTCTCTTTAATAGTTTATTAATTCAGATGCTCATTTTTAAGAATTTGTCGCGATTTTCTGGGAAACTAATCAACGTTTTTTCACCGACGTAAGGTTTAGAAATCTGCCACCCTTAGAGAAATAATTTTTTTCATAGAACCAACCCATTTTAATAGAGAAGGAAAAAAACAATTTTCCGAACATTAGGCAATTGCTTAATTATTTTGCCCAGTTATTTTTTGGAGAGTTATTTGAAGAATAACATTTAGATGCACTTAAACAATTCGAGGAGTCAATGTCCTTTGAAAAAAATGACCATTATGTTTACTATTTTCCTGGCCTGACATAATAATAAGTTTCCATTGCGAGACCCTTCGCAAGTTCAATAAGATGTATTACTTTTTTATTTATTGACTGTATAATTATTATTCTAGGCCAATAAATTCTTAAATAACTTAAATTACTAAATACAATTATTAATCACACACAAAAATAATGCTTTTTAATTTATTTTGTTCGATTTAAGGTGATTTTCTAAAAAACTGTTATGCCGCTATGAGAGCGATATGCACGCTAAATCATTGATTTAAATGTTTGTGGGCACACCGAGCGTACATTTAAATCAATGGTGGCTATTTTTAGCGTGCGTAATGCTGTGTGTGGCAGCGGCATTAAATATGCTTTTGGAATGAATTCGTAATTGTTTTAACATCTTAGAAAATACATTAAAACATTATTTTTGTGTTATTATCAACGGTCCCTCATATCTAGAGTATACTAGCTCAAGATTACCGACACAACATGTACAGGGTGTTTGGTTATAGTCTAAGAGATATCAAAATATGTTACACTCTCATTTTAAAATATAGCCTGTTATGGTAGGGTTTTTGTCAATTTTCTCAGCTGTCTTTTAAGAAAATGGTGTCAAACTGGTATATTTATAATTAGCAAGACAAGACCCATTTCATGAAATAAAAAGCTGAGGTTCATTTTTCACTTTCCAATTGTCCTTTATTTTTTTAACAACCTGGCGGTTCTGAGGGATGTATATATTACATAATATTTTTTGATGTCTCAAAAATTTAAGCTTGTAGATTCCGTTTTAAATATAGCCAGACACCCTGTACGGTTAAGCACCCGTTGGAATGTACTTGAACTTTCTTGAAAAGAGAATTTGAAGAACTTGCGAGAATTCAGTAAATGGGTTTGAATTTCACCGCAAATGTAGATTTCACTATTTCATTCATATTTCACTATTGTATTAATACTACCTTATTTGATTTATATATCAGTGCCTACACTGACAGGACCCGCTCAGATGGAGTCCCTTGTGTTCAGGAAATCGGCTATAAAAATAAATAAATTAATGTCTGGATATTTAACACTCAAATGTAATAACGCAATTATAAATTCATGATTGGTGCTCGTTGCGCCTCTTCCCATTTTGTCTGTCGACTTAGAAATTCCCGATTCTTCTGACAATCATTTTCGGGTGGCTCTTTGACTGATTAATTTAAAGCATTTGTGGTCCCGTGGCGGAAACCATAACATATCCACTTGCTGCATGTTATTTTGGAATTAAAACATAAATAGTATAAAAACATAGATCGATTGTCATTTGCCAGTTCTCCTGCTCTTTTCATGTGAAGTCCTCGCCCAGGTTTTAGGCTAGAATATCATTTAAAAAAAACTTCGTAAAAAAATTGACTAACTGAACGTTTCTATATAAAAAAAAACTTTCTCTTATGTCAATACAAAATGATATCCATTTAAACACTCTTATATTTTTAACTGTCCTTCGTTTAAAATAAACTAGTAGATGGACCTTTTTAAATTCTTGTTTTCTTGTTCTCTGTCGTTTTAACTAATTTCATGAGTAGTAACCTGGGGGAAGACTTTCCGGGAAAGCTACGCTTCGACGACGTGTCGGCGGCAAATCAACAGTGTTGTTGGGGAAATTTAAAGAAATTGAGAATAGTAAGAGCCAGTTGCGGGAAATAGCTGTACAGACAATGTAGCTGAGGGTCCCTAGTAGAACACCTAGGAGCGGAACATCTAACTATAACACCAGACAAAAGTATAAAATTACCATCTACTAAAATAATCCCTAGAGGCAAAGGCTCCTGAGGGATGGCCTAGACAAAAGGCTTGTAAGTCGTTTCAGCCGCATGTGTATGTAGCCCAAAAGAAAGAGCCTTTTTTATGATTATAAAAGGTAGTAAATTTAAAAATAAACCATCTAAACCAATAGGGAATTAAGCTACTTCCGGAAAGAATACCGATCCTGGGATTGAGAATTTATTTCCCGCGATTCGATGCGGTATAGGAGATTTATTACGATGGTAAATTGTTTGCCATAACTTTGGAAGGTCTTATCGCCATAAAATCTGTGGCTAACCTAAGTTGCTTTACCTATCGGGTTATAAAATGTATTAAGGACAATCAAATGTTAGTTAAAACTGTTAACAAGCAAAACGAAGCCGAAGTGTTTGAAATCTAAGGAACAGAGGAAACATAAATATGCAAATCGGGATTTACAGAATTGCAATAAACATAATTTTTTACCAGGGCCCTAATCACATCCCATTTCACTCGATGAAAATTGAGTTTGAAAAAGTATTGAGTATTGAGTATAGCTGTGGCTATGAACGGTTTAAAGATGTTGAGATTAATGGTATGCTTGGTAAATTTCACTTTTTTGTGCAACTTCAAGTTTTCACTTTTTGATTAAAATTGTAAATGATTCTTGTTGTTCTCTATTAATTGATGAAATTAGAAGTCAAATATTCGATGCTACAAAGGGCATGGCACAAAGTATACATAATTTCGGTCCCGTGAATCATTTGATATTTTAATTTGTTGTTTTATGTGGACTAAGGAAACTTTTTTACCATTGTTCGCAAACTACAGAGGATGTCAGAAATATGTGGTCAAAAGTAGCATGTCTTGCAGCCTAACACTGTGCACTTAATTTTTATTTAAGCACATATTGCACATATTTTATACTAGGATGCTCTTCTTCTATATAGAAAAATATTTATTACACTATTTTATTTAAAATATTATCTTATTGTGATTATCAAATGTATACATGGCGATATTTATATGTTGATAAGTTTTGAAAACTAATTAATTTTAATGAATTTATTTATTTTTTTAAATATTGTGAACTAAACAGTCTTTATATTTATTTCAAAGTATATCAGTTAAAATAGCAATAATATATACAGGGTGTTTCACTTAAATTCCAAATGCTAAATTATAGAGAATTAACCGGGACAGCAAAATTTGGTGTAAATTAGTTATTTGATATGTAAAATGTGACTGTTTTATGCTAAAGGAAATTAGTTGTAGTCATTGCAACCCCAAGAAGAAACAATAGAATTCCAGAAAATTTAAAGGTCTTAATTTTAAATCTACGTCTATTTCTAAGACTTTGATTATTTACACGAAATTGATTGCTATATTGATTTCTGATATAGCATTTACTAGAACAATTTTTTTTCAGTGACTTGTTTTGGAATATATTTTTTAACATAATAACAGTTTATTTAAAATAAATCATTATTCTAAAATAAGACGTGCTATATCTTTAAAAGCAATTCTTTTACCACTAAACAATTAGTTTACTCAATCAGTTCAGTAATCAGCCTAGTAACAAGTTGAGACAAGTAAAAAAAATGTTTTAGAAATAGACCTATTTTTGAAACTTGATAAATAACAGTTCTTGCATTTGTATAAATATTACTACTATATACAGGGTAAGGTAAGGTGAAACATCTTGTATATATTACTGCTATTTCAATTGCTGTAATATTAAATATTGTTCAATAACAATATTTGAAATATAAAATCAATTCATTAATATTGATTAGTTTTTAAAAATTACCATAATTTAAAATTCGCCGGTTATATATTTTAAAATCAAAATAGTGTAATATTTTAAATAAAATAAATAATCCCTAGTTTTTAATATGGCAGAGTATCCTAGTATAACAAAGTTAAATCAAAATTAAATACACAATGTTGGCTGCAAGACATGCCAATTTTGACCACATTTTTCTGACACCCCCCGTAGTTTACGAGGTATGGAGCAATGGTAAAAAAAGCTTCCTTAATCCATATACAACATATTTAAATAACAGAGAAGATTTCACGGGACTGCAAATACGTATACTTTGTGGTATGACCTTTATATATTTGTGTGGAAAAATTATAAAATACATCACTTTTATGTATGCGATTTATATTGGCTAAATACTTTTCAGTTGTTATAATTGAAGCGTTTCATTGATTTTTTTACTGAGTGTTTGATGTGAACAAACATGTTGGGATAGTTTTTGAGTGCAGGTGGAATCCGCTTAATTAATTATCTGAAGTTAACGTTACTTGTATGTCTTTATTATGCGCAATTTAACTTTTTGAAATAATTAGGAAAAATAACAAAAATCAAAATATATTACTTTTAATAATCTTACACTTTACGGTTCACTTTGCATGTAATTTTACTCTGTGTGTTTGTGGATATATTTATTTTGAGTTTCTCTAATTTCTCTTTTCTGGAACACATATGTGTATTTTTTTATTTAATTGATTGTAATAAAAGAAGAAAACGGAAAAGAGATATTTGTATATATAATAGAGAACATTTGATTTTTTTATTATTTTAGAATGATGCTGTAATCTGCGAAGGTCATTTGTAACAGTAGTTTTTATCCTTTGTTCGACCGATGGTATTATTGGAGAAGGATAATAATGTAATCATAATTAATCACTTGTAGCAGTATTATTCTCTGTGATTTCAAAAATAATGGCTTTTTTACAAAAAAAATGCAGATTCAATTTTGGGATCAAAAATATTAAGTTTTTCGTTGTTGGACTAATTTCTCCTTTTTCTATAGAAACATGAACACAATTAGATAAAAAACACATTTATTTTTTAAGAGCGGTGCGAAGTAGTAGTTGTGGCGCTAACTGTTTTTTAGTGTCTAAACTATTTCTAACTGATCTTTCCAATTGAAATTCAGCAGAGAGTACGATTATTGTAAAATGAGCTGCATTCATTTAAGGTAATTTATTTGACATTAGTCATTAGTAATATTATGTTAAGAGAAACAGTGACGTCTTTCGCTGTTCACCCCGAAAATGTTCTGAATAGATTTTTTTTATTTATTTACTTTATAAAAAACTAAAAAGCCGTTATTTTGAAGTGCAAAGCATATACCAACATTTTTGATTCATGGAAAAGCAATTTTTGAACCTCAAATGAGTTGTTTACTTTTATTGTGGAATATCAGTACAATAATCAAGCAGCAATAGGACAATTTTATAATACACCTATTGTATATGGTCAGCAGTGTTTGCCTTAAATTAATTCCTATTAAGTTGTATTTTAGTAGAAACCATTGTTCTGTACATTTATTATATATAACCAAAGAGTGTGATAAAGTCAGCGAAGGGTTTTTTTGTGCATGAAAACGAATTTGTCTAGATTTTCTTTACACTTTAGCATTTTGAGATATTTTAACGGTAAATTGTAAAACAATATTATAGACTAGTAGTAGGATGTTATCTAACTACAAACCTATAAGCAGAAACAGATCGAATCAGCTGGTGTAGGTAGTACTAAAAGTTGCCCTAATTTGTATTCATTAGGTTAGGTTAAGGTTTAAGATTGGATGTTCGTTTTGGTTAGGTTCAATTATCTAAAAAATCTTGGGCCAAAAATCTCGAAGATGCGAATTCATCTTCGTTTTTTTAAGTCTACAAAAACTCTTAGCACAAAAAAATCATTTTGCCTCTCTTTTTTTAATCTTTGGTTATGAAGAAAAATTATTCGTATCTGGATAATAAAAGCCATTTCAAATAAGATTTATATTGGTAAATTTCTATCAGAAGTGTTTTTAAATTGAGGTGAAAATGGTTGCTTTTTCAATAGCAATTTTCATGAGTGTATTTGCCTTTCGTTTACCGTTTCGCTTTGTTTTAGGTGACGGAGTTGATTATATTTATGATTTAAGTCAGACTGGCGAGGTTGTTACAGGTGAGTTAAGTTCTTAGATTTTTTTGTAGTGATTTAACTTTGCGACTAGACTATTTGTTATATTGATATTAAGAAGTTAAAATTAACTTATCTACCGGGTTGTGACTCATTTACAGTCTTTGTCAAATACTTTTTTATTTTTGTTTAACGTTCTTACTGCCAGCACAGTTATAAATTAACAAAGCAACATTAAAAACGTATGAGCCAACACTAAATTTTTGAATAACAACATTACTAAGTACGAAACTCAAAATAACAGATAGGCTTAGCCAACACGTAACAGTGCACATCCCTCCAGACTTCGGCGTTCTTTTCCTTGTACAACAGGGTTTGTTACATTTTCCTTTTTTTAGTTTTTTTATTAAACAAAACTTATAATTAAGGAAAATGAAGATTATTTATAGGTTAGGTTAGGATTGGTTAAGTTCGAGGTTATGAGGACTGACCAAAATTCCAGGTCTATATTGAAACAAGATTTTTTTATCAAACCTATACTGTTAGGTGGATCTGTCCCGTTAGCGTTAATAAATAACAAAACAATAAATAATAACAATAAAATTCTGTTGTACAAGGAATAGAGTTCTGACAACTCTGTGCACCGTTGTGTTTAAATTATTATGGGGTAGAGTTTAAAAATTCAAAGAATTCAAAGATTTTCGCAAGTCATTACAGCTTTCCTGAATTGCTTAATACCATTTATTTATTGAATGTTTTCTGATAATTGACGATACACACTTAGATTAAATACACAGGGAGATACCTAAAAAAAAACATAAAACCTGTCTAACAACATCATTCAAATTTCGCAAGTTATTACAGCTTTTCTAAATTGCTTAATACCATTTATTTATGGAATGTTTTGTGTTAATTTATGATACGTGCCTTCGTTAAATACACAGGACCCAACCTAAAAACCATAAAACGGCACTAAGGGACCAATTTCGCCCCAACAACCCCGCACACATTTGTTCGCTGGAAAATTCCCCTTCATTCATTGATAGCGTAAAAGAGGTGCTTCTCTGATCGGTCAGTCATCTGGTTCATTAATTACCGTTTTTCTCGAGTTTATTTTTGCGCTTTGAGGGTGATTTTTTGATGTATAGGCGTTTTGTCGACAATTAAATACTATTTACTGCCTAATCTTGACTGGATTTTTTCGATATATACTATATCGATACGTATATTTATTTATCGATCGTATCGATATATTGATAATTATCGATATTTCGATGGTTATTATCGATTTATCAGTCACAATAAAATTTTCGATTACTTGTGTCTGTTGGCAATTTTAAATGCTGACTTAAATTCCCTAAACGCTGGTAACGTTCTTTTTTAAGCGACTTCAAAAAAGGAGGAGGTTATCAATTCGATTCTATGTTTTTGTATTTTTTTATATATGTACATCGATTACTCCGCGATGGTTTGACCAATTTGGATGTAATTTTTAGGGAATATTCAATATTCAGGATGTTATCCGGAGTGGTCTCATAGCAAGCATATTGAAAAAATGTCAAAAAAGGCAGAAGGCCGCCATTTTGAACTGTTTTTTCAATGTTATATTGAACAATGTATGCATCCAATTTTGCGTTCACCATTCTGTCAGGAAGAAAAGTATGTATGTTAACTACATTTAAGAAATACTACATATAGTATTAGATGTAACTTGCCTGTAAAAGTGAGGTAATCCGTTAATAAATACATTTTGGTCTTTTCACACAATTAAACAGATTTCGTTTTTGTACAATTATTAGATGTAGAACTATGTTGTAGTTAATATATAGAAGTGTACATAGAACAAAAGCTTACACGGCCGTGGTCAATTAAGAAATCATGGTTCTTGGGATTAAACCATGTCAAAATGGAATCACTGGAAAGTGATTCCATTTTGACACGGTCTAATCCCAAGAATCATGATTTCTTAATATAGAAGTGTGCTATTTTATTACCTTTTCTCTTCGCCCTTTTATGAATTAATTTGTAGTGTATAATAATGCATTTTCTTGATAAAATAGAGATCACATTTAGCCAATAGATATAATTTTCTCTTGCCTAAATTTAATTAAAATAATAGATAAATATCTTAAAGTATAAATTTGTTTATCAAAAAAAATCTTAAACATTTCTATTTAAAAGAGTTATTTTTTTGACTGGTAAAATATTCAAGCCAAAATTATAAAATGATAGACTTGCTGGAATATCAAAAAAAAAAACGTTAGAGCATATTGTATCTTAAGTCATAGATCAACTCTCAGCCCCTCCCATTTAAAAGTGTCAAACAGGAAAGATTGATCTTCAATACCCCTACAATTTATCATCAAATTGTATACAATCTAAAAATCCTTCAAACGAGGTATCACTTAACCCGCCTTCCCGTTTCGATTTTAAGGGGGGTAAAAGAGTGTACCTAAGACTTCTACATACTTGTTTTGAGAAGGTTTCATATACATTTAAGTTTTTAAATCAACATCCTGTATATAAGTATACTCTCTATCTAATATTATATCGAAAATCTTTTCTGGGCATAGTTTTAGATGCTTCCAATAGTCAAAAAAAATCTACAATAATTTTTTTATTTTTAAACAAATTTTACTGGTAGCGCCATTGAATAAAAGTTCGAAAATACGCACCTTTAAAGGGCAACTGCACGCAGTATTATGGATCATTTGCAAGCCTTCCGCCGCTGCAATATTATGTAAAAGCTGTTTTTATTAGCTTCAATGTGATTTAATTAGGGAAATATGTATTGTTGGGCGCTAAATTCGATTTTTTATGAAAAAATCAAAACTAGAATTATAAAACAGAAGTAGATTTGTCCATTTTCGACCATTTTTTGACCCCTTTTTGACGCAAATGCCATCGCATATAATTTTTTTATCCACAAAATGGCTCTTTACCGCCTTGTATTGATCCTTTGTCTACGTAACTGCAAAATTTGAAATGGTAAATCGAACTGGTGTCTTTGTATTTCTGTAGCGCATGCACCCTTTTGAATCCATTTTTAACCGAAATGTAATTTAAATTGCTTATACATAATACATTTTTTTGAAGTCGGACGTGCAGGAAGTTTTTTCTAATACCTAGGTACCTTTTTATCTTACTTTGAACTTGATTAGACCTTGTCGCTAGTTTTTCTCTTTTTGCGTGCAGTTCTCCCTTAAGGGTAATATGATTGCCTAAATGGCCGTGCTTAAATAACCTCTGTAGATTGCATGTGCCCCTTTCTTAAACTCTGCAATGTTCCAAAGAATAGTGAGAGTTTGCTTGCAAAATTTTCTTTTTTTTATAACTTTGGGGAGACTCAAAAAAGTCTACTTTGCGTCATGCTAAATGATTAATATCGATTTTAATTTTGTTTGTTGTTAAATGTTTTATATAATTATCTATTTATTCATACTTTAAACTTGTGTTTCATTTTTGCAAAAAAAGGTAAATACAATACAGTACAATTTATATCCGTTCAGACTATTAGAATTTCACGCAGCCTATGTTCATGTTTTGTTAACAGCAGTATATAAACAAACCATCTGTGTTCCTTACCACATTTTATTCATTATCCTTGGGGTCACAACACTCAATGTATTTGCTATAGGCGTTGTATCTTCCTGTGTATTTAATATGTGGTATGCACGAATGAACCTTGTAGTTATATGGACTATTTTTATAAAATCACTTAGCAAATAGCGCGTGTGCCACTATTGGATTTTTATGACTAGAATCACAAGAGCATCAAAAAGCTACGAAAATTACATAACTTACGTTTTTTGAATGGAACGCCCTATATTTTTTAACGTCTGATTTCAAAACTATATGCCTCAGATTTCAAAAGTATATGATAATATTGGTTTTATCTGCTTTTTGAAATAATTTCTTGAAATATTGGTAGCAAGTAATTTAATACAAATCGAATTAGCTATGGATAACGTTAAAAGAAACAAAAAGGGTTTGTTTTGCCGCTATATAAATTGGCTGTACCAAAATTGTCAAAATATTGATTTTTTTAACGTTCTACATAGTTCTTTCGTTTTTTCCAAAAAAAAAATATAGGGTGTCCCATAAAAAAACATAAATTGTGCAATTTTCGCAGCTTTTCGGTGCTCTTTAGATTCTTGTGATCACTAAAAAATCTCTAATCAATATCTTCAAGTTTTGTATTTACACTATTTTTGTATTTCCAAAAATAAAGCTCAAAATGTATTCCGAAATATAAAAAAAGATCATGGCAAAATAAAAGTACCATAATGGCACTTGCTTTTTAGTTTAAAGCATCGATATGTTTTAGTAGTAATGAATCAATAGGGACTCCTAGAAAAGATGGCAAATTATGGGTAATTTCATTTTCGGTAAGTTACGGTAATATCTGGTAATACTAAATAATTATGAAATTGTAGTGGCGGATTTATAAATTTAAGAAGAAACATTATTTTTGGGTTTTACGCCACAAATTATCTTCTTCTTCTTAAAGTGCCTATCCTCTGTGGATGTTAGCTATCACGTTAGTCCAAATTACTTTATTTACTGCAGCTCTAAATAGAGCTGTTGATGTCATCCCAGTCCATGTTCTCTATTTTCCCCTCTAGGATGAGTTGGAGAAGGTGGTATTTTTCATTTCGCATGATATGTCCGAAGTATTCAAGTTTTCTACGTTTGACAGTTAATAGGAATTCTGGTTCCTTATCTATGCGTTGCAGTACCGTCTCGTTTGTAACGTGGTGTGTCCAGGAGATTCTGAGCATGCGACGGTAGCACCACATCTCAAATGCATCTATGCGTTTACATGAGGCATCGGTAAGGGTCCATGCTTCTGCCCCATATAGTAGGGTTGAGAGTACGTAGCATTTTAGAATTCTTATCCTAGTATGGATGTTGAGGGATAGGTTGCATAGTATGTTTCGCATCTTGTTAAATGTACTTCTTGCTTTTTCAATGCGGCATCTTATTTCTTGAGAGTGATCCCAGTCCTTATTCAAGGAGCAGCCTAGGTATGTAACTGTCTCGGCTATTGTAAGAGCTACATTGTTAGTGGTAAACTGTAGATTGTCGATGGCGTTTTTACTGATAATTAGTATGTGTGTTTTCTTACAATTTATCTTCATACCATACCTGCTGCATGCAGTCTCTACACGGTCTATCAATCTCTGGAGACCCTCAGCCGTATCCGCCAATAGGACGGTGTCGTCAGAATATCTTAGGTTATTTATTATTTCATTATAACCCCATCTTCGGTGTCGTTTAGTGCCTCTTGAAATAGGTGTTCCGAGTACACGTTGAATAGAAGGGGCGACAGTATGCATCCTTGACGTACTCCTCTGTTTATACTAAACTCTTCTGATGTTTCGTTTTCGATTCGAACAGTGGCTTTTTGTTGTAAGTATAGTTTTGCTATTATATTTGTGTCTCTGTGGTCAATTCCTGATTCGCGTAGGATTGAGATAAGTCTACTATGTTGCACTTTGTCAAAGGCCTTTTCAAAATCTATGAAGCACGCAAAGACATCTGCATTGACGTCGCGCGCTCGTTGAATCAGGACCTGTATGGAAAATAATGCCTCTCGGGTGCCTAGTCCCTTCCTGAAACCAAACTGTGTGTCGCTTATTTTCTCGTCAAGTCTTCTATATATACGTGTTTGAATGATTATTAAAAAATGATAGAAAACTAAAAATAATTATTTCAATTTACCTCAAAATTTTAATTTGTGGCGTAAAACCCAAAAACAATGTTTCTTCTTAAATCCGGTAACATTGGTAATTTGGATTATTTCATTTTACTATGATATAGATTTTTCCACAATTAAGAGATTTATTTCTAATTTTAATTTAATATTCTGGTAGTATTCAGTAATTTGTATTTACAAGTATTTTTCTCATTTTTTGCCAAGAGTACATACTTTTGTTTTGCACTTTGGTCATCAATATTTTTTAATTACTATAAAAAAAGATTAAAGTACATAATTGTAAAATCGTGTTAAATATGTTTTCATTTTCAAACATTTACTTAATAACCAGCAAGAAAATAATTACTGTAAAAGAATATCACAAAAAAAACTGATTTTTTTAAAGAGATATCAGCAGGAAACACCAAGGGTAACGCAATAGAAAATATTTAAAAACATATTTGGTTCAGTTCAAAAAAAAACTTTTGATATAAAAAGGATTTTTTAAACTAGTAAATATAATAAAAATTAAACATGCAACATTTATCAGGATGAGTATATTGGTTTGACGATTTTTTTGCTTAACATGCGTTCTCCATCTTCATTCTATTTGTTTATGAATCTTTCTTTTTCAATAATACTACCGGTAAATTAACAATCGAATATTCCCATGTCGGTTATATTACCCAGGCCTATTACCGTAATTTATGTAATATTACCGTAAGTTCTTTTGCTAATATTCGCTTATGCCATCACTACTAGGTGAGTCTAGGTGTTATGTTTATGTTGTGTTAAATGAAGAAAACGCGAGAACTTTTTCTTTTCTTCGCCGAATTAGTTATCACACCACCCTGTAATGAAAATTATATATGATGATGAGCATATTCTTGCCCACTCCTATAATGATTGATAAACAAGAAAAGGCCACTTTAATCTGGTCACGTAGAGTTTCACAGTACTTCACATATAATGACTTGTTCGTTAGTTCTAGTTGATCTAAAACTAAATGTTGAACTTTTAGAGGTAACTAAAATATATTGTTTTAATGTTTAAAGGTCCTGGTGCTATTAGCAACTCAGTTGCCGGTATCTTAGGGGGAGTACTACCTAAACTATCATCCGATCAATCAGAGTCGGTTGCAAAAGCGAAGAAATATGCAATGGAGCAAAGTATAAGGATGGTTCTTATGAAACAAACTATTGCTTATCAACAACAAGTAAGTTAGTTAATTATTCCTATATTTTCTATGCTTAGGAAAAAGTGGTCTGTGGTACTAATGTGATATTTATTATATTATTTATTCTGATACGAATAAACATCCATACAATGTCGACTGAGTTGGTTGTTGAATGGGGATCTCGGAAACTACAAGGAATAGGAATTTTATTACAACGTTCTTTTTAAACACAGACCTGGATTTTGCTTTTGTTTTTTCATGTATTCGACCTACCTGAGCACAATTTAATTATACAATTTATTATTATTTTGAAGTTTATACCAAACTTTATGGCTTGAATAAAAAAATAGGATACTGGCTGTTTCACTTAAAAATCTAAACGCCGTTTTTCCGAAGATATCAAAATTTGGTAAAAAAGCATTTATTGATAAGGTAATGGTAATTATTTACGGCTAAAATAAAAACACAAACGATGACGCCGTCACCACTTTAGGCGTCGCAACGCCAAGAAAAAAGAAAATATTTGGAAGAACTTTAAAAGGCTCAAATAACTTTTTATTTGAGTAAATTGTATTTACTAAGAAGTATGTAAGTATAATTTTATATTGACAATACAGAAATGTATATTATTACACAATATTATAGGTAGTTAAGTATAAAGGATATTTTTTTTATTTAAATTACACATCAACACTGAATTCATCGTCACTACTACCTAAATCTGTTGGTAATTTATCCATCATTCAAACTTTTAATTAAAACACTGTTTTGTGAAGGCCACGGTCGCCATATTTTAAAATCTTAAAGTTCACCTTATTTAAACTAATTAAAATATGATGACATAAAACCAACATTTAAAATATGTACTCTTTGAGATAATATTATGGCCATCGGTCGGGGTGTGAACAAATTATGCTACTGAGGCAAGGTAACAATGACCCAGAATAGATAAGAAGAATTTTTGGGTTTCAAGTCAATCTGTGTAATTTGAAACGGACTATCCTGTGCTATGAAGGTATTACCGTGCACTTTTCAGTGTGAGCCACCCCGTAAAACGCGTTAACTGTTGATTTATTTATTTTAGGATTGTTCCCCACAAAATAGAACCCTAACTAACCCTCCCTAAAGTTTAAAATCACCATAGCGGTCAAGTCGGCATCTGACGAACGTTGACAATAATTTGGGTGCCAACTGACATTTCAAGGTGGCTAAAATATATTCATAATGAATATTTTTGTGACTGGACATACGCCATCTAACCACGGCCGTTTAAACTGAAACATATTTATAAATTATAGAAATAGGTCATTTGAATTCTGACATTAAATTAATTTTTATGATGTAGGGAGCCTTCTGTGTTACATCTATGCCGTTTTCTTCTAGTAGATAGTTGACATCCGTATATTGGATGCCAATTGACAGTTGGGTGCAAATTAAACCTACTAAAGTTTGGCACTTGAATCTGAGTTTATGAAAAGAATTTGAGTAACTATGGAAACGGTGCAATGATCATTGGTGGTTGACTACAACTCTGTATATCCATGGAAATAGCCTGCTTTTGACATACGTCGATGTTTTAGTTCTGTGTGGTGTCTTCATCAGTACAGTCAACTAGTTGAAAGACGAATACAACTAGCGCCAAAATGAATACACAAAACAATACCAGAGTCACCAACAGGAGCAAAACCGACATTTGTGATTACATCTTTGAACTATTTGAATGTACTAATGAAGACCCTAAGTCAGAAACACGTGTCTATGGTTAGCCAAATTCAATTGCTTTAGCAGTTATATAATATATAAAACACTTGCATCAAAGCTTGGTGTTCCCCAGGGATCCGTTCTCTCTCCAACGCTCTTCATTGTTTTCATGAACAATCTAACCGATATATGCAAAACTCCTGACAGGACCATTCTATACGCAGATGACACAAACTTTCTTCTAAGGTCAACATCATTAGAGGATCTAACTGAAAAAAGCAATAATGCCTCAGAGGAACTCAACACATGGTGCGGGGACAACGGCTTGATCCTTAATACAGCCAAAACTTATTATATGCGATTTCTCACAAAAAATCAAATAACTCAAGTTTGTCCACTTATAAAAGTGGGAAAAAACTCAATTGAATCTATTGACAAGATTAACTTCCTAGGCATTACTCTAGATCACAAACTTACATGGGAAGCACATATAGACTTGGTCTGCTCAAAACTCAGCAGCATGTGCTATCTTATAAGATTTATAAGAGATACTGTCACGCCAGGTGTTCTGAGAATGCTTTACTTTGGATTGGTGGAGTCTGTTCTTAGGTATGGTCTGATATTCTGGGGCTCATCGACTTACTTCAATAAAGCTTTTACTATGCAGAAAAAAGTTGTCAGATGCATAAATAATTCCCACCCACATCAAAGTTGCCGACATATATTCAAGAGAGACAGTATCCTCACCCTACCATGTCTCTACATTTTTAATCTGTTATATTAAGGAAAATGAGAATACATTCCTAAAAGACTCAGATGTTCATACTTACTCAGTCCGTGAACGACAAAATATTTATCAGCCATTCTCCAGGTTAAAACTGGGACAAAACTCTCCATCTTATATGGGAATAAAATGTTTCAACAAGCTTAAAAGAACCCATAGCAATACAAAAAATTTTACTAAAGCTGTAAAAAACTATCTGCTGGAAAATGCTTTTTACTCTGTAAGTGAGTTTCTTAATTCTCCGCAATGAGCACTGAACTCTGGGTCGTTTAACGAAAATAAATCAAATTTATTATTGTATTATTTATGTTATGGTTGTATTTTGTTCTCAAAAGTCAAAGTCAAAATAAGCTGGATTGAAATGATTTGATAGAGTTTGCGATTGTCCGAGCTAAACTGTGTTAGTATCTCCTCGTGATCTTGTAATGTATTATACCGTATTTTATTTTATTACAATTATGTTAGTGCAGTTGTCAATTCTACTTAGTATGTAAGCTTTACTTTATGACTAGTGGGATAAATTAATGTATACTATGTATGTATTAGTTTTGTGCACGAATAATGAAATAAATAAATATATATATATATATATATATATATATATATATATATATATATATATATATATATATATATATATATATATATATATATATATATATATATATATATATATATATATATATATATATATATATATATATATATATATATATATATATATATATATATATATATATATATATATATATATATATATATATATATATATACATATATATACATATATATATATATATATATATATATATATATATATATATATATATATATTTAGCAAATTACATCCTTTAATATCTAAAATTTCATATGGACCTTTGTATAAAGGATCAAGCTTATTTTCTATATATATAATTCCGAATACAAGCTCATACGATGTATAGCGTGTTACTGTATTTATTGTGTTATTATATGCAAAACACCAATATTGATCCCAATCGCTCCAATTGTTTTCAATATTTTTGGCAAAATGCATACGAATATATGCACCCAAATGTTTGTGTGAATTTTCAAGTCCACCCAAAGTTTCATGATGATATGCTGTTGATTTAAGATGCTGAATACCAAGTAATTTACATAATTCTTTAAAAATACTTGCCGTAAATTCAGTTCCTAAATCCGTAACAATCTCCCTAGGTATACCTTATCGTAATACAAAATTCTCAACAAACGATTTCGCAACAGTGTGTGCCTCCTTATCCGGTAATGGATACCCTTCCACAAATTTCGTGAGATCACACTGTGGCGTTAAAATGTATTTGTTATTTTGAATATCTATGGGAAGAGGACCTACCGTATCTAAAAATATTTTTTGAAATGCCGATTTGGCCGATGTTGTTATTGTCAGTGGAACTTTTTGATAAGAATGTTTGTGTCTTTGACATTCATCGCATCTTTTAACGAAATACTCAACATCTTTTTTTAAACCTGGCCAAAAATATTGTCGTTTTATGATAATCGTTTAAAATTAAACGTTTCAACTTTCTATTCTCTATTTGTTCGACATCTTTTATTACATTTATTTTTAATGCCATTTCTTTTAATTCTAATTTATGTTTATTTATTTCTTTCAAAAATTCGGTACTCTTTGCGTTCCTTAAAATGCATAGCTCTGTAATATAATTTTTTGCGCATACTTCTCCCAGATCCCTCAGCGATGTACCTAAGTCGTACGCTGATCGGTCATTCTGGTTAAAATAAATTTGTGAATTCACATCATATATAAAATTATTAAAGTACTGATAAGAACCTAGGTATTTATTTTTAAGTTTTAAATAGTCTTCTTCCGATAAAAGTCTTAACTCAACTGTATCAGGTGGTTGCCTTAATACTTCGACGACAACAGGGTGATCAAGTCTATTATCGCTCGACGTATTGATATGTGTCTCTGATGCTGTAGCTATCTCAGTCTTACACTGTGCTCGAGTCATCACATTCACGCTTTCATTCAACCTTTCACTCATGCTTTTTAAGTCATTTGAACTTATGGAGACGCGTGAAAGAGCATCTGCTGTTACGTTTTCTGAACCTTTAACATAATGCACTGAAAAATCATATTCCTCTAATACTAGCCTAAATTTGGTGAGCCTACTTGAAGGGTTGGTCATGTTAAATAGATAAACTAATGGACGATGATCTGTCAATACTTTAAATTTTTTAGCGAACAAGTAGGGCCTAAAATGCTTAACAGCCCACACAATCGCCAATAGCTCCTTTTCGATGGTACAGTAATTTATTTCGGCTTTATTTAAGCTTCTGGATGCGAACGCCACTGGTCCGTCATCCCTATTCGACAGAAATGCACCTAACGCGTAACCGCTTGCGTCGGTTCTAAGCAAAAATTCGTTATTCTCAGAAAAATCAGGATATTGCAATACTGGTGGCTTTATTAGTACCTGCTTTAGTAACTTAAACGAGTTTCCACATTCTTCTATCCAATTAAAAACTTTTCCCTTGCGCGATAAAGTATTTAATGGATGTGCTATCTCGACAAAATTCCTAATGAATTTTCGATAGTAATTAGCAAACGCTACGAAGCGCTTTACTTCGTCTGAATTTTTTGGGACTGGGTAAAGAGCCATTGCTGAAATTTTGTCTGGGTCTGGTAAGATACCCTTGGATGATATAACGTGGCCTAAATAAAGAATCTCTTTTTTCAAAAATTCACATTTGCTAGGGTTCAGCTTTAAATTTACTTTTCTAAGTCGTTGGAACACTTGAAGTAAGTTTTTGTTATGATTTTGCAGAGAGTTGCCGAAAACTATTAAATCATCAAGATAAATAAAACAAGCTTCATAATTCAAGCCCGCCATTGCAACTGTCATAAGTCTTGAAAATGCGCTGGGGGATATTTTCATTCCCATAGCTAATCTTTTCATTTGAAACTGACCTCGTTCAGTAGTGAACGCCGTGCAGGGTCGACTATCTGGATGTAACTCTACCTGATAATATCCCTGTGCCAAATCTAAATGAGAAAAATACATTGCCCCTGATAAGGAATCTAAAATCTCTGTAATATTAGGCAATGAAAACTTCTCGTCGTCTTTTAATTGCCGATTCAGCAATCTGTAATCTAAAACAACCCTTACCGATCTACCCCCATTTTTGTCAGTCTTTTTTGGTACTATTAAAAGTGGAGATGACCATTCAGATTTTGCGCATGCGGCAACCGATAAGGTTTGACATAGACCGGAATTGCATCCCTAATTCGTTGGCGATAAACATTTGTTGTAGTAAGAGGTTCCCCGTCTAAATGAAAAATATCAGCATATTTAGCACAAATATTATAGATTGATTTTTTCTCTTCCTCATTATTATATGGTGCTGTATTTAGTGAATCAAGAACTTTCTTTACCCGCTCAACAGACATGCCATTTTTGTTAAATTCACATATATCGTAGTCACATAACTTTCTAACATTAGGTTCAAAATTACGAAGCGTAACTTCCTTTTCGGTCACATTCAATATCCTAACAGGTATCTTATTATTTTCAGATTTTGCTATAATACTTGCCATTATCACTCCTTCGCACACTTCATCATTCATTATCACACAATCGTCTGTTTCTCTACTAAAAAACTATTTTAAAACCTCACAGCGTGGTGGTATTATTGTATAATAATCACATTTAGAATGCATTGAAACCACTGTTTCTTTATTTCCTTTTTGAAAAGACACGGCAAAAGTTTCGTAGTTAAGAATAGCTTTGTATATTGTTAAAAAATCTGCACCTAACACACCTTGTATATAAGAATCAAATTTGTCTATGCCCACAAATTCATGACAAAACTTTTCTTTGCTTATGTTAAATGAAATATTCACAGAACCTAACGAATAAGCGGAACCTGCGATTCCATTTATTTTCAGTTTTTTGTTTTTATCTATGTTTTCATTGTTCCCTAAATATTCCGAAAAAATACTGATGTACTGTACCATGATGAAATTTAATGCATTCATATTAAAATTAAACACATCATAACAGTGCGTATTATTTTTATTAGATTCATTAGTCTCGAAAAAACTGCTGACCTATGTTTTGGTTTTGCTGTGCATTACCCTCGGCGGCATCCGCTACGTACACTCGACCTTCATGATGACGCGATGACGTACGTCCTCGACTTTTGCGGTAGTAATGCCCCCGGCAGGACAATGACCCGGTTGACTACGGTAGTTTTGTTTACTATTAAAACTCCCTCTAGGACCATAATTGCCACAGTTATTATTAGAAAAAGTTAAATTTCCTCGACTAGATCTACCCCTAAAACCATGGTTATTAGACTTATTAAAATTATTAGATCGGCCTCTCATGTGAAATACATTAGGACCGGTTTGGAAATTCGATTTTTTTGTCAATTCTTCCTCTTTAGCGCCTACCACTGCGTCCTTTAGACTTTGATAATTTCGCGCTTTCACAATCGTTCGTAACTCACTACTTCTTAAGCCGTTCGAAAATGCACTTATAGCGATTTTTTCGTTTGTATTGCGAAAAAGTGGTAACACAGCATCATCGCCGTCAGCTTGGGCAATTGTTAAATCTAGTAAAAGTGTTTCAATAACTCTAGCATAATCATCAACGGTCTTGGATTCTTGTTTTACACAATGCATTTGAGCCGAAAGGACTGCTACAGATTTTTTACTTAATAAATATTTTTTCATATCTACTAGTAACGACTCTATATTATCATGCGAGTTTTTTAATCTTAATTTCGCATTTTGCATTAACTTAGCTTTCAAGACATACTTAATTAATAGCGACTTCCCGTCATTGCTAATAAAGTCACTGTACACCTCAATAGCATCTAACAACTGCTTTGTAACCTCCTCGGTGCCATCCATAGAGGGCAACAAGGACGCTGCAGTTTTTAAATCGAAATTTTGAGACATATTAGCTGTTGCAAAAACTGAGTTTGCTAAATTTTTTTCCGGGGCAAGGGTTTGCAATCTTTCATCTAAAAGTGCTCTAGATTTTACTAAATAAGCACTGGTAGCGTTACTGTACTCTAGGAGTGCTTTTTTCGCTACTGGGTCAACTACAGCTTCCAGCTGGACCTCTTTTTTTAATTTATAACATTGTGCTTCTAATTTCCCTATTTCTTACGTTAGCGTACTTATTCTATTTAAACTTATACAGCGGTCTACTGGTTCTTTTTTCAATTTTTCATAAAACTTTACTACTAATCCATAACTATCTTTAAATTTGTGTAAGACCATAACTATATAACCCTATTATCAAAAAATATAAATACATATAAAACTTACACTCTAACATTTTTCTGGTTGTAGTTGAGTCGGAATTTGGCTGAGCTGCTTCCAAAATTGTCCATCGATGCACTTCTAGCGGCGCGTGCCAACAACTAGAGTGTTCCCTCGAAGCCAGTGTTGGTGAACACCAGTTGACGTTCCCGATGGACCGTTTTTTAGGCGGCCAAAAATCGTCAGGGTGAAACTCAGGTCTCCTCAGTCGGGCGCAAAACTTTACTCCTTGACAAATTCTTTTTAATACCTCTTCTGTATGCTTTTTTAATCTTCATCACTACTAGGATCCATACTCCCAATGCGAGGCAGTAAAAAACTATGCGAATATCGTGAGGGACAGCCAGTGATTCTTCTTCTACGATGAAATTTGAATTCACAACTCTGGTATCTGTGACTTCACTGTGTTTTGAATTGGTTTTTCCCATGATTAGTTTTTACTATTCATAATCACTGTTTTTTTTTTCACTATTCACTTGTACACGCGGCTGGCAGGGTCGCCATGTAATGTTCGAAGTATAAGGGTTCGCCTACGTGATAAAGTAAACAACCAAAACCATCTCGTGCAGTGTTGGTTTATTGATTAAAACTATATGTTCCTTTCTACAATGATCTAGCCTAATTTATAGATATGTGTATTTGTTTAATATAAATATAATAATTATTGTTATACTAATATCGTGTGTATTGCAATAATAAGAGTTGCCTTGGAGTATATATATATATATATATATATATATATATATATATATATATATATATATATTTTCTTAAAATAGTTCTTTGGCTAACTTCTTATATATTTTTTGGGCGGTTTTTTCATTTAATTACGCCACGCTAGTTCGCGAACTGTAAAAATCACTTTAAGTCGTGTTGAATCAAAAACCTTTGTATACATTTTTTATGGACATATTTAAAAGCACTATATGTAATTATTAAATTTCGCCGATATGCTTTAGCCTATTAGGAAATATCTAATTTTATTTCTTCATTAAAGCTATCGTTTTTATTTATAGAAAAACAAGACGTTCCAGAGACATCAAGTTTTGGTTCTAATGTGCAGGTAGGTTCCTCTTTGAATTATTTGGTGCAAAAAATTTTTTCTCAACTATAATTTCTGATGATGCGAAATAATATTTTGAGAGTTGTTGAGGATATCTCTGTTCTCCGACAATGCCAATTTGCTGATAAGATCTGATTTGAAATTGAAAATGAAACGTGAACGGATGAAAATAATTTAATTCTTTATAAGTCTGGTATTTCTAAGAATAGGTAGTGTATATAATTTTTGTATTACTTTTTATAGGGTGTATGTAGGGTCCATAAGCTTTGAGTTAAAGGAGGACACCATTCGGCAATCGTTCCTGCCCTTCGGCCCCATTAAATCCATCAATATGTCCTGGGATCCCGTCACACAAAAGCACAAGGGTGAGTAATAAAATATCCCCACATCAAAAAAATGTATATAAAAATTGTGGAGAAATTGTTTGAAATTCTGGAGTTTTGGAATGGCAATCAATATGAAACTCTTTTGTCATTACTCTATTTGCTTTAAGGTTAGCTGAACTTAAACGTTATAATTGCATAGCCAAAAACCTGGATTTTTTACTTCTTTGGCTCGAACCAATCTGAAAATCAGTATTCTAGTAAATCCAGCAACAATATTAACAATTAAAATTTCAACCCCAAAATTTTAATTTTTATTGAACCTAGAGGGTTGAATATTGAAATACATGCCATTTACTCAACTTGTCTAAAGCTTGAACGTGTTTAAAATATCGATAGGTAGATAGATTTGTATTCATGTTTTGACAGTTAATTGTCGTACACTCGTTTTACAACCATATAGCACTTTGAAGGCAATATCATCATCTGGAATAGTTTTTCCAGGATTTTTCAAAGATGGGTGTAGGGTAGTAATTTCAGCATACGGATACTCAAAAACATATTGGAATTTTTATACACAAAATAAAATTTATTTTCAAACTTGTTATTAATAATGAGGAATTTTCTTAACTGGAGAACTTCATCAAATTATTGAATACATGCTTTGCTATAAATCATTAATTTGTGTTTTTTTACTCATTCTATCAAAAAATAAGCAAATATAAAGTATAACATTGTGTTTCCAAACTTTTGACTGTGTCTACTGTGATATATTGATTAGTTTGACTAGAAAAATTTAGTTTTTATATCATCAATATTATTTTCTTATTTTCCACACTGAATTCAGGATTGATTTGAATTTATTGTGGCATATAGAAGATTTAGTAAAATTATATTAAATTAATAGAATATTGTTAAGAGTGTTACATCATGTTGCATAAATAATAATAAAAAAACTTAATATAGTGTCTTCCGATTTATATCGCGGTAAATCAGGTAAATAATACTACCAAATAGATACTAAGAGGCAATAATTTCTATTGGGCACATATTTTGCTTTGTAAAATAAGCCCTTGCTATTGTAAAATTATTTTTCTTTAAAAAAAGTTTGTCTTTATTAGTTAAAAGGTTGATATTTTGGAATATATAATATATAAAAACAAATAGGTCAAATTTGAATCTCAATGGATATTTAAAAACTTTATTTGGACCGAGATTTTTCACTGTTCTTTTCTTAAAATTTAATAATAGGCCAGGAAAATAGTACAAAAATCATTTATGACATGCTATAAGGAAAACAACTGCGAATTATTTAACTGCATCTAAATAATGTTATTTTACAAACATACATCCAAAAAATTATTGGGGAGAATAATAACAATTGCCTAAAGTGCCGAAAATTGATTTTTTTTTCTTTCTAGTTTAAAAGGGTTAGGTACTGTTAAAAATGATTTTTTTAAATATTATAGATATTCCAAAACTTTTATCTTTTGAGATATAGCTTAACATTATGCTAACTATGTGTGCAAAATATTGATCCTGTGCTTCGTTTGTTAACGAGTTTTGATTATTTGTTTATCCCGGGAGACATTTAAACAATAATTCTGCTGCAAACGAGAGCAAATAGATCTCAACGAGAGTTCATTTTGGTCGCCACTACCGAATTACAATATACAATTATTTTCATTGAGCAAATTTGCAAAATAAAACGTCAAAACTCATTAACTAAACTCAAAAACATATTAATTTGTTTGTAATTTTAATAAATTAATATGTTTTTGATGCCATTTTTTATTTAGCAAAATTCCACACTGAACATAATTGTATATTGTAGTGTCAGTCATGACGAACAAAATGAAATCTCGTAGGTCTCTATTTGCTCTCGTTATTATTTAAACAATGCCTTCCGGGAGAAACAAACGGCTGAAACTCACAGAGTCAATGTCAAAATTTTGCACACATATTTAACATCACGTCGTCTATTCAGTTTTCGGCAGTTTAGACAATTGTTTAAATGTTTTCCCCAGTTATGGATGTTTTATAACAATATTAAGATGCACTTAAACAATTCGCACAGTCATTTCCTTGTAAGCGCTTTTGGAAAAAAACCTATTTTATATACTACTTTCCTGGCTATAACTAGTACTTTAATGTATTTATATACTTACGTAAAAGACATTTATGTAATTATCTTTGTTATTTAGGATTTGCTTTTGTGGAGTACGAAATCCCAGAAGCAGCGCAATTAGCGCTCGAACAGATGAATGGGGTGATGATCGGAGGGCGGAACATCAAGGTAAATGTTCGTGTTCAGTTTTTTACCTTATTTATTATTTGATTAGGGGCCAATCTTACCCATTTACATTACCGATTTGTTCCAAAAATGGGTCAGGTGGGCCATATAATAAAATTTAGTAGAATCTCCCTATGTACAATTTATATTTAATCATAATGAATTTCTGCTTTTGTTTGAAACATCTGTTTACAAAATTAGCATTGGAATGTTTCTTATATTGAAAATAAATGCAAGATTTAAAGTAAAAGCTTCCAGGTCGAACCAAATCGAACATAAATAAATATATTTCACTATATTGTCCTAAAAAGATGATTTTAAATCAATTGTGCAAAAATTAACGAATTGAAAAATTTAGAAAAATTAAACAAGTAAAAATAAACATTTGTATACTATGCGAGTTAAGTGTTTGAGATAACGTTAGTTAAAGTATATAAATCTCATAATATATTAGGGAAATTCTACTGCGAGCAAGACTTATGTTTTGAATTGGACTTAGCTCAGACATCAGCAGTAAATTATTCATATAAATTTCACATACATGGTGTTAAGAAATTCAGATGCCAACGTTCTTCTAGGGCAAGTTCCTCTCTCAAAATACGAAAAAAAGTTCCTATTAAGATTGCTCAATACATATTAAGGAAAGCTACGTCATTAGATTTGCAAACAATAAAAGGGTTTCTATTTTAATGAAATCTGAGTGAATACGTAATTTCAGTAATACTTTGCATACACCTTTTATGTTTCATGATAAACTAATTTCGCAAAAAAAATCGAAGCAGGTAGTTTCGATGAGAACAGGAAATGAATTTTGTAGTTCCTTTATACATCGTTAATTTTTTCCTCCATTAGTTGCCCTTAAATGGATGCTTCAAAACTTAAGCTTGAATATTTTGAAGACGGCATATCGGATCTGTTTCAAATAAGAGTACTTTTTTTATGTAAGAATGTCTAGTCTTTTCAAATATGGTATAGAAATGGAAGGAGATTATATAAAAATACCCCTTTAGTTTTTTATAAATATATTTTTTTTTAATATCAGCTGAAACTTAATGGGTGTATGTATTTGCCTGAAATTGTGACTATTTAAATAAAAACCAATTATATTGTTTACCACTTCCTTTTTGTACAAAAAGTGACAGTGGAGAGTGATATATATATCATTAATATTTTTTGTGATCAAAGTGATTTATAAATATATTATAATGTATTTCCGAGTTAGTTATCAACATAAATAATAACAATTTCCAAAAATAGTAATTTTTGTCAGGCAAGATAAAACTCTGTTTTTAATTATTTCCACCGTGTATTATATATCCTATAAATGCAAAGGTTTATGAAAAATTTATTTTGCTACCTTAGCATTTTGAAGTAATTACTGAGTTAAATAGCTAAGGTATAAAACATTAGGCACTAAATTGACACTTACTGTGGCGATTCACAGTTTTAATCATCTCTGTTCCTCAGTTGACTCGTTTCAAGTTACTAAAACAAACATTTTTTGCCACTTTTTTGTTTGAACACTTTTCGTGTTGACCAAAATGATAGTATTTTTACCCATAGTAAAGTTTCAGTACAGTCCGTTCTAAAATAGGAGTCTAATATCAAAAACTTTTTAATTTATGCTCTAACTCCAATATTTGCTAATGAGCCAGTGTAACAAAATGTAAGTCTTGAATTTATATTAGGTATAAATTGATAGTTAATATAAGCACAATTTTATATATAAATATTAAAATAATTTAAAATTTAGTTATTTATAAAACTTAGGATTATTCGGGCAACTACATTTTGATATGATTTGTGATATACTGAAGTTAGATTTAAAAGTATCAATTCTAATTATCGCTTTACTCTCTTCTATACCCACGTAATGAGGAAAGTTTGTAATGACAGAAAATCTGCATTTCAGCTACAAGAAAAAGCTTATAAAAAATCTTATCGTTACTATGGCTGTGTAAACATTTCTTGGTAACATATAAACTTAAAAACTATATATCCAATTAACTTCAAATTTAGAACAAAAATTAAATATGGCGAAACAAGATAGCGTTTCAAGAACATTAAAAAAACATCATAATTCAAAAGGCAGTGAGAAATTTTATTGAAATTATGAAGGACTACTACATTTAACATATGAGCACTTTATTTGGTAAAACATGCAATAACTATACAAGCAAATATAATATTTTGGAGTAAATCAGTCATAAATTAGCAGTTTATATACAATATACTGTTGAATTATTTTTATTTCCAAGTTACTAAAATAGTTTATCTCAGAGAACACAAGGAAGTATTTTTAACACTAATAAAAAAAACTAATAAGTAGTAAAAAACTACAGCTTTGGAAATAAAAAAAAGACAATTTGTTTTTCCAAAACTTTATTTATTTTTTATTATCCCATATCTTTTTTTTTAGATAAATAGGATATTTAAAAGAACAAAAATTTTATACATTTATGGGAGAGCCCGGAAAACAGTACTTAAGCTCACTGGGGCCCATTGTGCTGTCCCCCTATCCAGAACTTGCTATTTTCTATAATTTATTCGAAAACTTAATACAGTCTACTTGCCAATCAAATTTCTACATTCTAAGTTAGAGGATTGGCACATTTAATATTCTAAGTTGATTTTGCTATTTCTAATTTTATAACTTCATATCAAAGTCATTTTGCCTCTGCGATAATCCTTACTCTAGGTTAAGCGACAGTTCACGCAGATATTTACCATATTCACGTCAACAAAATAGAAAAAGATTTAATATTTTTTAAAAAGTAGAGTTGAAAGATATTTTCAATGAAATATACAAATGTCAGCTAATTGACGTGAGTATGGTCAGCTAATGTCGGTTTTCTTTATGTTGCAGGTGGTAGGGAGACCAAGTAACATGCCGCAAGCGCAGGCCGTAATAGATGAAATCCAGGAAGAGGCTAAACAATACAATCGTATTTATGTCGCGTCAATCCATCAGGATTTGACAGAGGATGATATAAAGAGGTGAGTTTAAATTTTTTGATCCGCTTTTTTGGTTGCTTGAACAGATGGGGATGATCAATTTTAAGAAAGTGTCAAGAAATTAAACAAAAGATTGGTTTAGGAGAAAATAATTATTCAAATATTGATCTAGTGCAGATTTCTGGAAGAAATGGTTTGGATAGTTATTTGCAGAACTACAAATTGCGAAGTTCTTGGCTATTCACATGTTTTTACATTAAATTTTTATATTCAAATGACCTCAAGTGATACATAACATCTCGAATCTAAATGACAACTTTTGAGAATTGATGACAGCAGGGTGTAAGACTATACGAATTTCGCAAAACCAGGAATACTTTTGCTATGTGTTATGCAAATCCGTGTGTGGTGTCCGTTAGATACGAAATATTACTTATATTTGTTAAAAATTAAATGCGGATGATATGAAAACACGTCATTAATGCAGGTGAGTACTGGGTTTCTACAAATGTCGGTATTCTGGCTGATAGACTTGTAGAAACTCTACTTAAAACATTAAACAAACATGCGCCACTGCACTGGAAGAAAAATACAGAAATGTACAAAGAGAAGAAAGAGAAAAGGTGGACAATCGAAATTAAAAACAAAAAATAAATTTTTTTTAAATTAACGGGCAACAATATTAATGATAGAAAATGATTGGAACCAATTTAAATGGCAAGAAATAGAGTTGTTCTTTGATCAGATCCAAACTTAAATACAAAAAAGCTTAGTGGAAGGATAGATCAAAAGAAACATGAACCTATAGAGATGTGGAAACACTAAAAGGGATAACAACAGTGAAAAACATTCATACAGTTAAAGAAGTAATATTTGATAGAAAGGAGGTAACACAAGGACACGAGTGCCGAAAATTTCAACACACTTTTCTTGTCAAGTATAATTAATATTTATACAGATAGTGATAGTAATAACGTTGCCGAGGGGTACTGTGATATACTAGAGAAAATAACAATACTCGCACATTTCAAAACATTAGAGATGAGGGAATTAAGAACTGTTGAAAAACATTAAAAGGAAAGTAGTGTAGACTGAATAAATGTTGACTGTTTAGCACATTTCCAACATTAGAGATGGGGGAATGGAGAGCTCGTAAAAAAATATACGAAAAGTAGTATAGACGGAATAAATATAAGTATATTAACTTTTTTTGAGGTGATTAGTTTTCTGCAAACAATAAATGAAAACGTCCGGAACTTTTCTGAAAAACTGGAAGATTCAATGGGAGTTTCTGTAGAAAAATTCAACAATACAAATAACAAACTGTTATTGAGTTGGAGAAATGGGCAGTCTTGGGTGCAATTTATTTATCTTGTATATGAATGATAATATTTCACATCTTGAATAGTGTCATATTCAATCTTAGAGGAAGAATTAAAGTAGAGATCACAATTCATTCATAAATCACGTTAGGAGTATGCGCCAACATAGTTCCCCTATTTTTCATATTCTATAGACCAATGTTTACGATAAAACAAGAAGTGGGGATGGCCCATGTCCAAGCCGTGGCCATTTGTTGACGAATGCCAGTGACGGCGCGAGTTTTCACTTCCCGCATAAGGAAATATCATTAATCGTGAAAAAATCATCGTTACGGGGTTTTATAGATCTTCATGTTTTTCCATTACTGTCGGTCTGTTACGGTATAGCTTAAAAATCCACTTACTCGATTAACTTTAATTTCATTTAATTTTCCACAAAAATTACGTCTGATATATGAATTCAATCTAGCAAAACAGAATGACGACCTGTTAAAATATTTGATGTACGAAAATGAAGAAATGGGCCGTACTTCATTATCGTTGACAAAAGGAAGGATTCTTGCCTATTCCTTAATGAGGCAAATAGGTATTTTTACAAATTTCAAAGAAATAATTGTTCCATACTTCGCTATCTAAAATCAAACCATTAAGTTAGGTAAGTTTAAAAGGAAATTAGTTATTTATATATTATTAAAGTTTAGTTTTTAGTTATGTTTGCCTCATGTCACTGTCATTTTGTAATTGTTAAAAATGTCGTCTTAAACCTGTAACTGTCAAGTTAGATCTTGCCTAAATTTAAACCTCTTTAGTGAATGCGGGTGTTAGAATTATAAACTAAAATCAGTGCTTTTAACGGCTTTTATTCATCTGATTGTATGTTTGTATGTCTGGCTCAAATCTTGTAATGGTTTTTTCAACACTTCCATTACCGATTATTTTCAAATTTGACGTGCATACACTTTCGGATATAAAAAATCTTAATTTTTTTAGTCAACGTTTAGAAATGTAAAATGGCGGCTCCAATACGGCCGACGAATTTTGTTACTTGTGTAGCTAAAACTGAAAATCGGTGCCTAGGAAAATTTAAGAGTATCAGCATTTAAAAATTCAAAATAGCGGGGTCAAAATGACAATGTCAACAGGTCGGACGGATGATTTTAAAATTTGTGGGGATTATTTAAGAATGCACAACAAAAATCCAAATGGTGGCGCCAATATAGCGAACGAATTTTTTCATTTGCACAGATTCGGCTGAAATATCAGTATCTAGAAGTATTTAAGAATAAAAGTTATGAAATTTTAGTTATAGTCGAGAATTAAAAATGGCGGCACCACCATAGCACATTAATTTTAAAATGTTTGCAGATTTGATTAAAATTCGGCATTTAGGGGTATTTAAGACTGCATCAGGAATTTTTGTCAACATTTTAAAAATTTAAGATTGTAATGCCAACATGGCGGCGGAATTTTAACATTTGTATAGATTTGGCTGAAAGAAAGTAGGCATCTGGGAGTATTTGAGAATACATATCATACATTTTTAGTAAATATTTAAAAAATGAGAGTAGGAATGCCTAGCTTGCGAGCGAATTTTAATATTTATACAGATTTGATTAAAAATTGATATTAAGTGAGGAATTCATACATTTTTAGTAATAAATATTCAAAATGGGGATGCCATCAATCAATCAATCCAATAAGTACTTTTTTCAGATATTTTTAAACATTTAATTAGACCACCGTTTTGTTCCCCCATTTTTGAACATTTTTAACAGTTCATCACTATATGATATTTGATTTTTGAGCAAAATTTGAACATAATCGATGCGGTAGTTTTCTGCGTTGACTTTTATGATATTTTATTAGGCCGCTATTTTAGATTTGTAGTAAAACTTATTAGTTGGTCATGTCACACCTAATTTTTCTGCAAAGTTTGGATAAAATCGATAAGCAGTTTTTTAGTAATAATTTTTCAATAGGCCGTCATTTTGTTCTGCCATACTGGATTTTTACTTACAAAACTTGAAGTAAATAGGACAAGCAGTTCTTGAGATTTGTCGCGGACAGACATACAAACTAACCGACGGAACTGAGAAAACAAGTTTTTTTTGCCATTAGAATACTTATGAAAGTAAAAAAAAGCGAGCGCTATATAAAAATAGAATACCCAATTGTCATATTGTTATTCCATATTAATAGCTAAATTTAAAAAATAAAACATTTTTTTCCTAAGTATCCTAAATCTTAAATTCTGACCAGTTTAGAACATGTTTACAAACACATTTTTACTTTTAATTACTCAAAGAATCACCATTTAAATTCCTTTACCTCACAACATTTATATAAAAAATTGGCCCAACTAAAGTGAAAATTAAAAAAAGGCCCGAAATCATTCGAAACTTTATTATTTCCCCAGATTTCATCCAAAATCTTTTGAATTTCGAAGTAGCAGTACGTTTTTTTGAACGGTAGACGCCCTTTGACTATTTTAATATAGTATAGATATATTCTATAATTATTTTAATTCTCTGATAGGAGAGTCTTTCTTGTAGTATCATTTTGCTTCTGAGGATTCTCACTTGACCCCCGACGAAATAAACATTCTATTATACTGAACCTGGTTGATCAATACGTCATGTGACCCAAAATAACTGATCAAGGTATCTTCCATTAGACATAACAAGTCCCATGGAAAAGGAAATCTAGCTGTTTACTTAATGATTAAAAGACAATTTCAAACTTAAGCGGCCATTTTTTTACATACCTACATTGCCGCACCATAGTTGCGTCAACTAAAGCTCCTAGTTTCGCAATGTCCAAGATAAAGTAAATAAAACTTATTTATTAAATATTTAAAAAATCAATGTTCTACTGTCACCGCTCCTTTTAGAACGCTGCTTCTTGAAGTAAGGCAACATGTAATTAGAAGATTTGAACCGTATCAACAATTACACAATAATACATTAAAACACATGCAGTAGTTAGTGAAGCGAAGAAAAGCTTTGTACCTAATGACAATTTTAATTGAATTAATTTCTGATTGAATTAATTTCTGGGTTAAAATATTTTTCAGCAAATCAATTTCTTTAATGTTAAAGTTTATTGTAGTTCCACGACCCGCTAGTGGTTTTTAAGCCACGCCGGTCACGTGAAACTGTAACAATCTTTACTGTAGACTATTATACTTTTTTACTATAAGGATCCCTTGTCAATGAAAGTGGGATGGTCTAATACGATAGTGGAATGGTCTAATACGTGAAGTTGTCGATCGGGGTTGCCATATCTAACTAAAACTCTTTTTACTGTTGTATTCTGATCTGAGGCTTTGGGTATTTTAGCTTGTATCTTACTATTTTGCAATAAAAGTAATTCCTTTATACTGCTTTGAAACTAATACTGGAAAAACATTACTATTTTTTGTATACAAATTTTATTGCAGCATGTTTAAACATATCCAACGTAATATAAATTGGTATAAACATTGGAGTTGCTGGCTAGGCTTGGCATCGTAGTACGATCGTCCTTGTACTGTGAGGTAATCTTGGCGGTGGCTAAATATGTAAATATTGAACTCTATTTTTATTCTTACTCTAAGTATTCAACTATGTGCTGATTATATAACATTATATATTGTGGGAAAGAACGTAAATGAAATTATAAATACTTTAAATTCAGAAATTTGTTTAATTTCCAAATTGCTCTTTAAAAATAATCTTTATGGTATATAAGTAAAAGTAAATGTATGTTAATCAAAAGTAAATTTAATAGGGTAGATATTTATGTTTAGTAGATATTTTATTGAGCAGTACAAAAATAAAACAAGTTAGTTAAATTAAGTATTTTGGGGTTATAATTAATGAACACCTGCCTTTATCAAAATATGTAGTTTATATATCAAGTAAAGTATCAATAAAAGCTAACTTATTTGGTAAAATAGGAAAAGACCTCAGAGTTGCTTCTCGATTAAGTATATGTAAAACAATTATATTACCTCATTTTAATTTCCGAGCAACTATCTTATGTTTGTTATCTAAATCAGATTTAAAATTGTTGCTAAAGAGGCAAAATAGATTTGTGGCCAAAGGGGCAATGCTCGTAGTATCAGAAAATATATGCTTGATAATTTGCAAACACTTAATGTAAAATATATAGGTAATAACTTTAAATACTTTAAAATTTGTATATAAGATAGAAAATTAAATGGTATCTGAATATTTGTTGAGCAGTTGTATATTCGAGAGATATACACCTACATAATACTTGTAATAGAGAAAATTTGTATATTTCTGGTGTTGGAACAAATTATAGTAAGGATAGAATTTGGCAAGACAAGGCTATTGGGTCCTGAACACTATCTCGTACTAGATAAGCGACAAACTTCCTAGACCCTAAACAAGTGGGTCTGGGATAAAACAACGCTAATTGGAGAAATACAGAAGGGTGCAGGCAGTCCAAGGACATGCTTCCAAGAGTGCCACAGACCAAAGCGGTCTGGTTGCTGTTAAGGAGCTGCCAGACCATGGTCGGAATATTGACAGATCACTGCAGACAAAATAGGCACCTACATTTATTAGGAATAAAGGATAGCCCTCTCTGTCCTAATTGTAGAATAAGGGAGGAAACCTCATATCACTTTATATGGATCTGTGATAGGTAGGCAGATTTAGAAGGAAAACCTTCGGATCAATCGCCCTACCTAGAGAGGAGTTAGGAACCCTTGATTGGGATAAGCTACAAGACCATTAGAAAAACGGACCGACTCGAATCTGGGGCAGAAGGTTTTCTAAGGTGAAAAAATGGGTGGACAGGGGATGGCGACAAGGGTCTTTTAGGCCTATCCACCGGGCTTCGCCCCCCACCCTCACTATTACTACTACCAGTGCTAAGATTTCATAAGGGTTTGAATTATTATAATAGTTTGACTGAATTTATAAATACCAAATTTACATAGATTTAAATGTTAATGTTAGTGTCATTGAAATATGTAGAAATAATATAAGTTAGTTGAATGATACAAAAGACTTAAATAAATTTATATGTGTTATATTGTGTTATTTATATTGTAGATAAGTTGTATTTTGTTAGGTATGCTATTAAATAAATATTTTTATTATTAGTGATTTCCAACCTTTCTAATAAATCTAGTGTATAACCTTTATTACATTCCTGTAATTATTTAATATTCTCAGATGTATCACAATGATATTTAGAAGCAAGTAAATGATTAAGAAAAGCAGATTTAGTAATGCAAACATCAGTTTTATTGCGTTTTACTAACTGTAAAGCTGCATAATTGAAATGATGGACTTATTATAGTATAATTATTGAAAAAATTTCCTGCAGTTATTTAATATAGGTCAAAATGACTCCTAAATGTCGGTCAAATTTGTGGCTAGCAAAACTTCTTATTAAGTAAAGCCAACACATGGCCCAAAAAATTTTTAGTACAGATAAGAGAAGGCAAAGAAATAGCTTTTTATCATAAATGTGTTACCAACAAAATACTAGGTAGATTTTTTCAGGTCGTTAAAAAATAGCTTTTGTGGTCTAAATTTAAAACAAAAAGCTGTCTTCCTAAATTATTGTGGTACATGGGATGTGATAGATGTCAAAATTGAATTGAGATGAGAACTAAACGTAAAGTGCATTAGGTAATCGTTATAAAAGAAAATGCAAGCATTAAGATTAAAAAAATGTTTTCTTTTCTCTAGTGTCTTTGAGGCCTTTGGCCCCATCGTTTACTGCAAGCTTGCCCAGGGTCCTACTGGCAATAAGCACAAGGGCTATGGGTTTATTGAATATGAGACTGCTCAAGCGGCAAACGAAGCTATTGCCAGTATGAATTTATTTGACTTAGGTGGACAGTATTTAAGGTAATTTAACATTATTTGAATACATAATATTGATCTAATTCCCTATCTAGATTTAGTTTTTGTATTATTGTTCATTATTTTAAAAATTAATTTTTATTAATTCTGCACTAATATCCGGAACGAAAGATTTACAATGAATTCATCATTCATATAGTCATTTTTTTTTAAATTTTAGAGTCGGAAGGGCAATTACACCTCCGAATGCCCTTCTTGGGCCTTCGACCGGGTCAAATGCTTTGCCTACTGCAGCTGCTGTGGCTGCGGCTGCCGCCACAGCTAAAATTCAAGCAATGGATGCTGTAGCGAGCAACGTAGCAGCTTTAGGTAATTTTTTGAAAATATTTTTCTTATTTATGACTTTACCACTAGATTAATGACATTAAACGAAATCCAAAAAAAAAACACCCGATAAATTGTATTATTAATAAGCTATGTAGGCTATATTATATACTTATAGAAGATTTGGAATCGAAAAAATTCGAAATGGTTCTATGATCCCCTAGAATACGGAAAACATTTATATATATATATATATATATATATATATATATATATATATATATATATATATATATATATATTTCATTATTTTTGTAAGTTTTGAAGATATAATCTTCATATTTTGCAGACGATCGGTAAATAATCTTAGGTTTCTATTTTTTTTATTGAATTTGTCTATTTTTATACAGGGTGTCCTAAATTCAGCGGCAAACATTCACATTTTCAAAGCCGCTGAAGTCCGTTTTTTTAAATAGGACACCCTATAACTTTATGCACTATCAAATGTAGAATTTCATTTTCTATCGAACTGTATTAAGGTTCCCTATACCTATTCGTAACCATTTTCGAAATAATCAGGTTTTTATTAAACTATCATATGTATTTGCTAAATGCGCTTACACCTTCCCGTAGTAAGCCATGGAAAAACAATTGTTGTGCTTTTCTATTCAACATGACAGCTGATTTGAAACTTTTATATTAAAATAAAATAACACTCAAAAGCTGATATTCTCAATTTATTTTATATTCGCGGAGAATGTTACAAAATATTGGAGAGAACGTGCCATGTTTTTAATGAAAAACGTCCTCATTTATCACCAATGAACAAGAGAAAATTGAAGAGGATTGAAACGAAATTTTTTCGTTTCGGAAAAGTTAAAGTTATAAAAAATGTAATAAATTGTTTACATTATTTTTAACCATATCTACTAAGTTCGAGACTGTTCTAAACTTGTTTTAGTAAACTTAAAAATTATAGCAATCTAACAATCAACAAATAAATAAAATAATAAAATTGAATTATAACAAATGTTCTATATGCTGTCCGTTCGTTTGAAGACACATTTCAATTCTTCTTTGTACAGTTGCTGTGGCCCGTTGAATTTGTCCGTTTTCTAAATCGGCAAAAGCTGTTCGTATCCTTTCCAGTAAATCTTGTTGGTTATTTACTGGGGAAGCATAGACTATACCTTTGATAACTCCCCATAAATAAAAGTCTAGGGGTGTTAAATCAGGCGATCGCTGGGGCCATCTCCAAGGGCCATTGGGACCAATCCAGCGATCCTCAAAAATTCGAGATAATTGGAGATAAACTGCAGTGGAATTATGTGCTGGTACCCCATCGAATTGATACCAATAATTTTGCAGCTCACCAATAGGAATTTCTTCTATAAATTCAGAAACCGTCCCTCATAGAATTTCCAAATACTTATCACTGTTTAAATTGTCTTCATAAATACAGTACCGCACCTGATAATTTAATACTATACCGAAAACATTGAAGCTAAACCTCTCTTGAGAACGCGTTTCGCGTAAAACGAGCGGATTTTCTGCTGCCAGAAATGTTCGTTTCTTCTATTTGTTATTCCTTCTCTACAAAATTTCGCTTCATCGGTCCAAAATATTTTTGAAAGGAATTGAGGGTCCTCTTGAATTTTCAAAAACATGAATTCGCAAAATTCTACTCGTCGGACGTCATCACCAGGGGTGCGATTTTGCACTTATCATTTCATTAGTTAACGAATCGCTAAATCACGTGATTTAGCGAAACAAGTGACAAAGGTTGGAAGTAGCATCCATTTCTTAAATGGAAAATTGCATGTATTTTTTGACGTCAAGTAGGCCAGTTATTCAATACGATTTGACAATTACTGTTAACCTTAAAATTATTTTGTTGACGTTGAGCAAAAACACGAAAAGTTTGTTTGGTCTAATTAAGTATACTTTATTCTTTTGGAAATAATTAAAAGGTGATGAACAATTAAAAATCTGAAGCGTCTAAGATCTATCTGAAACTCCTTAATACTTGTATTTGTTACACTTCTAAAAGGGAAGATAGAGCAGCATTGCTGGCCTCCATTGGTGATAGAATAATTATGGTACCTAAGACCTACTAATTTTCTAATAAAACAGAAGTTAAGAAATAAGTGGTGATTTCAAGAGACCTAAATTTGACTTTAATTAATCGCTACAAGTGAGTGCAGTGAAAAAAGGTGAACATTTTAGTGGATATTATATTGTGCTTTTCCAGAACAGATTTTAATGTTTTTATACCTTATTATAAAGGCGTAATATAATATTTTTGCACTTGTAGGAGGTATTTTCAGATATTTTAGAGACATTAGAGAATATGATATTCTTAAAAAAACTGACAGGTATTTAGAGGTAGGAAATAACTATTTTAAGATATATAACACCCCTTTAATAAATAGGACACTAAGCCAACCGTTGTTAAAGAATCAACATTAAGTTAAAATCTAATATATTTAACAGACAATTGTTGAATACCTTAGGACTTAAGCCATATTTTGAGATTGAGTTTTATAATAACTTTCCAATATGTATTGTTGGTATAAGATGGTTTTTAATAAAATGGTAATATGGTCTAAATAAAATAAGTTACACATTTACTCTGTGTTAAAATTATTAAAATGCCTAATAGGATTTATTAAATCATTAGAAAAGTATCATTATAAAAATAAACAAATAAAAGTTAATACTTTTACCGTGTAATTATAAAGTTTAAAATAAATACAAGCCCTTATTGAAGAAGGGTAACCAACAGCATTTAGACTAGTTTACGAGAGTAAAATCCATATGTATATATGCATTTTCAACAATATCAATTTTTATTACAAAAACATAAGTATTTAGAGTGAATTTACGTATGGTTAACAGAGCTATAATTCCTTTTACTTCTCGTAAAAGGTAAGTACCTATTATAATCGTGAAAAATTAATCCTTTGACATTTTTGCAGAAATTTGCGTTTTAGGATGCTTGAGCCCCATGTTTTCCCACTTCAGTCAGTCTGTCTGTACGCAGCATAGCTTAAAAACTACTTATCAAGTTGAATTTAAGTTTTCAAAGGAATGGCAACATTTTGGTAAAAATCGAATATGACGAAACAAAATGGCAACCTAATGAAATAAAATTGCATAAAGCTCAAGTTTGAAACAGAGACAGACTGGTAAAATTTTAATCCGAATCTTGTATGATAAAACTAAATGAAGGTCTAATAAATTATTTGAATATGCAGTAAATTGTAGTGACAATATGTACGAGGGAAACTGATTACCATTTAAAGTAATCCCTCTCTAATATTTTTATTCTCTTTACTAAAAAATATTACATACAGTGAATTTTTTTACATGGAATGCTCTGTATAAAGTTTAATATTTGCAGAGTTCAAATAATCCCTTTTAAGAAATACTCTATTTGTAACTGTTACGACTGAAATTTATATATTCAAAAATAATATGGCCATTTGTAGGCGGGTATTAATTTTAGTTTTTTAAATATCATAGGTTTAAAAAATAGACAGGGTATTCATTTATTAAAAATAAATTTTTGCATTTTTTTTTCATTGCAATAAAAATATTACTTCACAGTTGGTCCTATAGCTAATAAGAGAAACAGTTGGAACTGAAAAATAAATATTTCCACTTTCATACCTTAACTTTTGGAAATATGTTTAAAGATTCATACATAATGCTACCCGTAACTAATTTCATAATGGTATCTAGCTTTAACTCTCTATATCCCTGTAAATCTGTATCTATAAAATGCCTAAATATAATTATTTTTCTAGATTTAAGTGTAGTCATAAATCTTGGGGATATAAATGAAATAATTTTCAATTTTGATTATTATGAAATTGACTAGAACTTCTTTAAATTTTTTTTTGAAGTGTTGCAATATTTTATCATAAAAATCAATTCTATATTTGTCACTAAATAAAAAAAATATTACAATTGGACATTTTTTTATTGTTCAAAGTTGTTACAAGCTGAAATTAGTTTCCACTGCTGCTGATTTCTGGTGATATGGGTCCAAAGGACTCACACTGTGGCTTGAAATACCTAAAAAGAAAAAATATTGTAAAAAAATGCTTTTCAAAAAATCAGCTGTAAAAGAATGATATTTTAAATGAAATAATATGCTATTAAAAAACTTCGTTAAAATTAAATGCAAGACTTAAGGAGCATATTCTTCTTAAGAAAATAAGAAGAATATCCATATAAATATGGCTTTTTAAACTTTTGTTTCTAACCAACAGCATGTATAGTACCTCCACCCAATTTTTTTTATTAAATATAACCATAACCCCTACATTAATTAATTAATTTTAGGTATTGATGTCCTATAGTAAACTTCTGGACAGACGCAGTTATGCACGCAAATTTGTGAACAAAATTCAAGTTTACTAATTTTCAACCAGAATTTATATATTGAGTTTTGGTTTAATGGATAATGCCTTTGGATTTATCGCTACGAAAATACAAAAGGCTACAAAAGACTACTGTTTATACACACACAATGACTATTACAAAACGAAATATTATATTGTTCTTTTCTATCCAGAATACCAAAAAACTTTCTTCCTATACAGAGTGTTTTCACCAAAATGTAAATTCTGCTGGATGTGTAGTTTTTCTCAACTCCTGTATGCATCGATCAAACAATTGTTTCTTGCCCCATTCTATTGTGAACTTTTTACTTTAAACTAACTTTCATGATACATCAGATTAAAAGGTCATTTGAGAGTTTAAAAATTAAGGAAACTTATTAAATAATGGCAAAAAGGTCTGTTGTTACTTAAACTTACATACATATTAATGAATTCTAATGATGCGTTTGAAGTTAGTTGAAAGTAAAAAATATGCAAAACAGGTTTTTATAAGTATAATGTTTTTGTTTATATTTTGACATCTAGATACAACTTTAACTATAGAAAATAAAAACACAATAATTGTAGGATTATTGTAGTAATAAATATTACTGAATGGAAGAAATTACATAACCTATATTTTTTTTAGCTGGCCCCATTTAATGCCACATTAAATGAATCTGAAGTTAGCAATTATATCAGGTTTGGTACCTTTATCTTTAAAGATTACCCAAAAAATTTATAAAAACTATTTCATAAGAGGCAAAGCTCGAGGCAAGGTATTCAACCTCTCTCTCTGAACTGATATATTTATAATCGGTATGAAAAGACCAATTTTATTAGATAATAATATACAAGGTGTCACATTTAAAAAATCCATGTTATGTAGTTTTTTCTACTTTTCAATAATTTTTTAAAATATTTGATATTCTTAGATCATAATACAGGAATAATCCTACACATTTTGAAATTAAAGTTTTTTTAAAACTTTCTATAATTAAAGATGTAACTAGGTGTCAAAATATAAATGAAAGCCCTGTACAACAGTCACATTTAAATATTTAAAGACATTACCTTTATTCATAACTGAGGCAAGAAACAATAGTTTAAGGGATACAAAAGTTGAGAAAAAAACATGTTTAAAAAAATTTACAATTTTGTTGAAAACACCCTGTACACAAAAAACTAAAGAAATTAAAAAAAACAAGGAAAACTTTTTACAAAACACTGTAAAACAACTTATTGAAGACCTCTGCATTTACATCCTCTAGGCTATAAACTCCATACTTAGTGCTAGACCATAGGGGCGTATCTAGACTCCTGTTAATGAATGAGGGGGAGAGACAAAAGGAATTTGTATTGATAACAACAACCAACTAACATTAGCGCTCGGAGGGAGGGGGACGCTTGCCTCCCTTGGAAAATGTAACTATTGTATATTACATATATATATATATATATATATATATATATATATATATATAAATTGGTTTTGTCAAACCCCTCCCCCATGATAAAATCAAATCTTCCGCTACGTTTGGGATTACATTTATATACCAAATGGATTATGCATGAACTTTTTTGGTTTTTTTTATCAGTTATGCGGGCGCCCATGCGATATCCCAAAAAAAAGACATCGCCTCCCCTATGCCCCCTTGGTGACCTACGCGCCTGCTAAACAGTGTTGAAAACCGCAACTAAATATGTTAATTTTTATTGAACAAAAACTGAGACCTGAATGTTGTGCAAAAATTTCCATGTTTAAGTTCGTCATTTATACGTCACAATCTAATGGTATTCTAAAAATTATACTGAACAAAGCCTATAAGAATGGGTGAATTGCGAGGTGGCTGCTAGGCCCACACATAAATCTTATAAAACTAGCTTGTGGGAAATTCCCTAAATTTTATATATGTTGTAGTTGACTTGACTTTCTGCAGAAAAAATCAAGAAAAAAATATTTCTTGTTACAAAATACAGTTTTCACTTTGAGTAATCTTAATTTTCATAGACTTTAGTCAGTTATACTTTATTTGATATAAGTAAAAAAAGGCAACATACTGATGTTTCAAGTAAATTGAAGTTTAAAAATTAAAATTTTAAAAAATTCCTATCCAAAGCATAGTGACCTGCACTCATTGAATACTAGAAATGCAGATAAATTTCATATACCTCCTTATAAGTCTCAGATTATGTACAGATCGCCTAACATCATAGGTTTGAAAATGTTTAATGTGTTGCCAAGTGAAATAAGGTGTTTGACTAATGTTCATTAGCTTCAATTACATATTCCTTTTTTAGTTCTATGTAAGGTCTTTTTTAAGGTATTAAATTTCAGTTTACCGAATTACATATAAACCAGATGTTTTATTCTTTAATAAAACAAAATAGTCCATAATAAAAAACAGCAGCTGCACCTTATCCTCATTTTTGAGACATCCTGTATAAAGAAAAATATCCTTATAAAATACACTTTTAGCAACCTAGTGTCTTCCAGTACCTAACAAGATATCTCAGGATTACATAATAATGGATTCGAAATAACCTCTTCTGGTCAAATATGGTAAACACAGTAAACTTAACTTACAAAAAATAAGGTTTCTTCATGATATAGGTATAATGTACGTGATCTATCATTTTTTCTCAAAAAATTAAGTTTGGTTCACTTTTGTTCCTTTATGTATATCTATGTAGTTTTTTTTTTAATTTTTAAGACATTTATCTGATATTTAATACAGATTTTATGTACAAGATGTCTGGTTATATTTTAAACGGTACCCTAGAGACTTTATTATGAGTTATCAAAAAACTTTAAATATAAAAATGTTTAGGTTTGGAGAATTTACAAGAAAATCAAACAAAAGGTAATTGGAAATTAGCAAATGGGCATCGACTTGGTTATTTTAAAAGGCACACCCTGTATAATATATACACCTCAAATGGTCTCTTCTTGCTGATTATTAATAACAGACAAGATTTTAGATCTTTATTTCTAAAGATAATCAAGAAATTTAAGCAAATCCCTATCATAAGAAGCAATGTATTCCCACTGACTCCAATATATTGGAGCTTTCTCCATCTCTCTCTTACACATTGCTTCTTAGGCAGGATTTTTCTACAAATTTTCTGTTATCTTTAGACATAAAGTTTACATCTAGTATATTTATAATCGGCAAGAATGATTAATGAATGATGATTCCATTCAAACCCAAAAACATTTGTATTTAACGTTTCTTGATAATTCATAGAATAAGGTCTCTATGGTACCGTTTAAAATATAACCAGGTACCCTGTACAATTTTACATAAGAATAAACAAATAAATTCCATTAAAAATAATGAACTTATTAAGTCATATAATAGTTATCTTTTTAAACAAAATGTTTTTATTGTGATCTGAAACTTCAAAAGCGATTCATAAAATTGAACAATAGACTAATTTAAAAATACACATTAAAAATTGCAATTAGCAAAACCCAAAGAAAAACACACTTCAAACATATTTGTGTCACACTGTAAGAAATTAGACAAACATATAAAACATAAGGTGTATAGCATATACACATGGGTGACATAATAAAGAAAATAAGTGCACCATTTATCAGTTGAGTTGCTATGCATTATCTTGCTGCTGTTTTCCGACAGAATATCAGTGCAAAAACAATTAGTCAAATCAAACAAGGTTTCAGGTGTTAAATTCTGTTTGATATTGTGAACTGACAATTTGTTATAATAACGAACTCATAGGTATGTTGCAGTAGACCTTGCTAAACATAAGCTTATGAATTATACTAGCCTAACCTGTTTAAGTCTTATATTATAGTAAGTTTCTTTATAAAAAAAAAACAAAATAATCAGAATTAATACTTACACAGGTATATATCTACTACAATCAAAATGGTCGAGTTTAAATTTGAATCAACAAAACAGCTTATCGAGGAATTTGTAATTATGCTTCAGTTATTGTTCTTCTTATATTGACTAAGTATGTGAAAGGTAAATGAAAATACTATATCAAATACTAGACATCATTTCTTGTATCATTCCCTTCTTTTTAGTGTCATATTCTGCAAAAGCTGAAAAAATATTACTATAATCCATAAATGTGCCATACACCACATACTGTGTAATATAATATAACTAATTATTTCCCTTCTCTAATAAATATAACATATAATTCCAACTATAGTTCTTTTAAAGAAAAACAAAGATTATTTCATTTCACCCTCAACAGTGAAAATATATAATGCCAAAGAAAATAACAGTCTACGCTATAAAGCATAGCTATTTTTTTTTTTTTTTGATAATACCTGTTAAGGAATACTTTTGTTTACAAGTTATACATAGCCCTCGACATAGACAATGAAACATAATTTAAGCAAGTACATTGTATTTGCCTAAAAATATACAAATTCATGCGTACCTGCAACAGTCACAGGTATCACCATTGTGATAATCTAGATTCAACTGCCCTATTACTTCTCTAGTCTTTCCATCAATAGAAAATATTATTCTTAAATTGGTTCCTAGTTACTGGAATTTATGTTCAATTTTGCAATACTCAATTACACCATTATTAAACCACTGTTATGTTTCCGTAAGTGATCCATCAGCTGTTCGAATTCCTTGTTTACTGTGTATTTGTGAACTAAAAATGTTAGGTTAGGTTACGAGAGATCAAAATTAAATAAAATACTGCCGTATTCTTAAAATAGGGAGGGCCATTCCCCAGTAACAACGGGCATTTACAACCTAGAGTAAGATTTTTATTCTTACTGTAAGTTTAAAACGCTTTGTTCTCCCAAGGGACGCATTGCGCCTATATTATTATATTATTTTTCTATGGAAGGCGCGCTCCGTTTCAAGGGCGGATAGACGTATGATGTTTATGTGGTTGCATAACAGCCGCGGTGCTGGATTAGAATAGATATTAACATAGGTCCTCCTTTTCTTTTAAGAATAAAATACGTAATATAGAATTTTGCACCATATAGTAAATAATTTAATTAATATTTAAACAGAATATTCACAACTTTGTTAAATATTTCTTCAAAAGAAGTAAATTGTGAGGATAGCGTTTTATGTTTTTCTCGTGCTTCTAACAAAATGATCAAATCAGGAAAGAATTCACTGAATTAAAACTAATGATTCATTAATAACTCAAAATATACAGGTATCATTAATAATATGACATATATATTTTTTAAACAGATTACCTTACCTTGTTTAATTTGAAGGAATTTTTACATTTTTTACAGTTTCCTATT
>JAUTXW010001250.1:0-30712 GCA_030620095.1 Kuschelorhynchus macadamiae | reverse complement strand
TCAACCGTTTGGGCCGGTGCGGTTTAGGCAGCACGCACTACCGCCAAAACGCTTAAGCTCGTGTTTCCTATTTTGTTATTTAACGTATTCTGAGGTTTTCTTAAAATTTATATAGGGTGTTTCAAAAAATCGGCTACTCATTAATCACGATTCTGCTAAAAATTAATTTCAAAGGGATGAACCCGCCCCTTAAATATACAATATTTTTTATTTAAAAACGGTTAATTTTTCAAAACAACGTCTTATCAGGTATATTTCAATTCGAATTTTTTCACATATTTTTTACAAATGTATACAGGGTGTTCCAAAAAATCGGAAATAATTTATAAACAAAAATTTCTCAGTCCTCTTTACAAAAATTGAACCAAACTAAAAGGGGGTCTTCGAAAAATAAAAAAAAAAATAATGCGATGCGAGTACTCACCCATTGATATCCCTTTCGTCTAACGATATGCGAACGAAATTGCGTACCTGGTCTAGCATGTGTTTAATTTTAAGGAAAAATGCCTTAGGCTTTGTGCTGCATAATTATTCAAGAATAGCAACAAAATGGCATTACAAAAATATATACTAATATTTAAAAATCTAACACTTATAGCGCGCGCTAAAGTTTAAAATTCAAATTATCTTAAAACAGAACTTTTATGTTAGTATGTAAAAAAACACAGACAGACCGATAGAATGGAGAAAACATGTTTTTGTCATCTAGGAGCCTGCAAGTCATTACAATACTTCCCTTTTACAAGGGAAGTAAAAGAACACCAGTTGCGCAAATTCTATGTATTCAATATTTATGGATAGTACTTATTTAGTAGTTAAATATAAGTTTATTTTAACATTTTTTCTAAATTTTCATTTTCTTTTTTAATACAAACGTTGTATATTTATTTACCTTTTGTTTCGATTATGTATTATTTTTAAAGTACATGTTTTCTTTAAAAATTTTGAAATAAAGTCATTTTATTTCAACTTTGCTTTTACTTATCTATGCCAAGTCATTGCACAAGAAATAAAAATCTATGAACATTATTTTTCTTTAATTTTTAATTAAAGAAAAAAGAAAAAATCGCTCATATGGTGTGCAGGGTATCCCAATTCTAGGAGGGAGAAGCTATACGAGATATAGAAAAGTGTCAACTGTAAAAAAGTCGCCCACTTAAATTGAGAATATTTATAGTACTTCCGAAGATATCCGGAAAAATAGAGATTTTTGAAAATCCTCTTAATTTTCTACCGAGTTTTTTAACTCGGTGTCACATCATCACAGCCACCTTTTTCCCTCTACCAAAATACGTTAGTAAGTTTACGATTCGACGATTAACCTCCGAAAGATCATCATAAACTTTGCTTTTTAAATAGTCAAAAATGTTGTATTCTTCTTAATAAACAGTAATTTTAATTCTAAATTCAACAGCATATCACACCTAACATTTTTCCGATATTTCGGACTAAAAAACCATCATCAATGCTAGTTAATGATGATTGCGGAGGAACGGAAAGTCCGCCTCGGGTCAAAAATTCCTACGTCATCTTGAAGTGGGCAAAAACGTGGTATTGAAAATGAATTTATTTGTCTCTACCTCTTTTATTAGAATCAGAAAAGAAGTACCTAATTCAAAAATATTTCACTTTCGTTTTTGTTCAACTCCGGAATTAAAAATCCATTCTCATTGCCATTGATTTTCGTCGGCAATATGACGTGATTAGATTTTTGACCTGATGTTTCGTTCCTCATCATAAATTAGCACTGATGAAGGATTTTATTAGTCAGAAATATTGGGACACCCTGTAATTTTATTAGTTCAGAATAATGTAAAAAGTAAATTTTGTCTTAAAAAAAGGTAAGTAAAAATAATTTGTAAATTAAAATTTCGATTTAAGCGTAGACCTAAAATAATCTGCTTTATTTTGTATTAATAAAGTAGCACAAGGATTTTTTCCTATATTTACAGAGAAAATGTCTCAAGCAGAAATTTAGACGTTTCGCATAATTATTTAAGTAATAGCAGCAAAATGGCGTTAACAAAAATATATACTAATATTTAAAAATCTACATGTATAGCGCGCGTTAAAATTTATAATTAAATAACTAAATATAACTTTCATGTTGTAGTATGTAAAAAAATCGGTAAATTCCTTTACCCGGAACTTCCCTCGTTATGAATTATTACTTTTATTAGGAAAAGTGAAGTGTGATCCAAGTTAGTTCAGTACAGAGGCACAGTATATATATGTGTTACATATACTGTCTCTTCATTTTTATTGGGCGCCATTTTGTTCCTATTGGATTCCTATCAATATGTTTACTATTTCCTTTCTATCTATGCCACGTTTGACTTTTGGGCATAATTTAAAATAAATTCAATAACTATCCCACTTTCACATTTAATTTTTCTGCAAAATTTAAAATCAAATGAACAAGAGTTGATTTTTTAAAAATTTTATTTGTTTTTTTTTTCGCCATCTTAAATTGAAACCCATATTATCAGTCTTTACCTACTCCGTTGGTCCGCAGATATTCTAGATATAGCCAAAATAGCCAGATAATACTCCACTCTAACATAAAAACAAGAGTATCGTTAACGAAAACCATTTAGAAACTTAATATAGGAAATATCTGCGGTCAACGTAGTACGTAAAGACGGAAAATATGGGTTTCATGCAGAATATAGAATCTATATATGTGTCCTGAGGATGCAACAATAAAGTTTCGAAACGTCGACAATTTAAAAAAGTCTTTTGTTTTTTACTGGAACCCAACTCCAAATAATACACCACTCTAAAATAACAACAAGAGAATCGTTACCCAAAACCATTTAGAAACTTAATATCTGAGAAATATTTGCGAACAAACGGAATACGTAAAAACTGATAATATGGGTCTCATGTTGGATATAGAATCTACATATGTATCCTGAAGATGCAACAATACAGTTGCGAAACGTCGACTATTTAAAAATACTTTTGTTTTTTTTTTACTAGATCCTAATCCCAAATAATACACCACTCTAACATAAAAACAAGAGGTTTGTTAACAAAAACCATTTAGAAACTTAATATCTGGGAAATATATGCGGAACAACAGAGTAAAAGTTCTGATAATATGGGTTTCATGCAGGATATTAGATTTATATGTGTCCTGAGGATGCAACAATTAAATTGCGAAACGTCGACAATTTATAAAAAACTTTTTTTTAACTGAATCTTAACCACAAATAATACACCACCCTAACAAAAAATGTTTAACATTGTTCTGGATATTGGATTTTTATCATAATATTATCAGGACATCCCCATATGTGGTATTAAGGCTATGTCGCGAACTGACACACGGACCGACAGACGGACCGACGGAATTGATAAAACATGTTTTTTAACATCTAGAGAAGCTAAAACGTGAAGATATGTAAACCCTGAGAGGATGATCTTCACGATAACAAAAAATGTATTTGGCCGCAATTTAGTTCCGCCATCTTGAATTAGTAACACATTTTTACTAGTTGAGCCCTATACCACAATTAGTTATAGCACATAATTTGAAATCAATCCATTAAGTAGTTTTTTTTGGGTGCAGTTTTAAATAATTTTATCAGTTGATTCCAACATAATACTTGATGTTTATGCAAAATTTGAAATAAATTGAGTAAGCAGTTTTTTCAAAAACATTTTTTAACATTTCACTAGGCCGCCATTTTGTTTCGCCATTTTGGATTTTTACCAAAATATTACCAAGTCATGTCCATATATCCTTTAATTTTTGACTAAAATTTGAAGCAAATCGGGTAATTAGCCTTTGAGCTATGCCGCGAATGACAAACAGAATGAGAGAATTGATAAAACATATGTTTTGGCATCTAGCGACGCTAAAACGTAAAGATGTGCAAAACCTGAGAGGGTGATTTTTTCACGATTACAACCATTCTATTTGGCCGCCATTTTGTTCCGTCATCTTGAATTAATACCACTATTTTACTAGTTGATACCTATACCACAATTAGTTATGGCACACAATTTGAAATCAAACCATTAAGTAGTTTTTTCAAGATGAATTTTTAAATATTTTATTATACAGGTATTTTGTCCCGCCATCTTGGATTTCTACCAAAATGTTACCACTTCTTTTCAACATAATACTTGATGTGTTTGCAAAATTTAAAATAAATTCGTCGAGTCGTTTTTTAATAATAATTTATTGGATTTTTACCAAAATGTTACCAGGTCATCCCCATATGACCCTTAATTTTTGACGAAAAAAGTCAATCGGATAAGTAGTTTTTATATGGGTGGTGTATTATTTGTGGTTAAGATTCAGTTAAAAAAAAGTTTTTTATAAATTGTCGACGTTTCGCAATTTAATTGTTGCATCCTCAGGACACATATAAATCTAATATCCTGCATGAATACCCCTACGTCGCGAATAGACAGACAGAGCGACGGAATTGAGACATGTTTGAAACATGTTTTTCGTCATCTAGGGACCCTAAAACTTGAAGATCCGAAAAAATCTTGGAGAGTGATTTTTTCACGATTACAATACTTCCCTTTTACGAGGGAAGTAAAAAGAACACCAGTTGCGTAAATAGTATGTATTCAATATTTATGGATAGTACCTATTTAGTAGTTAAATGTAAGTTTATTTTCACATTTTTTCTAAATTTTCATTATCTTTTTAATGAAAACATTGTATATTTATTTACCTATTGTTTTAAGTATGTATAATTTCTAAATTACGTTTTGTTTGAAAATTTTGAAATATAGTCATTGTAAAAAAAATTAAAATCTTTTATGAACAATATTTTTCTTCAATTTTTAATTTAAAAAAACCATTTTACAGGGAACATCGCTCACATGGTGTACAGGGTTTCCGAATTTTTAGGGTGCCCATTGAGAGAAGCTATACGAGATATGGAAAAGTTTAAATTGTGGCAAAGTTGCCCAATTTTGTGCTCAATCAAATGCCGTTTTGAAATTGAGGATATTTTGAAGAAATATTTGAAAATGGTTTTAATTTTTTACCAAGTTTTTTTAAAAAGATATTTTCAGATAAATGTCACATCATCACAGCCATCATATTCCCTCTACCAAAATATGTTGTTTAATTTTACGATTTACGATTCATCCCCGAACGTTCATCATAAACTTTGCTTTTTAAATAGTCAAACATTTTGTGTTCTTCTTAATCAACAGTAATTTTAATTCTAAATCCAACAGCTTATCACACTTAACATTTTTCCGATATTTCGGACTAAAAAAACATCATCAATGCTAGTTAATAATGATTACCGAGGAACGGAAAGCCCGCGTCGAGTCAAAAATTCATTTATCTACGTTATCTTGAAGCCAAAAATGTGGTAATTTAAATTAAGAAGTACAAATAAAAAATATCCGGAAGTTTTTTAAAAATTCATTCTCATTGCCATTTTTTTTTCTCGACTGATTAGATTTTTGACCCGATGTTTCGGTCCCCATCATAAATTAGCACTGATGAAGGGTTTTATTTGTCCGAAACATTAGAAAAACGCTTAATTTTGGGACACCCTGTACCTTTACTAGTTCAGAATAATGTAAACAGTAAATTTTGTCTTAAAAAAAGGTAAGTAACAATAATTTGTAAATTAAAATTTAGATTTAATCGTAGATCTAAAATAATCTCCTTTATTTTGTAATGATAAAATAACACAAAGTTTTTTCTTATTGTCAAGACCTATAATTGCTACGACCCTGTTAACGGCTAAAGCGATAGAATTTTTGTTGGATTAAATAATAACGTTGGGTGATCAATAAACCATAATAATATTGCGCGGCACCGTCTTCCACGAATCTCATCGTTTCCAGATCAACGCCGCAGTCGACGGTCATCACAGCGAGAGCCGAACGACTGCGAATGGGTGTTTTATGCGTTTGCCGTACAGCGGCTCCACCGTACAGCAGCTGAAATGTAAGTGGAATAAAATCAGCACTGTCACGAATTCGCCTATAAGGTTGCGCATCTCCTTCAATCAACGATTTAACTTTTCCCAAGGTTCGCGTTTTATTGCAACTGAGGGACGGTCAAATGAATAATTTATTTTCTGAAATATTTTTGGGGGGTCATTGACCAAATGACCCTATGGAAGAGCCGCCGCTGGAACACACCCATGTATATATTTGCAGGATATTCTTCAATTTATTTGCGTTTTACTTAAATTTAAAAAACAAACATTTTATAAATGGTTTGAAACTTACAAAACAACCTGTTTAGCCTGTTTTACATATGTATAGAAATACTATTACTAAAACTGCTTAAGTAATAATTCACTCGGACTACATATGTCATTGCCTAATTATATCATGAACCCCAAATAAAGGACAATGTAAGTACACCGTAGTTGTCTGTTCGCAAAGGAAACGATCACGACGCTGGCATCTTTATATAGACTTTAACTTTAAAAAAATTAATGACTTTATTACATAGGTACAATAAGCAAAAATACAAAAATATAAAAATAAAATTACTTCTATAATAAATAAACAAACTATATTTGTTATTGAATAATTTTAAGAGCTATTTTATTTCTTTTTGGTTTTTCTTTTATTATCGGCTTATGTAAGTGAGTTTTGAGAACTAAAGGGGGAAGCCTCGGAAGAGCTGTTGTGTATCATTATGGTATCCTTATCCTGCTTGGGAGTAGGCCTGGATATTTTGAGTTTAGAAGTAGTGTTGTTTCATGTTGCATGTTTCCACTAACAGGACTATCATAAAATATGACGTCATACCCGTAATCAGAGAGTGGTGCATGTTAATGTTTAGTGTAGGTTGGGTTTAGGTGTGGAAGAAAGTATGAGAATGAGGGTGTGTGTGTGTGTGTGTGTGTGTGTGTGTGTGTGTGCGTGCGTGCGCGCGTGCGCGCGGGTGCGCGGGTGCGCGGGTGCGCGGGTGCGTGCGTGCGTGCGTGCGTGCGTGCGTGCGTGCGTGCGTGCGTGCGTGCGTGTGTGTGTGTGTGTGTGTGTGTGCTCTGATCCCCCTGAGGGGAGATAACCCAAACTAACTAGTACTAAAATGTGAACTTTGGGTGCTTGCATTGTCTAGCATTTCTATACCTGTGGCGCAGAACGTGTTTTTCTGTTAACATATCTAAGACGGGTTTGTTTTGTATAATAAACGGTCGCTGGTCCTACTGGTACATACATCGTTTCGAATGAGAACATTCTGGCAGTTGTTAGTATTAAAATAAAATGATAATGGTTAAAAAGTTATTTTTCAATAATAATAATAAAAATAATAATAGTATTCAAAAATTCTAATTATTTGCGAATTTAAAATACAAGTATAGGGTAGGATTTTGAGTCGAAAATGTCACAAAATCAACTATGTGAATAATAACTTCAATACTATTTATTTTTGATAAAATTGTATAGAAATAAATTAAATATTTATAGAACAGGAAATAAAAGAAAATTTCTTTTTATAAAAATTTGCAATACAACTTATAGCTTTCTATAAAACTGACATTTAAAAATTAATGAAAAACTTGAAAATTGTAAGGCTATGAAAAAATGCCGTATATGAATAAAATATGCACCTCCGTAGGACACATATTTTCCTAATTTCATCATAAAATATTTTTCGAGAAATTTCAGTTTTTCTTACTTTCGATCATTGTTTTAAAGGGGTTATTGCCTTTAATCAAAAATCAAAAATTTTAAAATATGGAATTATAATTAACGTACTTAATTTTCCTTTTTTTCGAATTTAAATTTAATAACCGGCACAGATCGAAAGCAAAAGATTGCTTATTCTATATCTTTTTCGCAAGTGTGATAATTTTCGAGTTGATTCCCTTTACTGTTAACATAACCTTTACGGCTATGTTTTCATTAACAAATGTCCTCTAATTTGATACATCCGAGTTAGATACATAAGTACTCGTTTTCCATTTTTATACAAGACTTAACAAATAAAGTTGCAAGCCGCCTATGCAAAACTCTTAATCCATAAATCACGTGTTTCACTGTCAAATGAAAATAACTAATAAATAATAATTCAAATTATTGTACGTTTAAGGTTTTTACCGACTATTTGAATTTGTGATTAAGTAAGTGTATCTCTTTTTAAGTCATGTAAGGTTCCGACTCTCCTTACTCTAACCTTAACCTACAGGTTTTTTAGTTACAAATGCATACCCCATTAACTTTCATATGTCTGTAGATATCAAAAAAAGTTTTCAATACTTTTTATCTAGTGTTGTGTGCAAATATACATGGTGTTTAGCTTTTCTGATATCGGGTGTCTCAAATTCGAAGGTGACCATTGGGATCTTGGAAACCGTAAGAGATACGAAAAAGTTTAAATTATGGCAAAGTTGCGTATTTTGGTGCTCAATAAAATGCCGTTTGGAAATTGAAAAAATTCCGACTAATTTCGGAGATAACCGAAAAAAACCGAAAGTTCAAATTTTTTTATTTATTTTCTGCTGACTTTATTTAAAGAGATATTGCAAAACAAATTGCACTTTTTCATTGCCACTTTTTTAGTTTTTTGAAGTGGCGTTATTACTTTTTTGATTTGACGTTTCGGTTTTTCGGATCCATCATCAAGTTCATTTTTTTAAATACGGACCTGGATTTTTTATTTCAAATTTCGAAAGAGCTCGAAATTCTAAGCACAACAATATATCACACATATTATTTCAATAAATTATAAGGCTTTAAAATTAATAAAAACAAAATTTAATGTTAAAAAACGTTAGGTGGCTATGAAACAAAAAAAAACATCTAATTATTATTTTGAGTTACGTTACTATGGTTATTTACAGTGACATTTTCTTTTATCGTTTTTATTATTTATTGTGCGATATAACTAATAAAAAATGTTTACCAAATTAGAAAAACGTGATATGCTACGAATTTATTACAAATTAAATCGAAACTCTAGACTTTCAAGTCAAGAATATTTTATTCAATATCCCGAGCGAAGACAGCCTCATGAAAATTATTTTGCTAAACTTGATACCAACTTGTTACAATTTGGAAGCTTTAACAAACCTAGAAATAAATATGGTCGTAGAGTTGATGAAAATGAAGAGGAAAACATCATTAATACGGTAAAATAATAAAGTTTTAATTTAAATTCATATCTTATACTTTTTTTTCATTTAAGGTCAATAATGCTCCTAGGGGGTCAACTAAGTTTTACGAAAATGAGTTGCAAATACCTAGAATGCGAATATGGCGCACATTACAAGCCAATAAGTATCGACCATACAAAATTCACCTTAGTCAAAAACTTAGACCAGGTGACGATATCCGACGAATGGATTTTTGTAACTGGCTTCAAAATAAATGTGAGGAAGATAACAATTTTTTATCTAAGGTAATTTGGACTGACGAGTGTAATTTTACAACCTATGGAATCTTTAACCGACATAATGAGCATTATTGGTCGGTAGATAACCCTCATCAACATCAGGAAGTAAGAGCACAAGGAAGAGTATCTTTCAATGTATGGGTCGGGATGTGGCGCAATAAAATTCTAGGTCCAATAATATATGAAGGTACCCTAACGTCAAATAGATATCGCGAATTAATATTAGAAAACGTTGTTGAACTGCTCGAAAACGAGCCACTAAATATTTTGCGACAGTTGTGGTGGCAGCAGGATGGTGCACCACCGCATAATGGACGTGAAGTTGCACAATTTTTAGATGCCTTGTTTCCAAATAAATGGATCGGAAATACTGGACCTGTGCGATGGCCTGCGAGAAGTCCTGATCTTAATCCGTTGGATTACTTCTTATGGGGGTTTCTACAAAATCGTTTATATCGCAATATACCCGATAACATTAACCAACTTCAAGAAAATTTAATTAGGGAGGTTAGAGCCATTCCTGCTAGAACCATACAACGGGCGATATTAAAAATTCGTAGACTTGCAGCAAAATGCATTGAAGCACAGGGTTTTCAGTTTGAATACCTTTTATAATATGTAATTATTTTTGTATACTTTAGTTTTAAAAATTCGATAAGTTTGTTTATTTATGTTGTCACTTCTGATATACATGGCTTTAGTTTTTTCTAAATAAAGGTTACAAACAATTTTTGTGTTCTATTAAACGGTTGCTACAACGTTGGCGCGTTATAGCTGTGTGTTACAGTTAAAAAAAAAACATTACAATGAGTATTATATTAGTAAACGTCAGTATAAATCTCCATGGTAACTTAAAATAATAATTTCATGGATTTATTATTGTTTCATAGCCACGTTAACGTATTTTAAATATAAATTATGTTTTTACCAATTTTAGAGTATTATAATTGATTAAAATAATATGTGCGATATATTGTTGTGCTTAGAATTTCGAGCTCTTTCGAAATTTGAAATAAAAAATCCAGGTCCGTATTTAAAAAAAATGAACTTGATGATGGATCCGAAAAACCGAAACGTCAAATCAAAAAAGTAATAACGCCACTTTAAAAAACTAAAAAAGTGGCAATGAAAAAGTGCAATTTGTTTTGTAATATCTCTTTAAATAAAGTCAGCAGAAAATAAATAAAAAAATTTGAACTTTCGGTTTTTTTCGGTTATCTCCGAAATTAGTCGGAATTTTTTCAATTTCCAAACGGCATTTTATTGAGCACCAAAATACGCAACTTTGCCATAATTTAAACTTTTTCGTATCTCTTACGGTTTCCAAGATCCCAATGGTCACCTTCGAATTTGGGACACCCCGTACATGGCAATTTGGTCGACTTTTCAGTACCATAGATCTGGTACCAAATGTGGTACAGAAAAATTTTAAACTGGTCTCTTAGAAACACGTCTTCTACGAAAATACAGGCAAATGAATGGCCCTATCTGTATAATTTTCCGAAATACGCTCTCCGAAAATTCGAAAAACACAGTTTTCGGAAAAAAAAACACGACATCGTCACGTAAAACCGAAGTAACAAACAGCCATATTTTATGTATAGAATTATTAACGTTTGTTAAAAATTCTAAACATAAAACGGGGCTGCATATATTGTACAGTCATTTTGTAAATTAAAAAATATGATCATGTAATTAAAAAATATATTTTCATAAAATTTTAAAGAAAAGTAATTGCTCAAAAGTTACAGCCACCAAAATATTGTTCTGATGCGTGCGTGCGTGCGTGCGTGCGTGTGCGCGTGTGCGCGGGTGCGCTGGTGCGCGGATGCGCGGGTGCGTGCGTGCGTGCGTGCGTGCGTGCGTGTGTGTGTGTGTGTGTGTGTGTGTGTGTGTGTGTGTGTGTGTGTGTGTGTGTGTGCTCTAATCCCCCTGAGGGGAGATAACCCAAACTAACTGGTACTAAAATGTGAACTTTGGGTGCTTGCATTGTCTAGCATTTCTATACCTGTGGCGCAGAACGTGTTTTTCTGTTAACATATCTAAGACGGGTTTGTTTTGTATAATAAACGGTCGCTGGTCCTACTGGTACATACATCGTTGCGAATGAGAACATTCTGGCAGTTGTTAGTATTAAAATAAAATGATAATGGTTAAAAAGTTATTTTTCAATAATAATAATAAAAATAATAATAGTATTCAAAAATTCTAATTATTTGCGAATTTAAAATACAAGTATAGGGTAGGATTTTGAGTCGAAAATGTCACAAAATCAACTATGTGAATAATAACTTCAATACTATTTATTTTTGATAAAATTGTATAGAAATAAATTAAATATTTATAGAACAGGAAATAAAAGAAAATTTCTTTTTATAAAAATTTGCAATACAACTTATAGCTTTCGATAAAACTGACATTTAAAAATTAATGAAAAACTTGAAAATTGTAAGGCTATGAAAAAATGCCGTATATGAATAAAATATTCACCTCCGTAGGACACATATTTTCCTAATTTCATCATAAAATATTTTTCGAGAAATTTCAGTTTTTCTTACTTTCGATCATTGTTTTAAAGGGGTTATTGCCTTTAATCAAAAATCAAAAATTTTAAAATATGGAATTATAATTAACGTACTTAATTTTCCTTTTTTTCGAATTTAAATTTAATAACCGGCACAGATCGAAAGCAAAAGATTGCTTATTCTATATCTTTTTCGCAAGTGTGATAATTTTCGAGTTGATTCCCTTTACTGTTAACATAACCTTTACGGCTATGTTTTCATTAACAAATGTCCTCTAATTTGATACATCCGAGTTAGATACATAAGTACTCGTTTTCCATTTTTATACAAGACTTAACAAATAAAGTTGCAAGCCGCCTATGCAAAACTCTTAATCCATAAATCACGTGTTTCACTGTCAAATGAAAATAACTAATAAATAATAATTCAAATTATTGTACGTTTAAGGTTTTTACCGACTATTTGAATTTGTGATTAAGTAAGTGTATCTCTTTTTAAGTCATGTAAGGTTCCGACTCTCCTTACTCTAACCTTAACCTACAGGTTTTTTAGTTACAAATGCATACCCCATTAACTTTCATATGTCTGTAGATATCAAAAAAAGTTTTCAATACTTTTTATCTAGTGTTGTGTGCAAATATACATGGTGTTTAGCTTTTCTGATATCGGGTGTCTCAAATTCGAAGGTGACCATTGGGATCTTGGAAACCGTAAGAGATACGAAAAAGTTTAAATTATGGCAAAGTTGCGTATTTTGGTGCTCAATAAAATGCCGTTTGGAAATTGAAAAAATTCCGACTAATTTCGGAGATAACCGAAAAAAACCGAAAGTTCAAATTTTTTTATTTATTTTCTGCTGACTTTATTTAAAGAGATATTGCAAAACAAATTGCACTTTTTCATTGCCACTTTTTTAGTTTTTTGAAGTGGCGTTATTACTTTTTTGATTTGACGTTTCGGTTTTTCGGATCCATCATCAAGTTCATTTTTTTAAATACGGACCTGGATTTTTTATTTCAAATTTCGAAAGAGCTCGAAATTCTAAGCACAACAATATATCACACATATTATTTCAATAAATTATAAGGCTTTAAAATTAATAAAAACAAAATTTAATGTTAAAAAACGTTAGGTGGCTATGAAACAAAAAAAAACATCTGATTATTATTTTGAGTTACGTTACTATGGTTATTTACAGTGACATTTTCTTTTATCGTTTTTATTATTTATTGTGCGATATAACTAATAAAAAATGTTTACCAAATTAGAAAAACGTGATATGCTACGAATTTATTACAAATTAAATCGAAACTCTAGACTTTCAAGTCAAGAATATTTTATTCAATATCCCGAGCGAAGACAGCCTCATGAAAATTATTTTGCTAAACTTGATACCAACTTGTTACAATTTGGAAGCTTTAACAAACCTAGAAATAAATATGGTCGTAGAGTTGATGAAAATGAAGAGGAAAACATCATTACTACGGTAAAATAATAAAGTTTTAATTTAAATTCATATCTTATACTTTTTTTTCATTTAAGGTCAATAATGCTCCTAGGGGGTCAACTAAGTTTTACGAAAATGAGTTGCAAATACCTAGAATGCGAATATGGCGCACATTACAAGCCAATAAGTATCGACCATACAAAATTCACCTTAGTCAAAAACTTAGACCAGGTGACGATATCCGACGAATGGATTTTTGTAACTGGCTTCAAAATAAATGTGAGGAAGATAACAATTTTTTATCTAAGGTAATTTGGACTGACGAGTGTAATTTTACAACCTATGGAATCTTTAACCGACATAATGAGCATTATTGGTCGGTAGATAACCCTCATCAACATCAGGAAGTAAGAGCACAAGGAAGAGTATCTTTCAATGTATGGGTCGGGATGTGGCGCAATAAAATTCTAGGTCCAATAATATATGAAGGTACCCTAACGTCAAATAGATATCGCGAATTAATATTAGAAAACGTTGTTGAACTGCTCGAAAACGAGCCACTAAATATTTTGCGACAGTTGTGGTGGCAGCAGGATGGTGCACCACCGCATAATGGACGTGAAGTTGCACAATTTTTAGATGCCTTGTTTCCAAATAAATGGATCGGAAATACTGGACCTGTGCGATGGCCTGCGAGAAGTCCTGATCTTAATCCGTTGGATTACTTCTTATGGGGGTTTCTACAAAATCGTTTATATCGCAATATACCCGATAACATTAACCAACTTCAAGAAAATTTAATTAGGGAGGTTAGAGCCATTCCTGCTAGAACCATACAACGGGCGATATTAAAAATTCGTAGACTTGCAGCAAAATGCATTGAAGCACAGGGTTTTCAGTTTGAATACCTTTTATAATATGTAATTATTTTTGTATACTTTAGTTTTAAAAATTCGATAAGTTTGTTTATTTATGTTGTCACTTCTGATATACATGGCTTTAGTTTTTTCTAAATAAAGGTTACAAACAATTTTTGTGTTCTATTAAACGGTTGCTACAACGTTGGCGCGTTATAGCTGTGTGTTACAGTTAAAAAAAAAACATTACAATGAGTATTATATTAGTAAACGTCAGTATAAATCTCCATGGTAACTTAAAATAATAATTTCATGGATTTATTATTGTTTCATAGCCACGTTAACGTATTTTAAATATAAATTATGTTTTTACCAATTTTAGAGTATTATAATTGATTAAAATAATATGTGCGATATATTGTTGTGCTTAGAATTTCGAGCTCTTTCGAAATTTGAAATAAAAAATCCAGGTCCGTATTTAAAAAAAATGAACTTGATGATGGATCCGAAAAACCGAAACGTCAAATCAAAAAAGTAATAACGCCACTTTAAAAAACTAAAAAAGTGGCAATGAAAAAGTGCAATTTGTTTTGTAATATCTCTTTAAATAAAGTCAGCAGAAAATAAATAAAAAAATTTGAACTTTCGGTTTTTTTCGGTTATCTCCGAAATTAGTCGGAATTTTTTCAATTTCCAAACGGCATTTTATTGAGCACCAAAATACGCAACTTTGCCATAATTTAAACTTTTTCGTATCTCTTACGGTTTCCAAGATCCCAATGGTCACCTTCGAATTTGGGACACCCCGTACATGGCAATTTGGTCGACTTTTCAGTACCATAGATCTGGTACCAAATGTGGTACAGAAAAATTTTAAACTGGTCTCTTAGAAACACGTCTTCTACGAAAATACAGGCAAATGAATGGCCCTATCTGTATAATTTTCCGAAATACGCTCTCCGAAAATTCGAAAAACACAGTTTTCGGAAAAAAAAACACGACATCGTCACGTAAAACCGAAGTAACAAACAGCCATATTTTATGTATAGAATTATTAACGTTTGTTAACAATTCTAAACATAAAACGGGGCTGCATATATTGTACAGTCATTTTGTAAATTAAAAAATATGATCATGTAATTAAAAAATATATTTTCATAAAATTTTAAAGAAAAGTAATTGCTCAAAAGTTACAGCCACCAAAATATTGTTCTGATGCGTGCGTGCGTGCGTGCGTGCGTGTGCGCGTGTGCGCGGGTGCGCTGGTGCGCGGATGCGCGGGTGCGTGCGTGCGTGCGTGCGTGCGTGCGTGCGTGTGTGTGTGTGTGTGTGTGTGTGTGTGTGTGTGTGTGTGTGTGTGCTCTAATCCCCCTGAGGGGAGATAACCCAAACTAACTGGTACTAAAATGTGAACTTTGGGTGCTTGCATTGTCTAGCATTTCTATACCTGTGGCGCAGAACGTGTTTTTCTGTTAACATATCTAAGACGGGTTTGTTTTGTATAATAAACGGTCGCTGGTCCTACTGGTACATACATCGTTGCGAATGAGAACATTCTGGCAGTTGTTAGTATTAAAATAAAATGATAATGGTTAAAAAGTTATTTTTCAATAATAATAATAAAAATAATAATAGTATTCAAAAATTCTAATTATTTGCGAATTTAAAATACAAGTATAGGGTAGGATTTTGAGTCGAAAATGTCACAAAATCAACTATGTGAATAATAACTTCAATACTATTTATTTTTGATAAAATTGTATAGAAATAAATTAAATATTTATAGAACAGGAAATAAAAGAAAATTTCTTTTTATAAAAATTTGCAATACAACTTATAGCTTTCGATAAAACTGACATTTAAAAATTAATGAAAAACTTGAAAATTGTAAGGCTATGAAAAAATGCCGTATATGAATAAAATATTCACCTCCGTAGGACACATATTTTCCTAATTTCATCATAAAATATTTTTCGAGCAATTTCAGTTTTTCTTACTTTCGATCATTGTTTTAAAGGGGTTATTGCCTTTAATCAAAAATCAAAAATTTTAAAATATGGAATTATAATTAACGTACTTAATTTTCCTTTTTTTCGAATTTAAATTTAATAACCGGCACAGATCGAAAGCAAAAGATTGCTTATTCTATATCTTTTTCGCAAGTGTGATAATTTTCGAGTTGATTCCCTTTACTGTTAACATAACCTTTACGGCTATGTTTTCATTAACAAATGTCCTCTAATTTGATACATCCGAGTTAGATACATAAGTACTCGTTTTCCATTTTTATACAAGACTTAACAAATAAAGTTGCAAGCCGCCTATGCAAAACTCTTAATCCATAAATCACGTGTTTCACTGTCAAATGAAAATAACTAATAAATAATAATTCAAATTATTGTACGTTTAAGGTTTTTACCGACTATTTGAATTTGTGATTAAGTAAGTGTATCTCTTTTTAAGTCATGTAAGGTTCCGACTCTCCTTACTCTAACCTTAACCTACAGGTTTTTTAGTTACAAATGCATACCCCATTAACTTTCATATGTCTGTAGATATCAAAAAAAGTTTTCAATACTTTTTATCTAGTGTTGTGTGCAAATATACATGGTGTTTAGCTTTTCTGATATCGGGTGTCTCAAATTCGAAGGTGACCATTGGGATCTTGGAAACCGTAAGAGATACGAAAAAGTTTAAATTATGGCAAAGTTGCGTATTTTGGTGCTCAATAAAATGCCGTTTGGAAATTGAAAAAATTCCGACTAATTTCGGAGATAACCGAAAAAAACCGAAAGTTCAAATTTTTTTATTTATTTTCTGCTGACTTTATTTAAAGAGATATTGCAAAACAAATTGCACTTTTTCATTGCCACTTTTTTAGTTTTTTGAAGTGGCGTTATTACTTTTTTGATTTGACGTTTCGGTTTTTCGGATCCATCATCAAGTTCATTTTTTTAAATACGGACCTGGATTTTTTATTTCAAATTTCGAAAGAGCTCGAAATTCTAAGCACAACAATATATCACACATATTATTTCAATAAATTATAAGGCTTTAAAATTAATAAAAACAAAATTTAATGTTAAAAAACGTTAGGTGGCTATGAAACAAAAAAAAACATCTGATTATTATTTTGAGTTACGTTACTATGGTTATTTACAGTGAAATTTTCTTTTATCGTTTTTATTATTTATTGTGCGATATAACTAATAAAAAATGTTTACCAAATTAGAAAAACGTGATATGCTACGAATTTATTACAAATTAAATCGAAACTCTAGACTTTCAAGTCAAGAATATTTTATTCAATATCCCGAGCGAAGACAGCCTCATGAAAATTATTTTGCTAAACTTGATACCAACTTGTTACAATTTGGAAGCTTTAACAAACCTAGAAATAAATATGGTCGTAGAGTTGATGAAAATGAAGAGGAAAACATCATTACTACGGTAAAATAATAAAGTTTTAATTTAAATTCATATCTTATACTTTTTTTTCATTTAAGGTCAATAATGCTCCTAGGGGGTCAACTAGTTTTTACGAAAATGAGTTGCAAATACCTAGAATGCGAATATGGCGCACATTACAAGCCAATAAGTATCGACCATACAAAATTCACCTTAGTCAAAAACTTAGACCAGGTGACGATATCCGACGAATGGATTTTTGTAACTGGCTTCAAAATAAATGTGAGGAAGATAACAATTTTTTATCTAAGGTAATTTGGACTGACGAGTGTAATTTTACAACCTATGGAATCTTTAACCGACATAATGAGCATTATTGGTCGGTAGATAACCCTCATCAACATCAGGAAGTAAGAGCACAAGGAAGAGTATCTTTCAATGTATGGGTCGGGATGTGGCGCAATAAAATTCTAGGTCCAATAATATATGAAGGTACCCTAACGTCAAATAGATATCGCGAATTAATATTAGAAAACGTTGTTGAACTGCTCGAAAACGAGCCACTAAATATTTTGCGACAGTTGTGGTGGCAGCAGGATGGTGCACCACCGCATAATGGACGTGAAGTTGCACAATTTTTAGATGCCTTGTTTCCAAATAAATGGATCGGAAATACTGGACCTGTGCGATGGCCTGCGAGAAGTCCTGATCTTAATCCGTTGGATTACTTCTTATGGGGGTTTCTACAAAATCGTTTATATCGCAATATACCCGATAACATTAACCAACTTCAAGAAAATTTAATTAGGGAGGTTAGAGCCATTCCTGCTAGAACCATACAACGGGCGATATTAAAAATTCGTAGACTTGCAGCAAAATGCATTGAAGCACAGGGTTTTCAGTTTGAATACCTTTTATAATATGTAATTATTTTTGTATACTTTAGTTTTAAAAATTCGATAAGTTTGTTTATTTATGTTGTCACTTCTGATATACATGGCTTTAGTTTTTTCTAAATAAAGGTTACAAACAATTTTTGTGTTCTATTAAACGGTTACTACAACGTTGGCGCGTTATAGCTGTGTGTTACAGTTAAAAAAAAAACATTACAATGAGTATTATATTAGTAAACGTCAGTATAAATCTCCATGGTAACTTAAAATAATAATTTCATGGATTTATTATTGTTTCATAGCCACGTTAACGTATTTTAAATATAAATTATGTTTTTACCAATTTTAGAGTATTATAATTGATTAAAATAATATGTGCGATATATTGTTGTGCTTAGAATTTCGAGCTCTTTCGAAATTTGAAATAAAAAATCCAGGTCCGTATTTAAAAAAAATGAACTTGATGATGGATCCGAAAAACCGAAACGTCAAATCAAAAAAGTAATAACGCCACTTTAAAAAACTAAAAAAGTGGCAATGAAAAAGTGCAATTTGTTTTGTAATATCTCTTTAAATAAAGTCAGCAGAAAATAAATAAAAAAATTTGAACTTTCGGTTTTTTTCGGTTATCTCCGAAATTAGTCGGAATTTTTTCAATTTCCAAACGGCATTTTATTGAGCACCAAAATACGCAACTTTGCCATAATTTAAACTTTTTCGTATCTCTTACGGTTTCCAAGATCCTAATGGTCACCTTCGAATTTGGGACACCCCGTACATGGCAATTTGGTCGACTTTTCAGTACCATAGATCTGGTACCAAATGTGGTACAGAAAAATTTTAAACTGGTCTCTTAGAAACACGTCTTCTACGAAAATACAGGCAAATGAATGGCCCTATCTGTATAATTTTCCGAAATACGCTCTCCGAAAATTCGAAAAACACAGTTTTCGGAAAAAAAAACACGACATCGTCACGTAAAACCGAAGTAACAAACAGCCATATTTTATGTATAGAATTATTAACGTTTGTTAAAAATTCTAAACATAAAACGGGGCTGCATATATTGTACAGTCATTTTGTAAATTAAAAAATATGATCATGTAATTAAAAAATATATTTTCATAAAATTTTAAAGAAAAGTAATTGCTCAAAAGTTACAGCCACCAAAATATTGTTCTGATATAAATTCAAACTATGAAGAACCACATCTAAAAATTTTAAAAAAGTTCGGAACTCAGACCGAAAAAATTTTTTTTTGACAGCTGTCAAAATTGTGAGTCTAAAAGTTACAAGGAGCAATAAAAACTCTATTTAAGTATTTTGAGCAGTTGAAAAGGTAAAAGAAAAAGCAGGCTATTTGACAGGTCTCCAAATATGTTTCTAATTAAACCTTTAAAAGCTACATGGAATTGTAAAAACCGTATTTAAAAATTTAAGCAATTTAAAAAATAAGGAAAACAAAAACATGTTTTAATAAATTGCGCCTCAGGAAGTTACATGGAACTTGAAAAACTTTTTTAATTATTTTAAGTAGATTAAAAGTTGTGGTGAAAAACTTTTTTTTACAACTCAGCATGTTTTTTTTTTAAATAAATAACGCCTTTAAAAGTTATATGGAACTTTAAAAACCGTATTTAAATATTTCAGATGTTTAGAAGTCACGGGAAAAATTTTAGACCACTGTCAAAATATTTTGTTCAAAATAATTGCGCCTTTAAAAGTTACATGGAATCGTATAATCCACATAAAAATTTTTTACTAAGTTTAAAATTACAAAACAACCATTTTTTTGACAAATGTCGATTTTTTTTATTCAATTAAATTATAATCAATTAGAGAAAACTGTGAAAACCGTTTTAAAGAAATTTAAAAGAGTAGGAGAATTTTTCATTAAGAACTGGTAATATATTTTTAAAAATTCCACTACTGAAAGTTACATGGATCTGTAAAATCGATATTTAAAAATTTTAAGCAGTTCAAAAGCGACAAGGAGAAGATCGATTTTTTTAAAGCTCTCAAAATATTAAAAACAAAAAAAGTCACTAATAGTTACTTAAAGCTGTAAAAACCGTATATAAAAATTTTAAAGAGTCACTAGGTCAACCCAATTTTTAATAGATATTAAAAATTTGTTGCAATAAATTACACCCGTAAAAGTTACAAATAATATCCTATCTATTATCGAAAATTCCAAATAAATCCTTTAAAAGTTTAGGTAAAGAAAAGAAAATTCGATCAAAGTTTTAAAGGGGTTATTACCGTTATATTAACGTACCTAATTTGCATAATTTTCCTCTTGCGAATCTAAATTTAATAGCCGGCACGGATCGAAAGCAAAAGTTTGCTTATTCTATTTCTTTTTCGCGAGTGTGATAATTTTCGAATTGATTCCGTTTACTGTTAACATAACCTTTACGGCTATGTTTTCATTAACAAACGTCTGCTAATTTGATACATCCGATTTAGATCTTATAGTAAAAAAGATACGTTTTGCATAAGTTTGCTCCTAATAACAAACAAAACTTCAATTCATTAGATATACTATAATTATATCTAAAATATATAGTAAATAATTATTGATAAATTCAAATACATAAGTACTCGTTTTACATTTTCATACAAGATTTAACAAATAAAGTTCCAAGCCGCCTATGCAAAACTCTTAATCCATAAAATCACCTGTTTCACTGTCAAATGGAAATAACCCTTGAAAATCTACCATCAGGCCTATTTGACCTTTACGCTTCCATCGTTTATTCATTGCATTCGAATTATTTTACGTTTAAGGTTTTTACCGACAATTTGAATTTGTGATTCAGTAAGTTTAACTTTTTTTTAAGTCATGTACGGTTCCAACTCTCTTTACTCTAACCTTAACCTACAGGTTTTTTAGTTACATTAGCTTTCATATATCTGTAGATATCAAAAAAAGTTCTCAATGCAAAAATTTTTTCTAATTGTGCGAATTTTTATCTAGTGTTGTGTGCAAATATACATGGTGTGTAGCTTTTCTGATATCAATTTTTCTTAAATGTAATACTGTATATTATAAGTCCATGGAATGGGTTCCTTCTTGCTGGTCACAAATAAATCGGTTTGGGTACATTTACCAATGAAGAGAGTCGAGAAAATTTAACGAAAATCCTGCTGTACATGGCAATTTAGTCAACTTTTCGGTACCACATATCTGGTACCAAATGTGTATTATCGAAAATTCCAATTAAATCCTTTAAAAGAAAAAAAAATGAAAAAATTCATGGCTGTAAAAACTAAATTTTCTAAATTTATTATACAAATCTCTTCAATCCATATTCCATACCGAAATAATTTACTAGAAAAAAAATAACAACTTTTAATCTAGAATTTCTAAAGATAGAATATGTCCTGCTGCCCCAGTATAACAATATATGCTATACTTCTGTACTTGTAACGGGGACAAAAATTCAATCAATCAATCAAACCCTACCTGTTACCTATAACCTATAACGCAAATGCCCAAATCTTTAAAAAAATACCAGTAAAGAAAATAAAATTGAAAAACTCGCAGCTGCGAAAGCAAAATGCTTTAATTAATGTCTTCTATGGAAAAGTTTCACTAAGAAAAAAACACAATTTTTGAAAAAATTTCCTTCCTACTGACCCGGTATAAAATAATATAAAGTTTACTACTTTTCCGAACAGCATAATACTGAACTTAATTACATTTCCTATGCTAAACGTATACCAGCATAAAAAAATTAGAAACTCTATGCCTGTATCCTAAAAAATCTCACAAAATATATAAACATACCCGACTATATACTAAAAAATGCGTCTTTCCCGTATCCAATTAGATGCAAGTATTTTGCTGGTCTAACTGATACGATAATCGAATAGCACGTTATAAACGAATATCGATGTAATGCATGCAATCGAGAACGACAGCTAATTTTCTTAGAGATATTTTATAAAATTGGGGAAGTATTATCCTTAAAATTGTAACTACCTACTTAAAACCATTTAAATTTTATGATGCTAATTTTAAAAATACCCAGGAAATTCTTTTTGAGTCTCTAAAATTAAATAATTTTTACTTAAATATTTATTCAATTACACTTCTGACAGCGAAAGTCAAGGATGAATTGATGTTTTGAAAATTTTGATCATCTCAGAGAAACAGCGTGCACTTTTTCCTTTAAATCGAATTTTCACCTATTTCCCCAATAGCTAGAAGAAAATACTATGGAAGTTTTTGTAGCCAAATAACCCCTCTATCTTTCTGTCAGGAAATAATTTAAATTACTGTTTGAAGTGAGCCCCATTTAATTAAATTTGGACTTTTAAAGTTTCAACTTTGAAAAATCGCAGTAATTTAACCGTTTGCGCTAAAACTTTGAAATTTGGTCACAATCTACCTACGAGTATTTAGTTTCTTAAAAAAAGTATCCCACGGCCTAGGTGTATTAGCTTTCCTGTAATACAGCGTAATGCGGAAAAATGTAAAAACGGAAACTTTACAAATTTTATCTAGTAATTGCACCCCCTGTACATACTCAAAATTCTTCACAGATATTTTATTTTGTGTATATTCTTGAGCACTTTCCGATGCTGTAATCAGTTTTCCGACAGGACACCTGCTTTTCTCTATAAAAAACAAAATATATCAAAAAAAATTTTACTTTCGAAAAATTTCAGTTTTTCTTAAATATTTCTACTTTCCGGTCATTTTTCCGACAGAGATGCATGCATCAAGTTTTTGTTCTCCTCTATTTTTCCAATGACAAATATCTCTTGGAAAATGTCGCTAGGACGCACCCAGTTCGAGCTATAAGTGCCCCAAGGCATCCTTTTCTCGAACGAAATAAAAACGGAAAATCAAGAAACGGGTTCGAAGCTCAACCAAAAACAACAGGGTTCTGTAGGAGCCGACGAGCCATTGTTCCAGAAAATTTTAAAAATTGCGACCTGAACCGTGTTACATCGAAGTTGACTTCTTTGGGGCTTAATAACTTAATATTAAAAAACAGGTTGCAGTTAATAATGGTTATGATGCAACCATAATAGACAAAATCGTAAATAAAAACAATATAAAAAAGCACCCAATTTCATTTATCCTAATTTCAATACAAAAGACAATATTAAGTTTAACACATTAACATATACCGGAAAAAAAAGCACTAAAATAGAGAAATATCTTAAAAAAAACAAATCATAAAGTAGCTTTTTGTACCAATAATACTTTAAGTACATATATTAAGAATAATAAGTAATACAAATAAGGACCAAAAATTTGAGGTATATGAATTAAAATGTGGTTCTTGCGAAAAAGTATATATCGGTCAAATGGGTAGATCTTTTTATAGACGTATCAAAGAACACAAAACCTCGTATATTAATCAAAAAACTGATTCTAATTATGCAAAACATTTACTAGAAACAAATCATAATTTTAATAATGAATTTAAGACGACGCATTCAGAAATAAAAGTTACAAATTACTTGGAAAGTCTAGAAATTAATAAGAGGAAAAACCATAATATTTTATTGAACGATCAAATGGACCTAAATGGTTCCCAACTGTTAAATCTTTATAGCTAAAATCTGCTAGGGTTAGGTTTGTTAAAAACTCTAGTTTTAGTATCAGTCTTAAGTTGGTTTTTAAAAAAGACAGAGTGTTTCGAAACAGCTGTCAAACGGAAATAAATTAGTGGAAATTACTAAACAAATATAGTTTGTTTATTTATTGTACTAGCGATAATGAATTTCCATCAAGTAACGGCTAACTCGATAAATTCTAAAATTACTTGTTAGTGTTATTGTTAAAGCCATAATTTAGGTTTTTATTCAAGAATTAATTTCCTTAAAAATTATATATTTAAAATTTTTATTATTACCTAAGAAAATTGTATAAAGTTTACATAAAATAAATCTTGACGTCATTTTTAATATTATATTTATATAACACGAAGTATAGTAACCTGACATTGACTGCATCACGTTCAAGTTCAATGGATAGAGTATTTGTATATACAGTTGTTCAGAATAGGAAATAAACCGGTATCAAATCGTATAGCATTTTATACTGTTTTAAATGTACTACTAGTACACAAACCTACATAAGCCTTCTTTGCTTCTATCTCGATCTATTTTGTACATGGTCCTTTGACCTACAAGAAACAAGCCCCTAGAGAAGAACCACTAAGCTCCTGGAGGAAAAATAAATACGGCCTACAGGCGCGAAGCAGTCCTATAGAAACCCCACGAAGCTCTGCAGGAACTAATCAATACGGCCCATAGACGCCACCAAACCCGCTCCTAGAGAAGCATTACAAAGCTCCTGGAGGAAAAAATCAAAACGGCCCACAGACGCCGCCCAGCAGTCTTATAGAACCAACACAAAGTTCTATAGGAACCAATTAATAGGGCTCTCAGACGCCACCAAAGCAACTCCTAGAGAAGCAACAGAAAATTCTAGAGGATGGAGAGCAAAAAAAATGGGGGGAAATCGAAAAACTTCACACAGAAATAACTCATTCAGAACACTCTCAAGTAATGCCTTTAAAAACAATCATTAGACTGCCAGGGACACCTTCGAGAAAACCCAAACCGCCCTACATAAAGAATCCAAAAACGACAAGAAACGCCCACCAGCAATAACCTTCCAACATTGAAACTTCTAGTGTGTCTAGCCAAACCTATGAAGAATGGCCAACTTCTGTGATTTATTTACAAAAATTATTTACCAAAATCAAATGAAACTGCATGGAGTTTACTACAACAAAGCTATCACAATGACCACCTAATTATATCCAAGCTGATTGATAAAATGCTAGACATCCCAACCATTACCCAGGAGTCAGCAGAAAAAATCAATGAATCTACACGACACGATGAATAAATGTCTAGAAGCAATAAAAGATATAGGCGATGGAAAATGGGCCCAATTATGGGAAGAATAACTACGAGAAAATAGGACTCGGAAACTAAAAAACTCTACGAACAAACACTAATAGAGCCACAAAAAGTACCCATCCCTAAGGAAATATTTAATTTTCCAGAGAGATGTTTTCAACCTTAGAAGCAATCGACAGAACAAAACAAGTCACTCAGGAACATGCGCTCGTTCAACAAAAACGACTAAAAGTCATTAGGGAACACCACATAGGTTAAAACTGCTTAAAACGTAACGAAAAACAGAGGTGGTTCAGTCAAATTCGATATAAAATCTGTAATAATCCACACAACATGCCTCTTCGTTTTCCTGCCAAAGAAACATCCACTAGAGACACAACAACAATCCCAGAAGAACTTATCACTCAATGGGAGAGGAGAAACAAAAAGAAGTATAGTTTCAACTGCCTTGGTGATAAGCAACTCTAATTCGAGAATACCCCAGATCACTAGAGTGCTCACTGATCAAGCATCTCAATCATTCTTCATAGCCGAAGAAGCTGCGCAGAGGCTAGCACTTCCACGTCAAAATATTAGAGCAGAAACTACAGGCATCGGCAACACTGAGACAAAGATCGCAAAATGGAACGTGGAATCCCAACTTAAATCACGTTTTCCCAGCCCATACAGCCTAAACACAGAGCTGATAGTTCTGCTTAAAACCATAACGGTACTTCCCAATCAGCCACTGCCAAATATAGATATTAATCACTTGCAAAACACCAATAGATATTCTATTAGGAGCGGAAGAATATGGAAAAATAATATTCAATGGTCTCATGAAAGACGACGCTGATCTAATAGGGCAACATACGGAATTTGGCTGAATTTTTTCAGGTCACATAATAAGCATCAAATCAAATAACATAAAAGTATAAAGTATGATTACATGCACCGAAGACGACAAGCAACTGCAAAAATTTTGGGAGATCAAAGAAATAAATCTACATCAACATCCTCGAACAGAAGATCAGACATGCGAAGAATTTTACGCACAAACTACTAGAAGAAATCAAGAGGGAACATACACAGTACAAATCCCATTTAAAAATAACACCCCAGAACTAGGGTCATCAAAACCAAGGGCGGTTGCAAGATTTTAACAACTCGAAAGATTTATCTGAAATTTAATCTGTAAACAACTGTATCACCAATATGCCGAATTTATGAAGGAATATCTGCAGCAAGGCCATGTAATAAAAGTGGCAAGTAATGAAATAAACAAAGGAAAATACGATATTCCGCATCAAACCGTTATACCAGATATAGCACAACAAAAAAAAATGCGAGTGGTTTTCGATGCATCATGCAAAACAAACAATAACATAAGCTTAAACGAAACAATGTACAGTAAGCCAAGACCGCAAACCGACCTAGCAGAAATACTGCTGAGATGGCGGAAACACCAGATAGCATTTATCTCCGATGTAGAAAAAATGTATAAACAAATAAAAATTCATGAAACAGATCAAGCATATGGAGATTTAACCAATCACAGCCACTACAAGAATATGAATTAAGAACAGTAATTAACCAAAACGCATCAGCCCCATTCCTGGCTATACGAACGAAGATTTTTATGTGGATGACGTTCTATCAGGTGCAAGCAACTTAGAAAGGGTGAAACAACTACGGACAGACCTAGCCAAGCTGCTCAAAACAGGCGGTTTTTCATTAAGAAAGTGATCCAGTAACTCACAAGAACTACTGGAACAAATTCCAAAGGGAATGAAAGAGAAAATTAATATTGAAATTGAACCAGAACATACAAAAAGTTATTAGGATTTATCTGGTCTCCAGGAGACGACATCTTCCATTTCAAAATAAAACCACCAGCAGGTGAATGTAGAACCAAAAGGCAATTGCTGTCCGAAATCGCCAAAATTTTTCATCTACTTGGTTGGCTCGCTCCATTTGTAATTAGAGCAAAATTACTAATTCAGGACCTTTGGTTACAAGAACTAACATGGGATCAACTAGTTAGTGATAGAAATCTTCAAGAGTTCAGTTTCAGGAAGAAAGCAAACAATTAGCAAACATAAAAATATCGAGAAGGAGACTCCATCGAATCTCATGGCTTCGCTGATGCATCAGAAAAGGCATACGGAGCAGTAATCTACAGCCAAAGAGTTGTCTCAGGAAATGTGTACATCACCTTGTTGCAAGCCAAATCAAAAGTAGCTCCCCAAGACAAAAAACCACACTACCAAATATAAAACTCTGCGCAGCCGTACTACTAGTAAAACTAATTAAGAAAACAGTTAATGCTCTACACATCAACAGCACCACAGTGCATGCGTCGACAGACTCTATGATTACACTAGGGTGAATAAAAGTTGATCCACTGCGTTGGAAGACCTTCGTCGCAAACCGAGTATCCGAAATAGCAAGATCAATCTCTCCAGAAAATTGGAAACATGTAAAAATAAGTAACAATCTTGCAGACCTAATCTCCCGAGGAACTGACATCGGCAACCTAAAATCCATCTCTTTGGTGGAAAGGTCCATCCTGGTTATCCATAAAAGCAACATGGCTAACGACAAACTACAGAAATTCCCAACATTGAAGAAGAAATTAAACGAAGTAACCAGTCATGTGTAGGTAGAAGTTTGGGAAGACTAGAGCCGATTTTCTCAACTTACCGGAATAATACAAGTCTATTCACATTGCAGAAGATTCTTGGGTTCTTGAAGTACTCGCCCAAAACCAACAACTTAACGACCGAAGAAATGGACAGTACAATGACGGCAGTAATAAGGCACCTGAAAGCGTATAAATTCAGTCAAGAACAAACTGCGTTGGCTAAAAAACATAAAGAAGGAAAGTCATCTACTAAACCTAAATCCATTCCTAGATCATAATATTATAACGTCAGTTGGAGGAAGATTAGAAAATGCATCAATCTTTTACAACAAAAAACATCCTATCATCCTGCCTAGGCACAGCCACATAATAAAATTAATCATCAGAGACGCACACAAAAAAAACTTCACGGAGGAAATTAGCTAACACTAGCACACATAAGAAACAAATTCTGGATTATCAATGGGAAAAAAATCGTAAAAGCTATAATTGAAAAATGCGTCATACGCATACAGTACAAACAGCAACACAACAAATGGGCAATCTACCTGCACAAAGAGTAACACCCTCATCCCCTTTCATCCACAGCACACACACTAGGCTCTTGCCGGTATCAAATTTCACTTCATTCCGCCACACGACCCATTTTCGGGGAATATGGGGAGCCGGACTAAAATCTACTTAAAACTACCTTAAAAAAGTAATTCGAAGCAATATATCGATATGAAGAGTTAACGACCCTTATACAACAAATCGAGTCATGCCTAAACTATAGGCTTCTCCACTAGGCGAAAACATAGATGACAACATCGTATTAACACCAGAACATTTTTTAATTGGGCGTCCACTTCTAATCATACCAGACCTAGTCTCCAAAGGGATAGATAAAAATCTCTCACAAAGATGGAAACTAGTCCAAAAAATGAAAAAATCCAAATAGAAATAAGCACAATGGTTCTCATCAAAGATGACTCTATCGACCCTTCTAAATGGTCCTTAGGACGAATAATCTAACTACAGCCCAGCAAAAATGGCTACATTCGCATGGTATCAATCCGAACAAAAGGATCGACGCAAAAATGAACAATTACCAGCATCATCCCATTACCATGTAACGAAAAACGTGAGAAAATAAAAAATTCGCCTATAGTCGCACAAAGAAATGCAGTAGTTACGAGGGAGAGTCCGTATAAATAAATAATCAAAGAATTCAAGCAATTATACGATCAGACACTACAGTCAACAGAAAGTCATTGTCCACAGCTTGTCAAATACCTTGAAGGAAAGGGAAAAGAAATACAGTTGGTTAGGCAAAGTTTACAAACTCAGCACAGATGAAAGAGAGGATTATTTGAAAGATTCTTGACAGTAGTTTTTGGAGTAAATGATGAAGTATACAAAGACATTAACAGTCTTCAAAGCAACTAGTAGGAGTTGATAAAAGCATCCAATCCCCAAAACAAGGTTATATTATCAACAATCTCAACAGTCAATGACTCAGAAGTTTGGATAGCAAACGAATTAAATCACTTCAGAGAAAAACTTAATTATGGGTTAAAAGAAATCAGCGAAATGAAAAAATCGTACAGGACGATCGACGTCAACTCAATAAATATACACGTATTAAGTTCATACCACTCAGCTCAACTTTGTCAGTGAAGTCAACGACTATTACAGTAAACTATTTGAAGTCTTCTATAGCAGAGGAACCATATATGACCCCCTGGATCCGTCACATATTAACAAAATAATCGACGAAGTAAACAACAAACTTCCATCCAACTTACAAATCTCCAAACATCCACTAGGCAAAAAGCAAGGTGAAGAACGAAATCAGTTCAAATGCATTTACAATTACACTCTTATAAAAACAAATCCGGCACCCTAGAAAATCGACCGTACATCTTACTGGCCACTAGATATGACCAATGAAAAATTTAATCGTGCATTCAAAGGTCAAAAAAATAAAAATAAAAATATATATATATATATATATATATATATATAACTAGTTTTAGATGTACTAGTCAAAATTTTGTTATATTTATTCTGAATTAAATATTTTTTCAAAATGAAACTTCCTACTTTAATTTCTAATACATTTCTTTTCTATATTTATCTAATGAATTGGTAATAAAAATATGTTTTTATAATAACTTACCAATATGTATTGTTTAAGACGATTTTTAATAAAATCATAATATGGTCTAAATAAAATAAGTTACACACTTATTCTGTGTTAAAATTATTAAAATGCCTAATAGGATTTATTAAATCGTTAGAAAAATAAACAAATAAAATTTAATACTTTTACCATTTAATTATAAAGTTTAAAATAAATACAAGCATTTAGACCAGTTTACAAGAGTAAAAAATGAAAAATTAACCCTTTGACATTTTTCTAGAACTTTGCATTTTAGGGTGCTTGGGGCCCATGTTTTCCCACTTCTGTCAGTCTGTCTGTACGCAGCATAGCTTAAAAAATACTTATCCAGTTGAATTTAAGTTTTCAACGTAATGGAAACATTTTGGTAAAAATTGAATATGGCGAAACAAAATGGCGGCCTAATGAAATAAGATTGTATAAAACTCAAGACTCAGAGACAGACTGGTAAAATTTTAGTCCGAATCTTGTATGACAAAACTAAATGACAGCCTAATACATTATTTGAATAGGCAGTAAATTGTAGTGACAATCTGTACGAGGTAAACAATGGTA
>JAUTXW010001249.1:0-30505 GCA_030620095.1 Kuschelorhynchus macadamiae | reverse complement strand
AAAAATGGCCGTTTAAGTTTGGAATGTTCTTTTAATCACTGAGTAAACAGCAGGATATCCTTGGTCAGGAGACGTGTCTAGTGGAAGATACCTTATTCACTTATTTTGGGTCACATGACGTATTGACCAATCCGGTTCGGTATAATAGAACGTTTATTTCGTTGGGAGTCATGTGAGAAACTTCAGAAGAAAAACGATACAAAAAAGACTCTGAGGTGATTTTTTTGCCGATTACAACAGTTTTTCCTATCAGAGAATTAAAATAATTATAGAATATATCTATACTATAATAAAATAGTCAAAGGGCGTCTTACGCTAAAAAAAACGTACTGCGATTTCGAAAATCACTAGATTTTGGATGAAATCTGGGGAAATAATAAAGTTTCGGATGATTTCGCGGCCTTTTATGGATCAATCTTTTATATAAGTGTTGTCAGGTAAAGGAATTTAAATAGCGATTCTTTGGGTAGTAAAAGTAAAAATGTATTCTTAAACTTGTTCTAAACTGAATTTAAGATTTAGGTTATTGAAAATTAAAAAAAATCTTAAATTTTTTAAATTTTAGCTGGAAAAACAATATAACAATTGGCTATTCCATTCGTATCTAATAGCGCTCGCTTTTTTTACTTTCCTCGGCAAGAGGAAAGTATTCTAGTTACAAAAAAACATGTCTCCTCAGTTCCGTCGGTTAGTCTGTATGTCTGTCCGCGACAAAGCTCAAGAACTGCTTGTCCTATTTACATCAAGTTTTGGTTAAAAATTAAAGGTCATATGACGATGACGTGGTAACATTTTGTTAAAAATCCAATATGGCTGAATAAAATCGCGGTTTATTGAAATGTTAAAAAAATATTAGTAACAAACTGTTTATCTATTTTATCCAAATTTTGCAGAAAAATTAAGTTTGACATGATCATCAGCTGATAAGTTTTACTACAAATCCAAAATGGCGGCCTAATAAAATATTGTGTGTCAATGCAGAAAACTACTACATCGATTATGTTCAAATTTTGCTCAAAAATCAAATATTAGGTATATAGGGATGAACTGGTAAAAATGTTGAGACAAAATTAAATGTTCAAAAATATCTGAAAAAAGTACTTATCGGATTGATTGATTGATTGACGACATCCCAATTTTAAATATTTATTACTAAAAATGTATGAATTGCTCACTTAATATCGATTTTTAATAAAATATGTATAAATATTAAAATCCGCTCGTCTTCTAGGCATTCCTGCTCTCATTTTTTAAATATTTACTAAAAATGTATGATATGTATTTTCAAATACCCCCAGATTTCTACTTTCTTTCAGCCAAATCTACACAAATATTAAAATTCCGCCGCCATGTTGGCATTACAATCTCGAATTTTTAAAATGTTGACAAAAATTCATGATGTGCAGTCCTAGATACCCCTAAATGCCGAATTTTAATCGAATCTGCAAAAATTTTAAAATTGTTCTGCTATGGCGGTGCCGCCATTTTTAATTCTCAAATATTGACTAAAATTTGATAACTTTTATTCTTAAATACTTCTAGATATTGATATTTCAGCCGAATCTGTACATTCTTAAATAATTGCCACAAATGTTAAAATCATCCGTCCGACCTGTTGACATTGTCATTTTGACACCGCTATTTTGAATTTTTAAATGCTGACACTTTTAAATTTTCCTAGTCACTGATTTTCAGTTTTGGCTACACAAGTAACAAAATTCATCAGCCGTATTGGCGCCGCCATTTCTGATTTCTAAACGTTGACTAAAAAAATTCGGATTTTCTATATCCGAAAGTGTATGCATGTCAAATTTGAAAATAACACTGGTTAACAGAAAAAAAATTACCTGTTTTTGGTGTTTTTTTGTGCGCTGAAACTAAATATATTTTTAGAATTTTTCTATCACCCACAGTTTTTTTGTACCAGTATAAAATATAATACAGGTAGTATATTAAATTATAATACAGCAGCTCAATATAGTGCACAAATACTTAATTTTGCAGTACACTACCTGTTTTTATTATATATTTAGCATAATAAAGTTCAGATAAGAGAACATTTTTTATACAGGTAATATAATATAGTCTATGCCGCCGCTGCTGCCGACGACACGTAGCCATTTTATACACCTATGACGGTCAATCAGTCCAACGGCTTAGTCGTTTGTTAGACTTTACCAAGCGCGTTTATCGTGTCTCGTGTGCAATCCGGAATTTAGAACTATTCAATTGTGTTTTATTTTTGGTGTATACCAAAATACCGTGTTTTCAGAAAATGCCTAGAAATTGTGTAAATCACCCAAACAGTTTCTGCTATATCTGCGGTGAGTTAACGTTTAAATTCCAAAAACGTTCATTTACACCTCTGATTAAAAAATGCTACGAACAGTACTTTGGCTGTAAAATAGGAGATCAAGATAAACCTTGGGCCCCCCATATTTGTTGTGTTACTTGTGTTAAAACTCTCACAGCCTGGGCAAAAGGAACTCGTCATATGGCATTTGCTATTCCTATGGTTTGGCGAGAACCTAAAGATCATAGCTCGGATTGTTATTTCTGTTTAACAAATATAACTGGAATAACATCAAAATCCAAACACACTGTCAAGTATCCAAACTTACCATCGGCAATAAGACCAGTACCTCACAGTGATCAGCTACCTGTACCACAGCCTCCGGAGCATATGATCCTGAGTGATAATGAGTCGGAAGAGGTTTTAGAAGTAAACAGGGCAGAAACAAATTTGCAATCTGATCCGCTATTTGACCCAGGTCATTTTTCAAATAAGCCACATTTGTTAAGTCAAGGGGATCTGAACGATCTTGTAGGAGATTTAAACTTGTCTAAGAAGCAAGCCGAACTTTTAGGATCTAGGTTAAAGAATTGGAATCTCTTTCAGAAGGAAACTAAAGTTTCGTTTTATCGTAGTCGTCACCAGCAATTCAGTGACTTCTTTTCCATTGAAGATGGGATAGTGTTCTGTCATGATGTTATATCTGTAATGCGGGAACTTGAGCATGAATATAAAACAGATGAGTGGCGATTGTTCATCGATTCGTCCAAAGTCAGCTTGAAGGCGGTTCTACTGCACAATGGAAACAGGTTTCCGTCCGTTCCTTTGGCTCATGCTACCAATATGAAGGAATCGTATGACAACATGAAGCTTCTGTTGAACAAAATTAATTATAAAGACTTTAAGTGGGTCATATGTGGTGATTTCAAAGTTGTAGCGCTTCTACTTAAAATGCAACTTGGTTACACAAAGTATTGTTGTTTCCTTTGTGAGTGGGACAGCAGAGACAAGAAAAACCATTACACAAAGAAAGGATGGCCAGAAAGAACATCTTTGATTCCAGGGTATAAGAACATTGTAAATCCTCCCCTTGTAGATCCTAGGAAAATTCTACTACCCTCTTTCCATATTAAGCTTGGCTTAATGAAAAATTTCGTTAAAGGTATGGATAGAGAGGGTAACGGATTCACGTATCTAAGAAATAAGTTTCCTAAAATCAGCGAAGCAAAAATCAAAGAGGATATATTTGTAGGACCCCAAATCAGAGAACTGCTTAAGGATGACAAATTTATTTCAGAACTCAATGCATTTGAAAAAAAAAGCATGACTATCGTTTACCAGGATTTGCACCGATTTTTTGGGAAATTACAAATCAGTAAACTATCAGGAAATTTTAAATGATCTTTCAAATTGCTATCAAAAAATGGGATGTAACATGAGTTTAAAAATCCATTTTTTGCACTCACACTTGAATTTGTGGAGTGACGAGCATGGAGAAAGATTCCATCAGGATATCTCTACTATGGAAAAGCGTTACCAGGGGAAGTGGAGTCTCAGTATGTTGGCAGACTATTGCTGGACCCTCAAGAGGGATATACCTGAAGCCAAATACAAGCGAAAATGCCACATAACTACATTTTGAGGACAATTTTTTATTGTACAACTGACGTTCTTGTATGCTTATTTATGAAAAAAAAATATATATATATATATATATATATATATATATATATATATATATATATATATTTAAAAAATTAAAGTGCTTGTCACTATAAAACTATGCGTGATGGAAAAAATCTGAAAACATATTTTAATTGAGCGTAAAAAGTTTTATATAGTGTACCTTGTGTGGCAAGAAAAAAGTTTAATTTTGTTAACTAGTGTAATCGGTAATGGAAGTGCTGAAAAATCCATTACAAGATTTGAACCAGACATACAAACATACAATCAGATGAATAGGAAGCCAATAAAAGCTCCTTAAAAGCATTGATTTTAGTTTAAAACTCTCCCGTATTCACTAAAGAGGTTTAACTTTAGACAAGGTCTAACTTGACAGTTGCAGGTTTAAGATGACATTTTCAACAACTGAACAAATAATTTTTCTAAATGTCACAATTACAAAATGATAGTGACAAAAGTCAAACAACTAAAAACTGAAGTTTAATAATATAGAAATAACTAATTTCCTTTTAAACTTACCTAACTTAATAGTTTGATTTTAGATAGTGAAATAGAGAACGATTATTTCTTTGAAGTTTGTAAAAATACCTATTTGCCTCGTTAAGGAATAGGTAAGAATCCTTCTTTTTGTCAACAATAATGAAGCGTGCCCCATTTCTTTATTTTCGTACATCAAATATTTTAACAGGTCGTCATTTTGTTTCGCCATGTTGAATTCATACCAATATTTTACCAGTTTTTTTTAGATCACATGTAATTTTTGTGGAAAATTAAATAAAATTAAAGTTAATCGAGTAAGTGGATTTTTTAGCTATACCGGAAAAGACCGACCGACCAACAGTAATGGAAAAACATGAGGATCTGTAAAAACCCGGAACGATAATTTTTTCACGATTAATGATATTTCTTTATGCAGGAAGTGAAAACTCACGCCTTCACTGGCATTCGTCAAACAATGACCACGGTTTGGGCATGGGCCATCCCCACCTCTTGTTTTATCGTGAACATTAGTCGATAGAATGTGAAAAATAGGGGAACCATGTTGGCGCATACCCCTAACGTGATTTATGAATGAGTTGTGATCTCTACTTTAATTCTTACTTTAAGGTCATTACCAATATGGGGAACAATTTTAGGGTAACTGTTTCGTGAATAACATGTAACTGTGATTTTGACTATTACGAAGATAGTACGGAATTGTGTAGTTCCTTTTAAGTAGCCGAATAGTAATAATTCACCATATTCGTCACTTCCTTATTTCTGTCTTTATTTAAAAATATGTATGTCTCGTTTTAATACAAACAAAACAGTTATGGACTACAAACACTCAAATTGGGAATATGGTGTAGAGCGTATACGGCCTATATAATTCGTTTATTTTCAATACATTTTGGTCAAACACATTGGCCAATTTAAATCTCAAAAATGTAATTTTGGACTTCGGTTTAAATAGTAATTATCATTAAAAATCCTATTATAAAGAGTGATTATTTTTTTAACGTAATGTTTAATTTGTATGCATTTTTAATATTTATACTCACAAAAACAAATATCACAGCTAAATATTTATTTGGGAGACGGAAATAAACAATGGCGTTCTATTGAACTTTTACTTTTAGGTTGGTTGCATTCCTTTACTGAGAAAATTACTTAAAATTAAGTGTCTACGACTGCTCCCATACGCCTTTAGTTATTTATTTTTTAAATACGCAACTGTCACTTATACCCAATTACACTGAAGTCTTGAAGAGTAAGGTGGTACGAATAAATCTATCTACAAAGTTCTTATTAAACCTATACTGTATATTATTACCAAGCGGATAGGATTTGGAAACATTTCGCTGGTTCTTTAAAATTTAATGCGTTGCGTCGTAGCATGCGGAAAGTTGCGTAATTCTGCCATCTATTATAACCATAACCCTTTGTTTCGTTTTTATTTTTTGTTTCTTTAAAATACCGTTTTAGGTTGTTTTGTTCAGGTATGACAAGATATGACAAAATTTTTACAATAATACATAAAAATTTGAAAATTCTCGAATTTTCCGAGAGCCATCGAAGAGCAACCATCTAGGACAAAATGAATGTTTTTTTCGTTTATTATGTCATCAAATTAGTACATAAACGAAATTTTAGCAAAATCGATTTCCCAAAAAAAGTTCGAAAATTTTGAATTTAAATGTAGGGATTTTTTAGGTAAAAATTTGTCGGAGAAATGTTTGTTGGAACATGGTATGATAATATATGATTTTATAGATATTTTGAGCTGAGAAATTCATTAAACACATTAATATTGTTGAGGGATTAATATTTCTCAAGATATGACTAAATGTTTACAATAATACATACAAATTTGAAAATCGCGAATTTTCAGAGAGCTATAGAAGCCAGAAACCATACATCCTAGGACAAAATAAATATTTTTTTCATTTATTATGACATCAAATTAGTATATAAACGAAGTTTTAGCAAAATCGATTTCCCAAAAATATTTTTAATTTTCTATAAAATGTGGCTAATTAATAGCTGTAGACCGAATTACAATGACTTTAGAAGGACAGTGGCGACAATAGAAGTTCACCTGCCCAATTGATGCAAAATTTTTAAAGGTTTAAATGGGGGCACACATATTATCGTTAGTTTTTCGCAAAATATGACTAAATTAATCTACTTTTATATTGACAACCTCTATCAGTGTCAGTTGTAAACGTAGAATTATGTTAATGTTTTACTTTAATAATCTATTTGAAGTATCTAGTACAAACTTACTTTCTCATTTAGATTTTTAACAAATAACAATTTTGTACAAGCGATTAATAAGAGTTGTCTGCCAAGTGAATTTTGTAATGTAATATGTGAAGAAGGCCTACAAAATAAAATTTCTTTTATGCTAATCTTAGAGAGCTTCTACCTCAAATTGAGGTGCTAAATGTAGTAAAACATACACTAAGACATGAAATAATATTGTCCTTTACTGCAAAATAAATCCAAAATATAATAATATACAATATTTAAGAACTTTTCTGGAGGTAAACTTAAACTTAAAACATTTACGGTCATAGTCATTTGCACATTCATTACAAACACTTTATAATTACAAGCAAAAAACAGGTGAACCAGGCTTAAATACATTTCTTCGTATGGCCAATGACTGAGAACTTCTTGTTTGAATCAATATTCATTCTGATAATCAGAAAAACTAATAAAATGAGACACTAAAACAACAAACCTCATAAGAAACCCACGTAGGCGAAAAGTAAACAAAACGATTTTAGCAGCAATATGGCCGAACCAATCAAAAATTGGTTACTCTATTGCTAACACCGTCCTTATAAAATCACCGACCGAATCTCGTACCAACGCCCCCTATTTCCGAAACCTCAAGTACAAGAGGTAATAGTTTACTTGTAGTAAACAATTACTGTAATTCTTACTTCTAAGTTGCAACAGAAGAATAACGACTGGTAATGGCCAGTTTAAAGTAGCAGTAGACGATAACTTTTTCTACTCTGCAACGACTCGTTTTACTTTATAGTAATACGTTATAGGAGTACATTTGAACGTAATGGAGCAGTCTCTGCAAAGTTCAGAAAGGTACTGATACTTAAAAGTTGTAATTTAGTTAACAGATTAGAAACAGTAACTTTGAACAATTACTAATAAGTAACGGAAGAGAAATGACGACCTTGGAGTCAATTCCTTAAGTAGTTGCTTGGCAGTAGTTATTATATAATTACTTTACATAGGAGATTACTACAAAGCATTATTCGCAGTAGCAAATACATATATAATACTTACAAAACGTGTGATCCGAAGTGTCTGTTGATATATAGTAGGATTATTAGTAATAAATATGTACGAACTCTTAAAGAGAAGTAGTGGAAACAGTTGTAGCTACTTTAGTGCTAGCAGGGTGGTGCTAGTGCTATTAGTCTCTGACTGAGACTGGTGCTATAAAACTTTCGTCAAAAGAGAAGTTTGTGGTGGTGAGGTTAACACTTGAATTCTAATTAAAAGTAGAATTTCAAAGAAGTATTTTAATTTAAAACAACGCCCTTTATTTGTTGTGTACTTAATAGCAATAGAAACTATCCGAAAGGACCTAAGGTTCATTTTTCGACTTTCCAAAGGACGAAGGAAGTAGAAAGAAGTGGCTTCATGCATTAAAAGGAGAAGGTTTTACTCCAACAAAATCATTAATGGCATAAAATAACCCTTTGCTTTACTGCCTTAACCTCTTCATTGACCCAACCACTCATATTAAATTTATGTGGCCCCAGTTATTATTTAATTTTAGTGAAAAGCACAGGTTGCAAAAGTAACGAAAAGTCTCATGAAAAGATATATATTTCAGCTCGAGTAGATCAGCCTCATACACATTTTGCCAATTTTCTTGTGAAAGATAAATATAAAAGGTTTGATGTTTATCTTTATTATATATACGTATATACATCTGCACTTCCATTGAGACAAATCCCACTTCCACAATCTGAGCCTTACGATCAGAACATCCCCTTTTGAACCCCATTTATTTCAAGATTAATAAAAATATTGTCTAAACAACACTTTTCACGACTTGGGCTGTGTATAAGCTATGTGAAACCAAAATATAAAAATAGATGAGTTAACATCTCAATTTTACTATAACTACCTTCTACTTTATTAAAATTTACATTGGGAAGTCCCAGAACCAAAATTCTCACTTTGGCATTGGAACTTTCTGCCAAATTTAATACATGGTACATTAACAAAATTCTCGATTTTTGCAGATTCTGTTGCTGTGCATTAGGGAATTGCAATATTAAGTGCCCACGGTGCAGGCTCCAACAATCGCCTAACTAACGCAAACCAAAATATTTCTTCCATACATTTTTTAACTAGACCGGTTTTTACATACGTTTTTTTACAGGGAGTCTTTTTTACCTCCAGGGTTTTTTTTATCGGGGACTTTTTACTTGGACATTTTTACCAAAGGCTTTTGTACCTGTTACCAAATAAATAGGCACGCAAACACGCTATCGCGCCTGTAAAATTCGCGTGCAAGCTCTGAAATTTGGACACTTATTCTATGTTGAGTTTATCCTTTGTTTATAGGTAGACCATGTTATAAACTTTAATAAAACTTGGTAAAAAAGATTTTAAATAAATAATTGCCAAAAACTGTTTTGCACAAAATATGAAGCAACCCATTTATTGGCTGTTACTGCCACTAACTGGTTTTCCGTGACTGGCATATTTAAAATTTGTATTTTAAAGTGCAATGATTTATCCTAACCTGTTTAATTACATTTTTTGGTTACTTTCCATATAAAAAAGACTAAATTGCTGTATGCAAATGCTAATTGCATACAGTTTTAACGCTAAAACTATTATTTAAGACTTAGCATTTACTAACAAAAAGGCGAATTTTCACAGCACGACTTTCCGATAGCATTTACACCATACTGACAAATATTTGGTTAGCTTCTGTCAAGACCTACAGTACTGACATCTCCTTTATTTATTACTAAGCTTGCGTGAAGCTAGATAAAGTCGAATGCGGTCTTATCGTGCGAATCACCAACATTATGAATCAAATTAGAAAACACAGTGAATACCAAAATGTTGTGTGATTCTTTTATCGAGCTATTAAATCTTGATGGGCTATTTACAAATATACAGGGAGAAAGAAAATAGTTTTTTTATTATATTACGCAATATTATTAAGATAGCCAGTTAATATTATTTTATATTAAATGCCGAGGGACTAAATACGAAAATTTGCTAAATATGTATTTGGTAAAATTTTTTGGTTGACTAAAACAAAGATCAGTGGAACAATCAGGATATGTTCTGTTTATACAGCCACTTAATGAAAGCGAGATTTTTTTATCAATCACCAAAAATTATGAGCCTCGCTTGACCTAAAAATCTAACCACTGATACAGTGTCATTTATTTAAATGCGGGCCACCCCTGTGCAAAGAAAACTTGTTTTTTTTGTATTGTGATAACAAAAAAATTTTATTTTGCTAAAATATTATACACTTTTGTTAAAAACACAAGATAATTAGTTATTACCTCCCTCGTGAGATTTTGTCAGATCTTTACGTTTAAGGGTCCCTAGATGCCGGAAAAATATTTTCTCAATTCTGCCTGTCTGTAGGTATGTCTGTCCGTCAGTCTGTCTGTACGCGGCGTAGCTAAAAAACTACTTATCCGATTTCTGGTGTCAAATCTAATAAAAAAATTTTAAATTAAAATTCACTGGCTAATATCCAGGGGCCGGTCGCAAAAGCTCTGAGAATCGGTATAGGGAATGTACAGAAACTTGTGCATGAAAAAAAACATAATTTACTTCCGAAGAAGATTAAGAAATGTACACGAAAAAATCCAAAGACTTAAGTTACAATGCAAAAATGGATATTTATAATGCAATTTATGACTTATACACGTCAAAGACTAATTTAAACTTTTTAATATTATAGACTAAAAAATATCATCATCACTTAAAAAGTCTTCATCTTATGAGTCGTCCTCAAATGGCGCAATGATCATTGGTGCTATTTCCACATCTAGAACTTGTTCTCGATTGCACCAATCCCATATTAATTTCTGTGTATGTTCCACAGATTTCTTCCAGTACTCCGGCGAATTTTGCCAAACAATTTGCACTTCATCTGATGTAAGACCATCGTTCACGTGTTTTTCGTAATATGATTTTGCCCCAGCCCATATTAATTCTATTACGTTAAACTGGCAATGGTATGGCGGCAGTCGTAAAACCTCATGTCCATTTTCCCGTAATATTTCATCTACGGCATATATTGTTGCCTTTTTAATAGATTTTGCCATTAAAAGAAGTTCTAGTTTCAGCATATTGGGTAAAGGATTTTATTTTTGTTTTATTAGCCATTCATAAATATCACTTTCTTCCAGGATGAAGTAGGTTGTTTATTTAAGATTCTTGAATGATAAGAAGTATTGTACAGAATAATTAAAGATGGAGCATCTAAATTTGGAATCAGTTGTTCTTTTAACCACTTTTTAAACATTTCACAGTTCATATTATCATAGTAATCCATACTTTTGGATGTTGAAGAAAACAGTAAACTGGAGAAATCCTGTTGAAGAACCTGCATGCAAAATGATGAACGGTTTTCCCGTCCCACATCCCTTTTTTCTCTTGACACTTTTTACAGACTCGTTCTGCCAAAATTTCGAACCACTTCCATTAGAAAATCTTCTTCGGTAGTAAATTATGCTTTTTTTCGTGCAGAATTTTCTGCACAGTCCTTATACCGATTCCCAGAGCTTTTGCTACTGTCTCCTGGATATTTAGATTTAATACCATTTTTTTCGCTTCTGGATGCAAAAAACCCGAAAATTTTTTTCTATTACTCATTTTGTCACTGACTTGTCAATCTAACTTTGAAGTGACATCGCTCAAAGATTTTTGCAACTTCTGGTATTTATATGTTTATCCTCTTTTTTCATATAAAAGTATCATAGGTCTATCTAATTCATCTTCCGGATTTTATTTTATTTTTAACATTAGATGCTGATTTTCACAATGCCAGTTCCTGGTATTGTGACGATTGAAAAAAAGCATTCGTCTGACGTAGGGCGTGGGTGAACAAATGAAACGTGCTCAACTAAATTTGCTTTTAAACGAGCAAATATCTCAAAAAACAGTTGCCTTCTTTCTGGATATCTAACAAGCAAAAACTTATAATGATAATACAGTTTTTTATAGCCATAATAGCTTACTTACCTTTGGAAATATAATTCCGAGGCTTATTCAGAATTTTTATTACTCTATATAAAACATACCAGCATTTCATACTTTTCATAATTTTCATATGCTGCCATTATTCGAAGAAATTGATGAATATCAATTAAATAAAAAAACCAAAAGAACGTTTATAAACTGCTTTATAAACCAAAAGTTGATCCAAAAACGTTGTTGTCATAAACCGTAGCTATAGCCTACTATTAAATTATGCATTTAATTTCAGGAAATTGTCATTTACTTGCGTGTTTCTGAGAAAAAGTGCATACTATTATATATTTCTGAAAAGGTAAAAAAGGCAAATTTTATAGTCTATAAATATACAGGATGTTCCATTTAAAAAATAAAGTAGGGTCCGATAACTTTTTGACTTGACCTTTTATACTAATTCCGAAGGCGGAATTGAGTTCTACGGGAAAAGTAATATAAGAAACAGTTTTCACATTTTCGATAAGTTATCTGATAGTTGAGATACGAGGGGTGCCTGAAAATCCAACATTTTCAATTTAGCTCTGTATCTTCCTAAAAGGGCTATGATAATTTTGTTAACCGCATCTTTGGTTTTACGAAAAAGTAGCAGACTGTCGCGAAAACCTCAACTTTCTATCTATAAAAATAACGGAGATACCCCGCAAGAGTACCGAAAATGGGACAACCTGTACAGCATCTTTTACCTTTTCAGTTTCACGAATTTTTTTGGTAATTTTACTTACGATTGATTAATTATTGGATTTCTGTAAGCTATTTGTCATTGAAAATGTTACAAACATCTTGCAGGTAACATTTGAGTTCTTTAGCTTTCAGTTAAACGATACATTTTTGTAAGTCAACAAAACTGACATTGTCAAACATATCAGGAAACTAACATTAAATTATGGATATTAGACTCTTATTTTCGCTAAAACTGTCGACTTTCATTAAACGTGTTCTTAATAAAAAGCATTGAGAATATGACGCAGATTTAAAAAAAGTAATATAATATAGGATGTTATATCACATATTCTAGTAGAAAAAAAACTACGACGTCATCAGTTCAGGCGTCGCGACGCTAAGAAAAAACGAAACAATTGCATACACTTTTAAAGTTGAAATTTTAAATCTACGTCGATTCTAAGCCTCTTTTGTTATTTGTACCAAATTGATTGTTGTAATGCTTGCTTTCTGAGATATAGCATATCTTTTAGCGGAACAATTTCTTTAGTGACTTGTATTGGAACGTTTTTAACCGACTGCAAAAAGTTATCAATTCGACTCTACGTATTTTTTTATGTATGTACGTCGATTACTTCACAATGGTTTGACCAAATTAGATATACTTTTTAGATAATGTTCAGCATATTGCTGTAGTGGTCCCATATCAAGCATATTAAAAAAACCTAAAAATGGCCGAATGGCGCCATTTTGAATTATTTAAACGACGCAGTGTAAGAGTATATTGTGTTCACTATATCACAAGGGAAAAAATTCTTCAATTTGCATTTGCAACAGACCCAGTCGCTATTTGTTAAATCTGACTTTTACAATAAAACTCATATACATAGAACTAAAAATGATTAAATAAACATTTTTATAGAAAAAAATTAAACCGACGAACGGTTGTTCGAAAGAAAACCGGGCGGTCCTTAAAATAAAAGTTCATAGTCTTAAGCGAGCGGAAAAGTAAAATATGTGTACGCAAATAAAATGTATGTTATTTTATTTGTTGTAATAGTTTGCCGCTTCAGCTATAAAGTGCACCAGCTAAGCGATAAGGAAAATTATTCGAGGATTTAGTAAATTTTGCACTGGTCCACTTGTAATTGCGATGTGCCTAGAGTCTCCAGGCACTTGACGCTAGAAGGTTCAAGCTATTTCCAGTGGCGCCTATACATTTCGAGCGTTTGTTTTCGTTTCTATATAAATGCGTTGCGTTGAATTTAAATTGTTATTTCGAAGTACCAATGGCGAGCAAGAGAGGAAAAACAATTCGAAGAGGTGCACGTGAAGTTATTCCGAGCGTTATAGAGGCCTGTATTAGAAAAGCTGAAAATAATAGTTTGACTATTCCAACCCAAAATCGAACAGAACGCGCTGCATTTTACACTGGTGTTTCGGAAAGTAGTGTAAGAAAAATTCAAAGAGAACATTTAAAATCTCCTGGTAAAAAAAGACCCCGATTATCAAACAAAGATAAAATTGACGTTGGTGATTTTCAAGTAATTCGACGAACAATAGAGGATTTTTATATAAATTTGAAGAAGGTTCCGACCTGCAAACCCCTACTTCGTGCTGTAAAGAACAAAATAGATTTTCCGTACGGGTATAAAACCTTAAATCGGCTTTTACGATCAAATGGTTTTGTTTGGCGCAAATGCCAAAATAAACGGAAATTGCTCATTGAGAGACCAAATATTTTTGACTGGTGGGTCAAATATCTATCAACTCTAAGGCAATATAGTCAAGAAGGACGCAATGATGTGTATCTAGACGAAACCTGGGTAGATAATGATGACAGTGAACAAATGCTGGCAAAGTGAAAGTGTGACAGGTGTTGTTCAGTAGTCGCTTTATTATAGTTCATGCTGGTTCAGAAGCCGAATTTGTTCCAGGTGCTGCTTTAGTTTTTCGCTCGGGACTAACAAATACCATTGACAGATAAATAGAGATAATTTTGAAAAGTGGTTGCTCGAGAACCTTCTACCTAATATTCCTCCCAAATCCCAAAAAAAAGAGGTAATGGATAATACGTCTTAACATTCTCACGTAGAACATAAAGTGCTAACTAAATACTCTACAAAAGCTCAGATGATATCGTGGGTTAAATCGAACAATCTTGTATATGATCCAACATGGAAAAAATATCAATTATATAAAGTAAAATCAGCAAACAAGCGTAGAGAAAAAAAGTATAAAACTGATGGTCTTTTACGTAACCTCGGTCATACACCTTTAAGGCAGCTTGTAAAAAAATATATTCGAGAGCGCAACACCGGTGAACTTTCAATTAAAGATTTAAATAAAATATCATTAGAAGCGATTGACTCAATATCGGCTAAAAATTGGAATCGTATGTTAAACATGTTCGTTCTATTGAAGATAAATACTGGGAAGTAGATAACAAAATTGAAACGGTTATTGATGATTTAGTTATCACACTGGCATCTTCCAATAGTGACGGCGAAACCTCATCATTTTCAGAGGAAGACACCGATTAGAAGGAATCGAACCATTAGAATCACAGCCGTCAACCTCAAAAATGGCTTAGTTTTTTTTTTCATATATTTTGTAAAATTGTTCATAAAGTAGCTGTGAATAAACTGCTTCAAAATAATTATTTTTTTGTTCAATACCGGGTGTCAAAAAGTATCTAATATTGCAATTAATATTTGAAAAATTAAAGAACTTATATTTATCCAAAATTAACACATCATTGTTGTTATAGTAGGGGAGCCAGCACGGATTCCAGTGAACAAGATTTATCAAAATTTTAAAAGTGACCGTTTATTTCCGTCTGTCATATTACTGTTTACAGGGGCGTCATTGTGAAGTACTATACAGGGCGTTTCCTAATTGCGTGCTAATGTTAAAGGGGTGTGATTCTTGGACCTTTTTAAGAAAAAAGTTTAATATTAACCTAAAAGTCTTAACATTGGAGATACTGGGTTCTAAAAAAACATTTCTTTTAAATCCTAATTCTGATGCTATTATAGAAAAATAACTGTGTGAAATTTGATACACATCTTTTATGCATAAAAGAGCATTTTTTATTGACAATCAATTTTTGAAATTTCTACCAGTGGCATGCATATGTAATTAACCTGGGTAAATCCGTATGCTCCTTAATGCATAGAAGACGTGTATCAAATTTATTTTTTGTTTATTATTATATATTAGTTATCTACAATGGCATCAGACTCGGGATGAAAAGAAATGTTTTCTTTTTAAACTTAACCATCCTGTATCTCAAAAGTTAAGACTTTTAGGACATAAAAACACCCCCTTTAACATCAGCACGCAATTAGGAAGCGCCCTGTATAGTACTTCACAATGACGACCCCTGTATAAAGTAATATGACAAACGGAGACAGACGGCCACTTTTGGCATACCCGAGTAGCCCAAAGTCGAACTGCATAAATTAAAATTTTGATAAATCTCGTTCACTGGATCTGATGCTGGCTGCCCTTGTAAAATCTGGACTTGTAAATCGTGTATCAGTATACTGGGTGATCCAATAATAGTGGACGTAGGCAGTAGCCCGGGAACCGTTAATCACAGAACTCAAGAAAAAATATATTTATAGGTAAATCGATCAAGAAAAATCAAAATTAAATCATTTTAAAATTCGAAAGTTCGCCGTTTTTGCAACACAAAAGAGATATAGAAGTGAGGTACACGAAAGAAAACAGACAAATATAGATAAAGGTTCATTAAGCATAGTTACATTTTTAATTATCTGAAGTACGAATAGTCAAAAAGGAGTGCCAAATTATTTAAAGAACGACGGGACACCACTGGTTTAAAGAGATTTCTTGGCCGACCTTCCTAAACCAATTGACTCCGGCCGGTTTTCTTTCGTGTCCCGCACTATAACTCTTTCGGTAAGACTTGACCTACGCCACTTTTCAATAAGATTCGCGGGTGATACTTTGACAGAAATTGGTTATTTAATTTTACTAAGTAATGTAACTATTTTGAGCTAAAAAGCAATCTACCCAGGAGCTAATTTGTTAAATCTGACTTTTACATTTAAACTGGTATAAAAAACAGGAAGGATAAAATAAACATTTTTATAGAAGATATTAAAACCGCCTTCAAAGAAATGAACTAAAACGTGAAAAATAATATTTTATTCCAAATGTTAGTCTGTGAATTTGGAGCTAAACCAATAATGAGACAATCAATAGAAAATTATATTTTTCAAATTAAATGATTAAGAATAAGTTTGGGGCCGACTTCAAAGTGTAAAATTTTCAAGTTGGAATAAATTATTATTTTTTAGTTTTTATTGGTTATTTTTAAGGTAATTTTTATTTTATAAAAATATTGGTAATAATATTGATTTTTGTCTTAAATCATATAAATAAAAACATTATTGCATTAGTGAGGAATATATATTTAATATCTTATGCTCCTTCTCCAGTGTTTTTGTACTCCCAGAATCTGTTATAGTTGGAATCATCAAGGTTCCTATTTGTGTCGGTATTGCCTGCGTAGGCTCTTCCACCTGCTCCAGTAGAATATGGCGCATCTACGTTGATGACGTCAACAATTTCAGTTTCTCTGATCACCACTTGCCCGTTGGCAGCTAATAAAAGTAAACAATCACTTGTAACGGAATAGACTATAGCGATGAAATAGAGTACATAAATTCTTAAGTTATTTTAAATCGATATTTTTCTAAAACAATAGCTGGTTTCTCATGACATGTTAAACACGAGAATTTCAAAGAAGTCGTTAAAGTAAAGCTATCTAATATTAATTATGAGAGTTTTTAAAAGCTAAACAAAATAATAAACAATACTTATCTCAAACGTTATCTTCTAGATTGTGCAGACTTACTTTAGATATGTCCCTTTTCCTGGGAAAACTTTTTTGCATGCTTTTATTTAAGATAAAACTAATAATAATTGAATTGAATTTATAATAGAATCATTTTTCAAAAATGCGATGTTTTTTTGGAAAAGCAATGTTGTTTTTCAGAAAAAATTGGCTGAAAGGGTTTTTCTTTACCTTAAATTAACTTATCACAACGCTGATAAGTTAATTTAAGTTTTAGTTATTTGTATAAACTATACTTTTATTTTATTTAGACGAAAATGTCGTTATATTTCAGTTTAATACAATTTTCACATAAAGTAGAAATCTAGGCGACTCCTATGAAATATTTAGTAATTAGAAGATCGGGAAATAAGAGGCTTCTAACGTGGACAGTTCTTGTCAAATTAGGTGTCGACCTTTCTTCTGATTTTTAAAATAAGAGTTAGTCTGTGTCAAAGTAGTTACGGTTAATTTTAAATTCTTCTTTTGTGGGGGTTTATGGGGCTTTACATATGTAGTGGTTTGTCAAAGTTGGGGGTTTATCAAAGATATTTTATTTTGATTTATTTTGTTCTAAGATTGGGGATTTAAGTAAATTTTGTGTTTTTCTATATTTTAACTTAGGTTTAAACATCTTTTTATTAATTTTAAGCTTTATTTTTGTACAGTCATTTTCATCATTTTTATTTTGTTTAATAGAAGTTTAGGTTTGTTTTTAAAAAACGAAATATTCTATTTAAATAAACCACCTGTTTGTTAAATATCTATATTCATATAAGTGTCCGCTGAATTGGTGAGATAAGATATTTAATTAATTTATACCAATAATTATATATGATAACGTTGTAAATTATAATCTACAAAGAAACCTACAAAGTACCTTTGATTTTATTTATCATGTCCTAGTTAATTGCAGTATGTGTTAGGGTTGTATGTTGTATGTTATGTCTCAAATAAATAAATAAATTTAAATACTATAAAATTATAATGCTGGTTTAAGATCTACAACCCTGTTACATACTAATGAGCTAGTACTACTCTGGTCAACACTATTATTGCGTCAACTATTAATACCGGTAATTTCAAAACACCGTACTTTCGTTATCAATGAACCGAAAAGTTTATAGGTCTGCGAAACAAGAACCAACGTACGGAGTTTTTCTTTTTTAAATGTTTTGGATACCCTTGGATCCAGGATATAAAATTACTGTGTGGGATACTATGATATGCAATATTGAGTGGGTTGCAAATATTATACGATAAAACAGAAAGTTTGTAAAACTGGGCCTTAGAGTTTTCCTATTCGAAATGTTTGAGATGAAAAGATTTTTTCAAAAATATATATTATGATTTTTTATAATTTGGGGTTACCAGGGTATAAAATATCAAATAATGTTTATTTATTTAGTTTTTTATTTTAGTATATAGTAAGTATCGTAATTAATTTTTACCACACTAAATTAATTAATCATAGATTTGTTCTTAACTAACCCAGACTATACCTACAATACGAAAATTTGCCCTGAATCCCGCATTTATTACTATTTTAACAACTGCTTCAAATGAAGTGACGTATTAGTTATATGGTATCGTTAGAGTTGGCGTTGAAAAAAAACTATATTTACGAAAACAAACGTCAAGCGCGGTTACAATATTTTATTTATTTTATATATTTTAAGTTAAATGGAACACAAAAGAATTGATCGTTCTACATGCCCCCATTTAATTCAAAACATATTAAGTAAATGCGTGAATGTAACCCTGATTATTTGTGTTTAGTACTCTTATTTTTTTTTGTTGCCTAACGTCTAATGATATAAGGTGTTGATTCTTCAGGTGATTTTGCTTTTTTGCCCTATTTCTTTTTGAGGTAACTCCACAGAAAAGTATCAATAACTGTCAAATCTCGGCTGTTGGCTAGCCATCTGATAATCCCAAATCTTCCAAGCCAGACAGGAAATCTATTATTTAGGAAGCGAGTTACAAATTTTGAACTACATCCTGAAATAGCTTGAAGTATCGGTGTTCATTCAAAGAACCATTAAAAATATGGGTCATATTACCCTGTTGTTTAGAATTCCACAAAACACATTCACGAACGAACAAACAGAACGTTTAACTTGACGAATAGCAGGGAGGTTTTCTTACACTTAAATATGACTATTTTGTGTATTAAGTGTTAAAGCAGTTGAAAACACTGATTTGTCAGTACAAAAAAATTTGATAAATAAAAGCCTATCTTTTTTTAATCATATTCCAAGCAAATTCTAATCGATTATTTTCCTCCGATAAATACTGGACAGGTAAAATGTTGTATGCTGGAAATTTATATTTGACCTATGTATTTTGTACCTATAATAAGATTTTTCTAATTCTTATGTAACTTTGGTTACGAAAATGCTCGGATTATAGGAGATAGTTAAGAGTATAAAGATTTCTTCTGCAAAACACGCGAAAGTCTCAGGTCAAAAACGAGTGTTTTTTTCAATTCTGTTGCACAAAGCATTCTTGAAATTATTGCTCTCACGGAAACTTAGCTTAACTCGTCAATTAAAGACTGTCAATTCTTTGTTTCTAATGTGCTTAATGTTTATATTGATTGGTGTTCATGAAAAATGTAACTCAACTCTGGTTAATTTAGGTACTTATGTCTTTCCACAACTCCAATACATTGATTTTAATGTTTGGAATTATGCTGAATGTACCATGCATATATTTAATTAACCTTTATATTCCTCCTAGCATGCCTTTTGATGAGATATTGGAGTATATTTTTGTATAATTTTAAAATAGTGCAGAACGACTTGAATATCTCTGACTATGCCTGTAACACTCAGACGGCAAAAATGTCTTAATAATTTTAGGAACTTTTTTGACCTAACTCGGAATAATTTTATTTTTAATCTGCACAATAGACTGCTTGATTTAGTTTTTACCAAACAGTCATCTCTTATTAAATTGTCGTTGGAACCATCAGTGACGAAGAGTAATCACCATCTAGCTTTGGAGGTTACCCTCAAGCTAAATCAAAAACTGAGTATTAAAAACAACCTTGAGTCTTCTTTAGTAAATTGTTATAACTTTGGAAAGGCTGATTCTCACTCCATGTACTGTCTAATGTTAGGTATTAATTGGCCGTTGCTGGAGCCGTTTACTAATCCTGAAGATGCCTACGCGCAGTTTTATGGAAAATTGTATAGCATATTCAACCATGGTGTACCAAAGTACTCCTTGCGTAATAATAATAAATATCCTGGTTTAATAGTGATTATCTTCAGGCGTTTGATAATTATAAACGCTTGAGCTTCGAGGTTAAAGCACCAAAGCCTATAAGCAGTGCGTTAGAAATTTTGAATCACAAATATCGATCAATTCCAACAAATTTTGGGCGTATGCTAATAGTAAGCGTTCATCGGCCAATGTTTCCAATGTAATGACATATCGCGATACTGAGTTAAATAATCCCACTGATATACTAAATAGTTTTGCAGATTACTTTGGTGGATCAAACGTCGGGTCAAGCGGTAATACTTATGATTTGGAAAAACGCCACTCTTCTGTCCTTAATATTGCCAGTTTTGGCGAGTCTGATGTGTTAAATGTTAATTAAACCGAAAATGACAACTGGGAATAATATACCTGCATTTATGCGTGGTCCCTCTGAATAAAACTTAAGCCTTCATCCTGGAACCGCTCGCGCATTACTTCGGGATAAGGCTTTGTCTAGTCGTTTACTTATATCCCCCTTCCTAGCTTCCTAGATTAGGGACTCAGGAGCTATGCCTTTTCATCTTATCTATATATCCTTTCTTTTCCTGTCGTCTCTCTTACATTCCCTCTTTCTCTTTATTCTCTATTATACGTGTGATGATTTTATATTCACGGTCCATGTATCTTCTGTTTGTACCAGGTTATGCATCATGCTGCTTCTGTCGAACGTTTCGCTTGTTTTATGTCTATACTCAGTTTTTTGTGTTTCCTACCTTGGGCAGGTAAACAGCTTATACTCCGCGTCGTCGATGACCCTACAGTACTAGATTTATCTGATGCTACTCTTTGTCTATCGAAGAGGTATTTCCGGAAGCATCCGTGACTTAATAATGCTTGCGTGACAAACTAAGCGACCTCTCCGTACGATCTGTTTAGCCTACCGTTTTATGTTCGGAATCAGTTTATATCTCCACCGACTATATTACCGCCGCCCTATTTTTCTTGCCAACTCGTCATTAGGTTAGCTCTGGCTTCAGTGCTTGCTGTACAATTATATCTTTCAGTTCTTTCTCTTATTAAGAGTTCGATTGGGGGTATTGCCGCTATGACTCTAACTCCTTCACTTGAAATATAGCACTGAAGACTCTGATGGAAATATTCCGATGTATTCTGGAGAGCTTCGTCATCAGTGTTTTGTTATGCCGAACACCCTCCCAGACTGGCGCTCCGTAGAGCAAATGCGAATACATAATGCTTGCCAGGGTCTTTCTTTTGGAAGCCTTGGGTCCTCCAATGTTTGGCATTATGCCTGCTAAGGCCGCTGAGGTTTTTTCCACCTTCCATAGTGTTTGGTATACGTGCTCCGAAAAATGTATATTTGTGTCTAGCCACACTCCGAAACATTTCAACACCTTTTTTGGAACTACTACGGTATCCTGCGCGTTGAAATATATTGGCAGTATCTTTCTTTTTGTTGTGAGCGGTACTGCCTCGGGTTTGTGTGGCGCTAGTTGAAGATGATTTTGGTTCATCCACCTTATCACTCGGAGTAGGGCAGTGTTTGCCACGTTCATGAGACTATCCTCGGTTTTGGCCATTACTAGCAAGACGATGTCGTCTGCAAAACCTGCCAGTGTGGCACCTTCTGGCATTTGCGCTCGGAATAGGTCATCGTACATTACATTCCACAGTGTCGGACCGACAACCGAACCTTGCGAGACACCACTGTTTACCGTTACTTCTTTAATAGTGCCTTCTGCTTCCAGGATTATTTTCCTTCTGTTTAAATAGGATACTATGAATCTGATCAGGTTTGGTTCGATATTTCTGTTTTTTAGTGCTTCCAGTATTAGTTGCCATGAGTAACTATTGAAGGTATTCTTTACATCTAATGCTATCGCCACGCACAGCCTGCGATGTTGCGCCCCATAATTCGAGGCTTTATGAGCAGTTCGTATTACCTCCATTATAGCGTCTATTGTCTGCCTGCCCGTTCTAAAGCCGAACTGCCTATCTGAAAGTCCTCCTGATTGTGTTAGCTGCCTGTTTAATTTAATGAGAATCATTTGTTCATAGAGCTTGCCTTTGACGGCCAGCAAGCATATTGGCCTGTGTGATGCCGTGTAGTCTAAAGGGCTGTTTCCTTTCCTCAGCAGGACGAGTTTCGCACGCTTCCAGTTCTGTGGAAAGTGGCCCTGGCCGCAGCGTCATTATATACTGTTAGCGTGTAGTCTGCGTTCTCTATTGCTACTTGTTTTATTATCTCGGCTGGAATAAGTCCCGGACCCGGTGCTTTCTTCTCGTTCAATCTTGCAGAGGTCATACGAACTTCCAATGAAAACGTCAGAACTTTATCTCCCACATCACAGTCGAAATCGACTTCACGGTAGGCCGGAAAGAGATGACTAACAATATTTTCTGTAAATTCCATCGTGAGATTAAACTTTGGAGGAAAGCCGGCCATCATTTTCATGACTATTTTATAGCCTTCATCCCATATGTCCTTTTCCAGGTTGTTGCACAGATTTTTCCAACTGCTTTTTTTTGCTTTTTTAATTGAGTTTCGTAGCATTTTTTTGGTGTCCCTATATGCTTCCTACAGCAGTTATTTTTAGCCAGGCGACACTTCTTGCATTTCTGGTATAGGCTCGTCTGTTTTCTACGCATCTCTTACACAATGCTGCGATTTCCTCAGTCCACCAGTAGGCAGGTTTTCTTCTAGTGACCTTCTTCTTTTTTGGCTTCTTTTCAGTAGACTTGTTTTCTTGGACTTCCATTTCACTTAGCACTTGTCGTAGTTTGTTTTTTGTTTGTTTGTTAAGTTTGCTAACTTGCCAGCCCTGATTCTTCCGGATTTGCTTAGGAAGAGTATTTTTTTTAGTGTGTCAGCTATTTCAAACGTAATGTAGTTGTGGTCGCTAAGAGTTTCTTCTTCACTGACTGTTCACTCTGTAATATTAGCTCTGATGTCCTGGCTTGCGTCCTGGCCCGACGGCTGATAAATGTTTGTTTAGAATCAGGTACATTTCCATCGCAATATGAAAATCATCATTAAAAGCGGAAATTGGGTCGAAATAAAGTGTGACCTATCTCAATCAAATGCAATATCTGTAAGGTCTCTGAAGTACTAAACTTAACAATTCTATAACACTGGAACAGCATGGTTTTTTGAAGGGTCGCTCGGCAATATCCAATCTATCTGTGATCACTCAGGATATCACGGAGAACATTGACAGAAAACTTAAACAGTCATATATATAGACCTTACAAAAGCATTTGACCAAATAGATCACCATATTTTACTACAAAAACTGTTGGCCTTTGGGATATCAGATTAGTTGGTTATATTGCAGTCGTACTTACTTCACTGACCGAATACAGTATGCACAGTTAGATAGATTTAAATCTGTGGAATATCTAGCTACATCGGGTATCCCTCAAGGCTCAAACTTGGGTCCCTTGCTATTTAATATTTACATTAATATATTGTCGATGCCACGGATGTAAAGTTTCTATTATACGTGGACCATTTAAAAATGTATTCTACAGTGCTGACTGTGAGAGGTTTTCAGCGCATCGTAGAGTGGTGTCTAAAGAACAACTTGAGTTAAACTTCGCAAAATGTAAAGTATGGTCCTATACACTAAAAAAGATCCTATCAAACATAGATACGACATTCGAAATCAACCTGATACGTTTTCCGACCTTAGAGTCACATTTGATTCCTCACTGTCATTTAATAATCACATTGACAATATTATAGGGCCGGCTAAGGTCGGTCAAGTTACCCTCCCCCCATAATGAATTTTTAATTGAATTAAGGTTTTTTTGCACTCTTTTTGCACCGTTTTTGCACCCTAAAATTTAAGTTTTGCACCCCCCCTCCTGAGTAAATACTGCCTGGTTTTATTGAGTTCTACTGGGATTTCTCGCGATATTTTGCTGTCTGGGCACGGATTTTCTCGATGTGGGTAGGAGATATTCCTCGCTTGTCACACTCCGTAATATTTTTGCAAATGATATACAGTGTCCAGATTTGTTGCGCAGATTAAAGTTGAATGTATCTCGTTTGGCATCCAGATGAACTTATTCGTTCGAAATGACCGCGACTTCGTTATTTTAAATGGAACACTTTGTATATTTTTGTTTGTTGAACTCTCTTAACAATTCTAAACAACTTTTTTATAACATAACCTATGTCTAAAATGTATAGTTTTCCAAATAAAGCCACTTAAATTCCCACTTATTTGTATTTTATGGGAAAACGGAGTAGGCCAGGATAAAAATAATCATATTTATTTGCTCTTTATTTAAGCCTTTATCTAACAAAGTGTCAAAAAAGAAAATGTTCCGAGTTTTAAAAAAACGTGTTTTTCGAAAATCGATTTCTTGATCAGACCCTGTACCATAACGGGTCAACTGTTTTCATATTAATGCTTATCTAGAGAGAAAATCAATATTACTAGCACTTATTTAATTATAACACCGGCAAAGTTGGCCATGTATTCAAAATAATCTACTATTCAAAGGAATCCTCTTTTAATTGATTTAAATTTAAAAAAAGAAACGATTATGATAAGGTGAAAATAATTGAACTTTATTATACCTAGAGATGATATTAATATTAACTAATAACAAAAAAAATAGAAAAAAGAACATACTTAATCATAATTAAGATTTTCAAAAACACGACCTTCGAGTTCAATACAGGTCTCACATTTTTCAACAATTTTCCGTAATATATTTTCTTTTTGAGTTATACTAAATTTATTAACAGCACTAGTAATTCGATTTCTTAAAATGTCCAAATTTTCAGTTTGAGTTAACACTTTTTCTTTGATATGACCCCAAAAGAAAAAAATCTAGAGGGGTCAAATCAGGCGAACGTGCTGGCTACCTTACAGGTCCATTCGTTCATATCCATTGGTCCCCAAACTTGTTATTTAAATAATTTACACAAATTCGAGCATTATGGACCGGTGCACCATCTAGTTGAAAGTAGATGCTGGGAATTTCTGCAAGAGGTAAATTGTCCAAAAAATCGGTAACTGTTGTTTCTAGAAAGTTCAAATAAGTTTGTGCTGTAAGAAGCTCATTAAAAAATATTGGACCAACAATTCTCCTTCCTAAAATACCTAGCCACACATTAACAACAAAGCGTTCTTGGAAAGATCCTTCTCTAAATAAATATTGATTTCAATTTGCCCAATATCTTACGTTGTTTCTGTTAAACATTCACAGAATTCGTGAAGAGAGACTCATTCGAAAATAGTATTAATCTATTAAAGTTATTATTATGGTTAGAATTTTCTATAAACCATCGGCAATATTCAACTTGCCGTGCAAAGTCATTAACACCCAAGTGTTGGTGGATATGGTATTTGTAGGGCTTGTACTTATGTTTCTTCAAAATGTTCCTTGCACTTTCTCTGTTATCTCCAACTTCACTTTCAATTTGGGGAGTAGGAATACTTGGATCAGCATTCACACATGCCAGACGGTTTATTTCAGCTTCTTCACTAATAGTGAACTTTTCTTCATTTTCATTTTGGAGAACTGTTTTCAAATATTGTACTAGCCACGGAAAATAGACATAGCAGGGTTGTTTTCTATCGGGGTATCGCTCTGCGTAGAGTATTTGAACCTGCCTTTTATTTTGCAAGCACTCGCCATAAACGATAACCATATCTATTTGTAAAACTTGCCATTTAAAAAAAAAATACAAAGAACTTTTAGTCTACACCAGTAGAGACACGAAATAAAGCACGAGAACTTACAAAAAGTGCAACAATCTGCCAAGCCTACAAGTGATAAAAGTTACTTGTCAAAATTCAATTGTTTTTAAAAACTATAACAACCTCTGTCAAGGCTAATATGATTATTGTAATTTTAGCAAAACTTTGTTTATACGTAGTTATCACACTAGGTTAAGTGATCATTAACTTAACTTTCATAAACAACTGCAAAATTGAAAATTAGGTAGTCTATTTTTATTATGTTAATATAAACATTTTCTTTTTTGGTATCTTGTTGGATGAAGGCTTGAATAAAGAGTAAATAAACGTGATTGTTTTTATCCTGGCCTACTCCGTTTTTCCATAAAATACAATTAATTGCTAATTATGGCACATTTTTAAGAGGCTTTATTTAGAAAACTATACATTTTAGACATAGGTTATGTTATAAAAAGTTGTTTAGAATTGTTAAGAGAGTTCAAAAAACATGGGTAGTAGTTTAATTGTTACCCGGTATATTACTATGGTCAATGAATATTATAAGATTAGTCAAAATATGCATACCTTTCAGTGCAATGTAAAGGATTTTAAAAGATATTTTTTAAAAATGTGATTTGACCTTGTCATTTTTTACTGTATCAAATAATAAACTTTACTTGGATAATTGGATGCTTTTTTCCTGTTCTGTAAATGGGTGTATTTGTATCTGTAGAACAGTGTATGTCAGTAAATAAAATAAACACATAAGTAAATTGTTTGTTTATAAACATTACAAAAACTAGCAATAATTCCATCTTCTCCATATCACCTAGCATATTATACCCACGCTTGATGTTTATTGTAATTATTTTTTTATAAAAGTTTCGTAAATATCCTTTCTTTTTCTTGTGTGAAATGCCTTTTGACAAGCTGTTACTAATCAAAATAAAATAATATGGAAGTTGACGTTTCCCAACATCCTTTTTTTTTCAGCGCCAACTCTAACTATACCATATAAAAATTCGTCGTTTCATTTGAAACAATTATAAAAATAGTAGTAAATGTAGGATTCAGAATAAACTTGTATTGCAGGTATACTTCTGGATTAGTTAAGAATCATTCATTTATAATACGATACTTGTATTCTAAAACTAAATAAATAATCAATATTTTACATATTATTCCGTGGTAGTTCCAAAACTATAAAAGATAAATAAATCATATTATATATTTTTGAAAAGTTCTTTTCAAAGGCTCCTTAACTTCATAAAAAACGTTATTTTAGACTTAAATTTTTGATTGGGGACGTTATATCATTATTTTATTTCAAAAATTGTATGACTAAATTCCCTGCAATACGAACAATAACAAAATTACTTACTGGATGATGAGTCCCACGCTCTGGCCAAACTGCAGCCTTTTTTAGCTTTAATGGCACTATCGGCTGTAATTTTGCTGTTGATAACTAAGAATCCATATTTGCTGCTCCCATCTGTGTTTGGAGCAAATACAAGAGCATTCGTACGTGGTCTGTCTGCCCTGGCTGAGATGTGGGCATTTTCAAATACAGCTGCAGCTGATCCAAAGATAAAGTCTACATCTCCTTTAATGGATGCTTTGTTGAAGTAAGCTCTAGTGCCACTTACAAAAAGAGTGTCCTAAAAAATCATACGTTGTAAAATCTAGTTAAAATAAAGTGAGATTTCGTAACTTTGTGAAATAATTTATGACCTCAACATCTACGGTACTATATGTATTCAGGGTGTCTTAAATAGCATGTGTCACTATTGCTATCTCCGAAATAGTAACTGCTACGATTTCGGTTAAATTAGGGAAAGATTTAAGATCCTTTTACCCAGTGGCGGCTTCTGCATAAGAGCACTTGAGCCCGTGAACCTCATGCCACTATACATACAAATTATTTCATAGTTTTTACAAAGCATAAAAATACTTTTTTTTTTAACAAAGTAAACATGCCTTATTTAGTCCCTAATACTCCAAGCAACGATAAACACAGTTCGCGCGATGCCTCCCTATCCGCACAATCAACAACATTTGACAGTAAAGCACAAATTGTAATGGGAGGCTATTCGTTTTAACGAGAACATGGTCTGGCACATTTCATCTTTCTCTGATGTATAGCTTTAAATTTGCTACTTTTCTCACTTCATGGCTCACACATATTGGTGAACATCCATAATTATAATTTAAAATAAGAGAGGTTGATTCGTTTTTATTTAGGTCTGTGACCGTGTTACCCATCATATGAAACCATATCGTGTTGGGTTTTGCTGACAACCTAATTATAGTTCCGTTCGGTTTGTTTTCGGAATTCGGACTATAATAACACTGGCCGACAAGATTTTTCTACCACAGGCCAGCTCATTATTTTCACAATGGAAATATCCTCTCAATAATAAAAAAATATTCGGAAAGCCCTAATACGTACCATTTTTTAATAGCCTAATTCGAACCTTTTATATTGGCAGGTAAACAATTTTATTGTGGGGCGGCTAAAATGCGTCCATTTTACAACGGAAAAATTACCTAGACTGGGTTGTTTACAACATTAGACATAAAATAAACGTCAAACATCATTCTTCTGTTGAGTTTCAAATTGACTAGTTCTCTGTGTATCGATAAGCAAGTGTATGTGAAGACGAGAATGTCGAGTCAAACGCGCCGAAGTTGCAAAATTTCTTCTGACAAATTTTGTTATATTTTTGGAGAATTTCTGGTGAAATCACAAGCCAGGCCATTTTCCGAAAATGTAAAAAAGCATATTTTAAATATTTTGGTGTGTTAATTGGGGAACAAGATAAGAGGTGGGCTCCCCATATGTGCTGTGTTAGTTGTAGTGCATCATTGGTGTAGTGAATGAAGGGAAAAAGAAAAAGTATGCCTTTAGCAGTTTTAATGGTATGGCGAGAACCCACCAATCATTCTGACTATTGTTATTTTTGCCTGACAAAGACTGAAAGTTATTCCAAAAAGGAAAAGCACAATATAGAATATCCAAATTGGCAATCTGCAATACGACCTGTTCCTCATAATGCAAATTTGCCAGTGCCGATTTCGCCTTTAAATTGGCAAGCTATTGATTTGGGAGATAACGCATCATCAGGCAGCACAGAAGAACAGTGCACCGATCCCATTTTTACCACAGGTCCCAGTTCCGGTGAGCCATATTTGATTGTTCAAAGTGAATGATTTAAAACGTGATTTGGGGTTATTCAAGCAACAGTCAGAACTTCTGGGTTCCCGTCTTAAGGAATGGAACCTATTGGCCAAAGAAACAAAAATTACGAATTTCAGAAAAAGAAATGCTGTGTTTTCTGAATTCTACAGTATGGAAAATTCGTTGTGCGCGTATACTGATATAGACAGTTTCATGCAGGAACTTGATATTGAACATTCCCCTTGAGTGGCGCTTATTCATAGACTCATCTAAATATAGCCTAAAAGCTGTGTTATTGCATAATGGAAATTTAAAATCTTCCATACCAGTTATCCATTCAGTTGCAATGAAAGAAAATTATGAAAATATGCGCACGATTTTGGATAAAATAAACTACAATAGGTATAAATGGCAGATATGTGGGGATTTAAAAGTTATAGCGATTTTAGTGGGATTTTAGGGGGTATTTACAAAATATAGCTGTTTTTTTGTTTATGGTACAGTCGTGCAATAAATCAGCACTATGTAACAAAAATTTGACCAGAAAAAAGCAAATTTCAACCGGGATCTCAAAATGTTAAATTTATACCTCTTATTGATCCTAAAAATGTCCTTTTGCCTCGTCTTTACATTAAACTTGAGCTGTTGAAAAGCTTTGAATAAAGATGGTGATGGATTTAAATACCTAAGGCAAGTCTTTCCCCAGCTAAGTGATGCCAAATTAAAACAAGGCATTTTTATTGGGCCACAAATCAGAAAATTGCTGGACGAGGTCAATTTTACGGAAAAGCTTACCAGGCGGAAACTCAGAGCATGGAATTCATTTGTAAATGTAGTAAGAGGATTGTTAGGCAACAATATGGGTGAAAATTGTGAACAATTAATTAATGAACTCTTAGATGCCTATAAAACTCTTGGTGCCAGAATGTCATTAAAAATTCACTTCCTCCATTCACATCTGTCATTTTTTCCTTAAAATTTGGGAGCTGTTAGTGACGAGCAGGGTGAAAGGTTTCGCCAAGATATCAGAACAATTAAAATTCGGTACCAAAGACGATGGGATGGTTTTTGAAGAAGTCGGACACCTCATAAACGAAAAAATAAAAGTGTTTAAGTTAATATTTTTCTTGTTTGCTTTTCTC
>JAUTXW010001248.1:0-30708 GCA_030620095.1 Kuschelorhynchus macadamiae | reverse complement strand
CAACGTCTGGGTCAATAAAAATTCAGTACTACCAGCCATGCTTTTATACCTTTTGAGGGGGATTCCAAGAAATGTGCAAAATATTATTCATTACTTTTTCGAATCATGCCACGGTCAAAACGAGGGTAATTTTGAACAGAGTGCAATTTCTAATGCAATATCCCAGGTTGAAAATATTTATGGCCCCAATCAGATTCTACCAATCATAAAACTGGCAGGGAAAAAATAGCTTTATATTGTGCATGAACTGCAGTTTTCGGATATATATAAATATATATATATATATATATATATATATATATATATATATGTATATATATATGTATATATAAATATATATATATATATATATATATATATATATATATATATATATACATATATAAATATATATATGTATATATATATGTATATATAAATATATATATATATATATATATATATATATATATATATATATATATATATACATATATAAATATATATATGTATATATATATATATATATATATATATATATATATATATATATATATATATATATATATATATATATATATATAAATATATATATATATATATATATATATATATATATATATATATATATATATATATATATATATATATATATATATATATATATATATATATGTAGATATATATATATATATATATATATATATATATACATATACATATATATATATATATATATATATATATATATATATATATATATATATATATATATATATATACACACTTACTAATTAAAATGCAAAGACAATTTTGAATGAATTTTCAGAAAATATAAAAAATAAAATTAGGGAGATTTTTACTACTAAAATTTTCATTATTTGGCAAGAAATAAACAATTTAAAAAAAAATGTTTTTCTATCAAATAATGAGAAGGATAGGTTAAGTATGTCAAATGTATAATATAAAAGAGGTGTAAATTTTTAAAACTAGATAATACATTGGAATAAAATACTTTAAAAAAATTTAACATTTAAAAATACTGGAGGTAATTTGAAAAAGTAATAACTATGATTTTTAGGAATTATTAGTCGTCTAAATTTAGAATATAAAAATAAATGGAACTTAAGTTTTCAATATCGGTTTTTTGTTATTGTCAACTTTTCTTTATGTATCTCGGTCATTTCTAAAAAAAGTCTTCTGCTAGTGATATGTTCAGTGTGTAAAATTTTTGTTTCGTTAATATTCTATGCGTGTCCCGTATCTATAATACGTTCTGAAAGAGCACAAGATCGTTTATTGAGTCTTGGATCACTTCAATGTAATGCAATTCTTTTACTGAATCTTTGTTTTGTTTAATCAATGTATTTTTTTATCGGAGTTTGAACAAGGAATGGAATAATCCGAATTATGCTGGTTTCAAACATGATACAAAATACCAATGGATTTAACATTACGTTGTCCTATTTTTATATTTTTTGTTTTAAACATTTCAATAATCTTAGGAATTTTGAATATAGGAAATGAACCAAAAAGTAAGCCCTTATTAAGATTTATATTATTTATTTCATGATTATTTCTGTAAGTTTAATTGGGTATGTGTTATCTAGTAAAATTTGTTGGAGCATTCTGAAACTTTTTTGCTTTAACGTTGGGTGTACTAATCTTTCAATTCTACCACCCAAAGTTAAAGCAAAAAAATTTCAGAATCTTCCAACAAATTTGCCTATTTATTCTGCGTTTTAGATACTGGCTAGTTTGTCCAACAATAAAAATAACAAAACACAAAATAACAAAAATCCTAATAAAGAAAAATACTTGACCCTACCATATGTAGCTATCAGAAAAATTACAAAATATCCTTAAAACTGAAAACATGTTTATTATTATGTATATAAATAGTATGCCACAAAGGCTATAATCTTTTGAAAAGAAATTTTAGCAAATTAAAAACAGCAATACTGAAAGAAAAAAGTGTAACATCGTATTTGAAATACCTTGCCATGATTGTAATGGGGTATATACTGGACAAACTTGCCAATATCTAAAAAAACAAAATAAATGGCCACAAGTATGATAAAAAAATTAAAACAGTTCTTACAAATCATATGCAGGAGAAAAACCACCCCTTCAAATACGGAGTCACAAAAATCATAATTACTAAAACAAATAACAAGAAAAGGGCGTTCTAGGAAATGCTCTATATTCAGAAGACTCCTAAACCGTGCATATACTCAAAAACAGATATGAAAGAACTATACAAAATATACCACGACCTTTTAAAATAACACTACACCTATGTATTATATACCACGACCTTTTAAAATAACACTACACCTATATATTTCAGCATATACTACTTTCAATCCACATCCGGTAAAATACCCAATACCAAATAAATAAAGCTGTAAAAACAACAAAGAGAAAAACACTTTATAATCCTTCACACTGCTATGATATTTAGGTACACCAATTATTATTCAAATGTAAACAACCCATCATCGTCGTTTTGACTGAAAGTTCGTTCTATGTCTTTTAAAATAATAAGTATAAATGTGTTTTATTTCTTATTTATATACATGTGTTGTGTTATAATGACCTACATTTCCGACTAACCATGTAAGTTATATTTTTAATTATTATGTAAAAGGTTCTTTTTCTGTGATTTAATTTAGGAACTGTAAAAATAGATAAGAATAAATATTTTGTAATTGAGTCACATTTACATCAGTTTAAAGGACAGTGTTTGAAAACTATACATTGGATGTTGCAAACGGAAGACTTGAATGTATATTTTGTATAAATACTATCAGCGTAAGGGAAAAAAAGATTGAAAAATTTATCTTTTTGCATTTCTATCAAATAAAGTAATAAAGTTTCAAATCCTTATTATTCTTGCAAAACGTTTTTTAACACTAAGGGGTAGGGGCATATTCGTTAACTGCCACAAAATAAGAATGTATTATAGATTGAATATTAAAATAAAAAATATTTTTTCCATAGCTCATAACAAGAAAGTTCCAGTTGTTAATTTGATATTTAAAGTTTCCTTAAAAACTGTAGTTTTACATACTTTTTTTTCCTAAATGAGGTTGATATATATATTTTTTTGTACGAATGTCCTAGGGTATATAAGCATGCACAAAACAGATTATGTTTTTAATAAATTCTCCTGTATCTTATTTGAACATGGAATAGGCTTCTTTTTTGGTAGTTGCAGATTTATTATCTTTATAGATGTATATATATATATATATATATATATATATATATTATGTATATATTTATATATATATTATATATATATATATATATATATATATATATATATATATATATATATATATATATATATATATATATATATATATATATATATATATATATATATATATATATATATATATATATATATATATATATATATATATATATATATATATATATATATATATATATATATATATATATATATATATATATATATATATATATATATATATATATATATATATATATATATATATATATATATATATATATATATATATATATATATATATATATATATATATATATATATATATATATATATATATATATATAAACAATATATATTGTGCCAAAGTGGATTTTGTTTAGAACGTCGAGACTAATAAGATATAAAAAAATAGAAAAATTAACCGAAGTTCATTTTTCATCAGAGAAATGCGGTGTTTTTCAAGTAGTTGCAAAAATTAATTTTTGATATCCTGAACAAAAACGGTTCTTACAATTTCGTTGTTCGATATTTTCTGAGATAAATCGATCGAAAACTTTAACTTTCCCCCACTGACATCTACTATTAAGAGAAAAATTTGAAAATTGTGGGTGCGTGAGAGGAGCAAATTTGCAATAGATCCACTACCAAAATATTATTGTTTGATGTTTAAAAATTAATTTGAACGGGAAAATCGCTGGCTTTAATATGTGAATTAGTTTTTAGTTGTAAACTTTCCAGAATATAGGAAATTTTTTTGTGGTTTTACATAGTCAATTATCTTTTTATAAACAATTGTTTATTATTTTTGTCGATATTACATTATCTTCCTGGAACTATAGTATTGCACTGAAAACCTAGCTTTATTTATCTTTATTTATGTGAAAAATAATTATTACCTTTGAATATCTTCCTTTTTGGTACTTTTCTCGGATTTTTTAAAAATCTCATGATCAACTGCAAATAAGAACCTCACAAATTATGATATCGCTTTAAATTTAGTTTTACTGGAAAGCTTAAAATGTCTATATTTTGAGTTTTTCGTTTGCTCTTAGAAGTCTTTGAAAATTTTAAATACCCTTCCCCACTGTCAAAATCGAACTTCTTTCCATTCATTACATGGTCTTTTTTGTACGTGGAGAAAGAAATATAATTCTAAATTGAATTAACATGGGTCCCGAAGCGAATGTTCAGCGGCTGCCGCATTGTACACGTACGCGGCCGCAAATGCTTATTCTCAGCTAAAAACTAAGTATCACATATTTCAGCCACAGATTCCTCCCCTCCAAATTTATATTTAATCATAAAAAAATAATACTTTTTTGTGGATTTATTATAACTCAGGTCGCCGGACGCGTCTACAATTTTCAGATTTTTAACTTGACAGGAGACATCAGTGGGAAAAAATTTACCATAGATTTTCCTCGGTTTATCTAGTACTTCTTAAAAAAATCGATAAATTTCTTTTACCCGGAAATTCCTTCCTTATGGGTCTTTTCTTTGATTAGGAATAGTGAATTGTAACCAAATTTAGTTAAGCAGTAGTCATTTATTAACACATATTATATACTAACGTTTCGAACATTTTTATTGGGCGCTATTTTGTTCCACCATATTGAATTCTTACCAAACAGTTTTTTCCTACACCACACTTGATTGTTGAGCATAATTTAAAATAAATTGAATAAGTAGGTTTTACACTGAATTTTTAAGTCCACCATTTTATTCCATCGTGTATCAGTTTGTCCTTATACCACATTTAATTTTTGTGCAAAATTTTAAAGTCAATTGAATATGAAGGTGTTTTTTAGATATTTTAATTGCCGCCATTTTGTTTCGCCATCTTGAATTCGTACCACAATTTTACCAGTATATTTCTATACCGCACTTAAGGCTTGCACAAAATTGGATATCAAACTACTAAGTAGTTTTTCAGGTTGATTTTTTTAAATATTTTATTAGACCGTCATATTGTTTTGCCTTCTTGGATTTGTACCAAAATGTTACCAGTTAATTTCTATGTAACACATGATTTTTATGCAAAATTTGAGGTAAATTGGATAAATGGTTTTCTAATAAAATTTTTGTTTAACATTTCACTAGCCAAATCAAAACGTTCCCCCACTGCCCTCCAAATACAGCAGAAGACGTATTGAAAATGCGATAAGTATTGACCTATTATTTGTAAAAACGGGTACTACAAAATTAGAGACTATAATTTTATATTTTCACTAGAATACCTAAATTAAGCTTTATTTACAAAATTCAAAATTTAAAAGAATTAATTTTTATTTGGTAAAGAAATTTTTCAATTTTAGATACTTTCTGCATCAAATATGTGTATGTCTGCGAATGTCCTTAAATATATGCCAAAATATACAAAAAATAAAAGCAGAACTTGAAATTGCGGAAATTTGCGAAACGTCGTAAGTTGAATTAAAAAAAAAATATGACTAATTTTTAAATACCCTTTTAATATTACTTGGTTTAATTAACATATGTATTTTTAGTATATCTAAAAATGTTCGTTGATATGAGATTTTTGTAATAAATACGTCAATTAAAAAAAAAAGACAATTCGTGAATCATTCTGTTTACAATTAATTTTAGTTATTATCTATATTGTTTATAACGGCAACATCTTCACTTTAACACCCTGCATCCCTTAGAACTTTTGATCGTCGAAAATAACAGCATATAGAAAGGGTTGGAAAATTAACCAAAGGCCATTATCCATAAGAAAAATGCGAGTTCTTTTAATGGAATTTCCAAAGCTTAACTGACTGGTGCATTAGTAGTAATCGCGGTCAGTGACTCAAAATTAAAATATGTCTTTAACTTTAACGCACCTGTTCATACCTAACCGAGGATAGAGACACAAGTCTATTCAGCTGCCCTTGTAATTGTAATTATTACGGATATAACAGCCCATATCCCGAATTCAAAGACGTTTTAGTGCTAACACCGATGTATTGGATTTGGGTATGCCCGAGGGCAGCTTTAAGAAGCTATAATTTACTGAATATATTATTACATTTAGTCAGAAACAGACGCCCTAGAGCATTTGTAATGGATTACTGTTAATATTAGCAAAAATTGTTGTCAGATAAAAAATAAACGGGGGTGTTTATTTGTAACCTAATGTAAGCTAACCAAAGTAGTTCTATATTTTTATAGAGGAGGCCTATTGTCCCGTTGTGTGATAAGGTTTTTGGGGATTTCAGTTAACATATTACTTCAGAAATAGCTAGTGATGGCGCGAGACGAGATTAAGGCTTCTTCTCTTGTCGTCTCAACTTTGGCTAATCTTGTCCCATCTCGATCTCAAAATGTTGGTCGAGACAAGATGAAATCAGGGACTTGTTTCGTCTTTTTTCGAAAAATCTTGTCTGGGCTTGCAGTACATTAATATGTCCTATTAAAAGTTAAATAAATATGTCCACTGAACATGCACCTTCTTTCGGTTTAACTGAAACTTTTAAAATTAAAATAAAATTACATACACGGTGTTTCATTTAAACCAAGAAAGTTGGTGCCCGGTTATATTATTAATAAAAAAACTTTTGTACTTAACATTTTTACTTCCCTCGTAAAAAAGAAGTAATGTAATCGTAAAAAAATCATCCTCCGAGATTTTTGCAGATCTTTACGTTTCAGGGTCCCTACATGCCGAAAATGTTTTCTCAATTCCGTAAGTCTGTCTGTCGGTCTGACTGTTCGCGGCATAGCTAAAAAACTACTTACCCGATTGACTTGAAGTTTTGGTCAAAAATTAACGGTCATATGGGGATTACCTGGTAATATTTTGGACAAATTCCAAAATGGCGAACCAAATGGTGACCTACTTAAATGTTAAAAAAATTACTACTAAAAACTACATATCCAATTTATCTCAAATTATGCACAAAAATCAAGTATTATGTAAGGATTAACTAATAAAATTTTGGTGAATGAATACAAGATGGTGGAACAAAAGGCTTAGTAAAATATTTAAAAATTCAGCCTGAAAAACTTACTTGGCCTGATTTCAAATTGTGTACCATAAATAATTGTGTTATAGAGATGAACTAGTATATTTATATGCCAAAAAATATGTTTTATCAATACCGTCGCACACTGGTCGAATTGCTTAAAAAGCTGGCTATAAATGATATTTCCATTTGCGATATTTTTAATTCAATTTATGACGAAATTATATGTTACAAATTTTAAGTTGGCCTAGAAAAAACAATTGATATCTCGTTGCTTGGGACCCTGTCAAACATTGCTTAAGGTTTCTTGTTTGCGTCATTATTTTCAACACGTTAATATTTTGATAAAGTTCGTATTGTACTGGTGGTTTCAAAATACTCTAGAACTTTTTAATTAGTTATGGATAATAATACTTATGTAGTAACTAGTATTTAAAAGAAAAAGATTTTTGTGCCTTTTCTATAGGGCTGGTAAATTAAAATTAAAAAGATTCACAAGCATAACAAATCATGATTGAAAGTCTCTAATATAATAACATTTTTGTTAGTGATTTCACCACATTTCCGACTTCAAAATTACTCTAAAATGTACATCACGATTCTAGCAAAAGAGATCAAAACAAAATCTTGCTCGAGTTTGCTCCATTTTTATTTTTTTTTATTTAAGTTGCAATGTGTAAGTACCTAAAAACCTAATATTTGGCAAGTTTATCTTAAGGTTTAGTCAAACTTCTTAACGTGGGGATCCAAAGGTCACAATTTAATTTCAAAACTGTATTTTTGGCAGATTTTGGATGTGAAATATGTCAAATTAATGACAGTTAGTATAAAATTTGCCTTTTGGACCCGTAGGTTAAGATGTTAAATTAGACGCGGTATCTACAAAACATGCTTCAACTCATCATTAGTGTTTGATATTTAAAAATTGTTTTCTTCTTTTTAGCCCTTTTAAATGAAACTTTTTCTTTAAAGATACATACTTTAATGTAGTTTTTAATTATAAAGTTTAATTAAAAGTATGTTAATAATTTATTTTTTATTTATGGAGTAAAGGTGTAATGATACACGAATAAATCTTTCATTAGTTTTTTGTTCTTTTAGATCGGAACATTTAACTTTAACGTACAAGCAATTATTTGAAATACTTCAAAGCTTTCCCGACCAAACCAACCATGCAAAATTTCAAAAACTGAAGGTACGAATATCTGAACTCACAGGATATCAAGCTTTTCCCAACTATATCGACTTGCAATACTTTTTAAAAATATATTGTTAGGTGGAATAAATCAACTAGGATTAAAGACAGGTTTTTAGTTTGGAAACTGTGGTGAAATTTAAAAAAAATATAGTAAAAGGACGTAAGACAGTAGCCTTCAGTGAGTGTAGTGAACGTCAAATTTTGGAAAACAGAAGCCCTTCGAAAATTTCAACGCCCCAGGAGTTAACCTATGCGGCTCAAATGAGCTACAGATCGTGTGGTAACTATCTGCATCAAAAATTCTCAAGACTATTAGTAACGAACCTGAGCAAGACAAAATGTTTGAAAACAAACAGATAAAAAAATTCACAGTTAACTGCTGATGAAAAACTGTAATTATCCAATTTATCTAAGCATCAGTACAAATTCATTAAAATGCAAGCTGTACAAAAAAATTGCAATCTATATCCATTGATAAAGTTTTGGAGGCAAAAAGAAAATGTTATCCCAATAATATTGCAGTCAATGAAACTCAAGCTGTTATTCCGGTAAATTGCACCATACTGCTGCACGGCTGATGCTATTACAAAAAGAGGTAATAAGTACCTTGGCTGAATCAACACTTTTAGTTTTAGTTTGTAAATATGGTTTCGATGGTACTTCAGGGCAAGCATATAAGCAAGTGTTTTCAAATAACAGCTCCACTGATGCTTCTGTATTCTTCACTAGTTTAGTCCCTATTAGGTTAATTTTTAAAAATAGCGATAACTCTGAACTTGTTTGGCAAAACGGCCAAATCAACGCGTTTTTCGACCGAAAATTTTGCTCGGGAACGTAACACTTGAAAAAAACAAATTTAATAATGAAATTAAAAATTTAAAACCTTGTTTCTACAGCGAGAATAAATTTTAAAATATATTTTCAGATGCATTTTACAATGATTGATGGAAAAGTAGGCAATGTTTTGGCAACATAAATCAACACAAAAGTGTTTTGTGTGTGGTCATCCAAGGATAAATAATTACCTTTAATTTTGAATTTACCGGTTTAAACAATAGCCATCTTCAAAAATGCCTGGATACGTTTCTTTGAATACCTGTTGCATATCATATAAAATATGCATTGAAAAATGGCAAGCAAGATCAAGAAGACAAGCAAAGCGGCGACGTATCCATAAAAATTAGCTGATTGTTGATAAGCCTAAACCAAGGTTCGTCAAATGATGGCAACACGGCCAGAAAATTTTTTGAAAATTCCAGTTGTTGCCAACATTTGTCGATGTTTATCCAAAAATTACATATCATTTTACAGACATTGTCTTGTATTTATGATATAGATAGTGCAAGGTTTGGGTCTTATGCAATTGAAGCTGCAGAACTGTGTGTATCATTATATCCTTGGTACCCGATGCCAACATCTGTGCACAGAGATCTACTACATGGATCTGTCATTATTTCCTCATTTTGTGTTCCGATTGGGGTATTGTCAGAGGAAGCCCAGGAAGTAAGGAACAAGGATATTAAACGCTTTTTTGCAGAAAAACTTCTAGGACGCACAATTTAACTCATTTTAAATTTATTCTCCTCTGACCCAATAATATCCAGTTTTCGCAAGATACCACCAAAAAGCTGCAAAACTTTGTCTCCAGAAGTCATTAATTTATTAAAAACACCTGAAATTTCTTTTAAATCAAACATTTCCATTGCCGAATTACACCTCTTCCGAATCTTCTTCTGATGAAGAGTAAAGTTTTTCCTTTGCAGAAACGTGATTTTTTGTCTATTATAAGTTAGATAAGGCTAAAATATTGTACATATAGATCTGTACGTGATATATATTTTTTAAATTAAGTCTTTATAACCTTTTACAGGGTGGCCCAACTCGTCTCTATTTTTGATTTATCTGGTATATTTTGCAAAAACGGTCGGACACATCATTTTTTATTGCTTGGAAGACATATTTTCTACTATAGCTGTATAATTGAGCCACCCTGTATAAACAATTAGCCTTTTTAAATAAAATATAACTATCAAATATAATACCAGCTTTAACAAATTTTTTTAGGGAGATTGCTTTCATATTTTGTCATATTTTCAAAAAATTCCGAGATCTCCTTTCCGAGAAAAAAATAAACGGCATTAATCCTTGAACTTCATCCATATATTAGCAGTACTTAAATTTGATATAATTTCTCAAAATGCATTTTTAAGTTGTTATCGTTAAAATAATTCGATATGTAGGTGTAATGGAAGTATTTAGGCACATACACATTATTTTTCTATTCCGTGATAATTGTTACACCCTGTATAAGACCTGGTGTTAGCTTCCCTCTAACTTAAGCGGTAACTTTTATAACATGAAATATTAAATAAAAAACGGGTATATATTTTTACAATAATGATAAAAGCAAGAAAAAGCACACTTAAAGCTCTCTAATGAAATTAAGCCCGCTGTTCTGAATTCAATTCTATAATGCACTTATGAGATCATTTAGGACGGCGAATGAAAAAACCCTCGTTACTCTGGCAAAACTGTGGAAGATGCTTTGAATGCCCTTTTGGAAGGATTAAATATGAATCCAAAAGCAGTTATGATGAACTCTATAATTATCAATGCCAAGAGCGAACAAGTGACATAACACGCTCTTAATTTTTAATAAGATATGTTTTTGATATTCGTTAGCTCATAGGTGTTTTATTGGCTGTTTTTGTTTTTATTGATTTTGCTATTAGTATTTAAAAACAAGTACAAATCATTTAAAAAAAAACAACCCAACTGCTTAGAATCGATATATTAACATAGGAAAATAACCACAAAACTTCGGCAGGTACGGGATACCGGGATAAAGCCAAAAACAAAAATAAAACTACTTCTGAATCCAACGTACACCGAGAAAGCATCTCGTTCGATATCATGTTTACACCATTTATATTAAAATAACGTTCATTTGGCAAACAAAATTCGGAATGAAGTATATATATATATAATTTATTCTTCTTTTGCGATTTTTATCTATTTTTTAAAGACCCCTAAAAGCTTTTGAGGAGATATTTGCAAATTTCTGAACCTTCGTCTAATTAAAAATTCCGCCTTGTCAGAATATATATTCTGACGTCGAGTCAGCAAAGCGCACCTTGAAAAAGTGACAGTTTTCTTCAAAAATGAAAAGTTTGTGCATTTTCTTTTCAAACTTGATTTTATCTGGTTTCTTGACTTAGGAAAATAAAGATGTACAACTATTTTTTATAGCAAAGATGTGAAACTTTCGACCTGCCTAATCGTTTTTGTCCTAGGAGCAAGCAAAAAATTCGTGCACTTTACATTTCAAAAATTTTACAAAAATCAGTAACTTTTATTCTCAACTTTTTTTTTAATTTCGATTTCATATTCAAATATATGGGAAACTGATTGTTGCTTTTTATTGCTGGTAGAAAGATGTCTTTTGTTCAGTTTTGATCAATTCCATTATCCATTATTTATATTCTCAATTATTCTTTCGCTAACAGTTAGATATTGTATATTTATATACTTGTACAAAAATAGCTTGGTTTGTCGAAAATATCATTTGGTGTTAGATGTTATTTTTTTAAAACATTAGTTTGATTGCTAGTTTTTAGTTATATTCGTTACTGGTAACTCGATCACCTGAGGCAGTTTACAGTTCGACGGGTTGGGATCTGCTGAAGCCTTTAAATTAAGCCCTCTTCCTGAGAAGTCGGCTTTTGCCTACAGACTACTATTAACGTTTGTTATTATTAACCACTTCTGATTTACTTTTTTTTCTTGACTCATTTACTCTTTGGTTAGTGGTAGACATTAATTTTCTAAATACTACTCTGTGCTATTAAACAGAGAAAAAGTGTGACGAAGGGCAAAGTATAAAAATATAATGGGTTCGGATACTACTTTTAAATTAATTGCTATTTTAAGCTATTGTCACTTTATTTGCAGTTTTACGTAAGAGACTGAGAGCTGGGTCCAAACCAATCTGCAGGAGTATTTTCGTCTAACTGTTCTTCTTTTTCCTCCCATGTTTGCCTTAGAGTGTCAGTTGCGAAATGAGATATTTCCGACTTCTCATCAAGTGTCCAAGGTTATTTCGTTTTTTTTTATTGTAAGAACAATTTCTTTCTCTTTACTCAATATCCTCAGCACTTCGTCATTCTTGACATGATGCGGTCAGGAAATATTCGAGGGCACACCCACGTTTCTAATGCATTCAGCTTGTTTATGATATTCTGGTTAACAGTCCATGTCTTCAAGCGATAGAGTAGAATGGAGAACAAATAGCATTTAGCCATTATAATTTTAAGGGTTGGGTTAAGGCCTTTGGAAGTAAATAATTTTCGCATTCAGATAAACGGTGTTCTGGCTTTCTCTTTTCAATAGCGAACGCCTTTAGCGTAATTCCAGTTGCAATTAATATTTGTTCCCAAGTATGTAAAGTTTTTACTTCATCCACTGCCTTGTCGTCGGTCATTAGAACGCCTTGAGGGTGATTTTTTCTTGTTTCAACCATATGCTTAGTCTTAGCGATATTTATACTGTTCCGAATAATGGTGAACTCTGTTTAGTAATATTTGCAGATCTTCGAGGGAATTAGCTATAACTATATATATTCCCCATTAATTTGTATACCCCCTTGACCGTCGAAAGTTTATTTAAAAATTTTCTTTGAGTAGAGATTAAACATGGGGGGCGAAAGAACAAATCCTTGACGCACCCCCTACAGATTTAAATTTTGTCGGTAGTGGTGTTTTTCGCTTTTATTGTAGTGCTTTGTTTCCAATACAAGCTTGCTATGATTTTTAAATATTTCTCGTCAAGTCCAGTTTCTTGTAATAAACTACTCAAAAATGAATAAAGATATTTATGTTTTTTAACCTTTTTCAGAGCCCCGTATTTTTTACAATAAGGCATCTAATGGAATTGATTTTCAGTGTTAAGTGGAGGATTTAGCTAACTTTTAAGTAATTTGAGTGTTAAAAAGTGTTGCAAAATGCAGTATTTCTAATCAACTGTAAACTCTTAATTTATTTTTCTGTCAATTTTTTGAAAGGTTATTAAGTTCTCCTAAAACGGTTTTAAAATCAGCTGTTTACTTTACAAGTCCTAAGGAATTTGTACATGGTCGCCCATTTTCTATTTATTTCCAGAAAATCTCCTTTATTAGCAACGATAATGGGATGAGATTTCCGCGATATTGTGCTACTTTTTTGGGACACGAAAAACACCATTTACCATTTTACAACCGTTTTAGTTTTTGAGCAAGAGCGGATTTCTGTAAAAGTAGTACAGAATTATTTTTTCACATAATTCAGGCGGTGCATTTACTTCCAGTAGTCCGGTCTCACATTATCTGACAATTTAATATCATTTGGTAATAGTTATGTACGTTTTAGGTTTAAAAAACGTATTAAACTGAAGTGTTTAATGGCTATTTAAGATATAATTATCATCTTTCTTCTAATAAACTAAATATGCAAGAAATCATATAATGACGGGACAATCAAATATTGCTGAACTCATGTACCAAATAGCTCTGCTCTGAACAACGCAGAGTGTTATTTTGCGAATGATATCCAGCTTCAAATAAACAGGCACTACTGCTAGAAGATCGGGAAATTGGACGCAGAAGATAACGAGACCTAGATAAGATCGGCTTCTTCTCTTTAATGTGAGAATGCACAACATCTGCAACAAGCATTCTGTAATACCACTGCCACCCGAATATCGGACCAAATTGTCAGAAATCGCTTACGTCAGGTAACGATCTCATCATATCGTCCTCCTTGGCATGATATTCTATTTTTAGACGAGTTTAGATTTTGCTTTTACCATAATTTGTTCAACCTGTTGTCGCATTTGGTGGCGGAAATATTATGGTCTGGGCGGAAATTTCGGTAGATTGGCTTAGTGATCTCTATATTTCTAAGGGATCACTAACTGTCATGCGATATAACGAAGAGATCATTCTAGGACCTATTTTAAATCGTGCGAATGCAATTGGACGTCATAATTTGATATTATGACAATGCAAGACCGCATAGAGTACAAGTGGTTGTAAATACAATTAGGAACGACGAACTAAATCATCTTTCTTTTCCTCTTCTTTCGCCGGATCTTAATCCGATAGAGTCTACATGGGACTTTCTGCAGAGATGGTTGGATAACTGTCACCAGCCACCTACTACTACTCAAAAGCTAAGGGATATTTTAGGAGTTTAATAGCAAGAAATAGCGCAGGAGCATGCTAATAACTGTATTTTGAGTATGCCGGCAAAACGCAGATCTATTATTGATGCTCATGGCAGGGCAACACGTTATTAAATGAAGAATTAACGAGAGTTAATGATTGTCTAAAATTGTTTTAAATCCTATTATTTGTTATAATTATATTATTCTTATTATGTTTTTTAGATTAAAAAATAAAAGGTTTAAATTGCTAACTAAAATCTTCAAATGAGTTTTGTTACACATGTTTAAAGCAATGGACCCACTGCCATTTATTAATAATCCAGATTTTAATAGCGGGGGCCAAATTTCAGATACCCGGTATATTTATCTTACTTTACGAAGTTTCGGGAGAACTTAATAAGGTTTCAAAATGACACAAAGATAAATCAAAATCCATTCTCTAAAATTTTCATATTTCAATAGTTCATCAGAAATATTGCATTTGCATAATTTTTTAAAAAACTGTATATTCGGAAAAGGAAGCATTTAACAAAAATTAATTAAATCTCTTAATATAGTAATATTCCTGCGTAGGTAGTGGCAACAATAAAAGAACAATAAAATAATATTTGTATAATTGTCAATGCGTTTGAAAAACGAAACGTAATTCCAACTAATTAATTTTCTTAAATTTTTGTTTTTGCCGTCATGAAAGATATCGTGTGGTTTGTAAAAAACTTGATTCATGTATGTAGTTTTCATTAAAGAGTAAGTGACTTAAAATTACAAAAAAATGCTAAGTGTTTTTAAATAATTTGTTATAATTTATTTATTCAAAAGCATTAGTTTCCTATTTAATAAAAAAAATAGAGATCTAATACAATTACCCAATCTAACTAGCATTCAAAATGAGTAAGATGACCATGTTTCCGCCTTTTCAAAAAAAACTGTAAATTTTAAAATGTCTGTAATGCCAAAGCAACCCTTGAGTATTGACTCCCTGTCATATATGCTGCAAACTACTTGTATTTTTACCTTTTAAAATATTTGCATTTTCATTTGTTTTCGCCCTGGATATTATGCATAAAATTATTACTAAATAGCTATAATATGCATACGAGGGAAGTTCCAAATAAAAGTCAGTTTACCGATTTTTTCAAAAATTTTACCGATGTTCCAACCAGCACCCATGCACGGGGCACGGACACTAATATGAATTAATTTTTTTGCACTTTCCGTTTTATATCATAACGCTAACAAACGATTCGTTGATATCCACGGATTGACGCCATATATCAGCTTTACAAATCGTTAGTCACATGTCTCTCTTTGATATTTCCCCTTTTAATACTACAAGTGACGCGTTATTTTGAATTATGTATACAGTTTTTATGTTTTGCCCTTTTATCCGTATCTTCACCATCAGGGGTCATATTCCTGAAATAAAACGATTTTGAATTTTTAAGTTGAAACATTTTAAATAATAATCGATTATATTAATTTATGTTATATAATAAGTACATTAATATTGTACAAGGTGTTAGGGGCTTGACTACAAACATTTTTACACATGATAATATGACTCATTTCGATTAAAAAATGTTGGGTCTATTCCTTACCAGTTTTAAGAAAATTGGCCTTAAATGTGTAATTTATTTTACTAATTTTTAAGCAAAGCAATAATACTTTTAATAATTTTATTTTGTAAAACAATTAATTATAACATGTTTAACAAAATCTCTACAGTTTTTTCTTAGTAAAATATCTCAACAATCTAAATTTAGAGAGTAAAAAACGGATCTTCTAATTAATCTTACCTCAAAAATTGGCAACCTCGCTGATATACTGCCGGGCTCAATGAACATAACAATTCGTTAACGTAGCACCTAGCTTAGTTTTTTGCAATGTAAGACAACTCCATACCGATTGAATAAGTAGTGTCGATTTTAAAAACGTATACAAAGAACGAATATGCAAACATGCTACTTATTCATTAAGAATGTAGACAGGATGCACATTTAGCGTCCCAAATATACTGGGAAAAGTAAGGTATCTTTATAGGCGTTCGAGCGACACAAATTTGTGTTCGGTTTTCCAAACAGTGCCTGTTATTGGAAATGCAAACATTCGTTGTAATAATCGTGGACCGAAGAGACAAATAGCACCTGAAAACGAGGAACATAGTTTAGCTGTAGGGAAGGAAAACCTTGTGATATTGGATTTAGCATTTGGTTTAAGATTTTCGAATATTTTTGTTATTGTGTGGAATACCTAACTAATTAAAGGGCCTGGTAAGTTGATACTTTTCATTAATTTTTAGAAGGTAAAAACTTAATTAGGTTTATGCTGGTAAGATTTTACAAATAAATGATAATCTCAAAAATTATTATGGTTTAGTTAAAATGACCGGTAGTTTCTCCTTTTTTATACGCGCCGACATTATGCTAACAAACAACTACCCTTTTTATTACATAATTAATTGATTCATAATAATCAAAGTAAATTAATTGAATCTTTCTCAAACCTACACGTTTTTTTATGTTTCTTTGTTGAAAAAACAGAGCCGAAGAGATTAAAGTAATCTCGCACAACCGAATATCAATGTTGCCATGTTGTCAAGAACCTAATTTGAACCTCCTCCTAAATTAAACATTTTAAACTGTGATATCTCAAAAACCATTTAGAATTTACCGATGGCATATAAGACTATTTTGTTCAAAATCATCCGTACTATCATCTGTTAAAATATGTATAGTCAAACCCTAACACCTATATAGTAAAAGCATTTGGCCTGTCATTAAAATATGTGGATCACATTGTGAGATTATCCAGGGAACTACTTTGCCCTTACCACATATAAAGGGTACAAACTCTAGCATTTTATTTACTTTTCATAACAACAGTATCATCAGCCAAGGCAGCAGCAAATATTTTCTATTAATGTGTGGACAGAAGTTATTGAAAACCATCTAACTGGACCATATATTTTACCAATAAGGTTAATGATAAGATGTTTTGAAGAATGGCTTGGCAGATCTTGTTCTGCCTTTTCCGTTAGATGGCGCGATGAGTGGATACAGTGACTTTATAAGAACAGTGGCAACAATAGGATAACCAATTTTTTATTGGTACGGCCATATTGCTGTTAAAATCGTTTTGTTTACTTTTTGCCTACTTGGGTTTCTTATGAAGTTTGTTGTTTTAGTGTACTATTTTATTAGTTTTTGTGGTTATTAAAATGAATATTCATTCAAACAATAAGTTCTAAGCCATTGGCCATATGGAGAAATGTGTTTAAGCCTGGTTCATCTGCTTTTTGCTTGTAATTATAAAGTGTTTGTGATGAATTTGTACATGACTACACGACCGTAAATGTCTTTATTTAAGTTTACTAGAAGAAAAGTTATTAAATATTGCGCATTATTATGTTTTGGTTTTATTTTGCTGTAAAAGACAATATTGTTTCATGTCTTGTATATGTTTTACTTCATTAGCAATCCAATTTGAGGTAGAAGCTCTTAAAAATTAGCATAAGAGAAACTAGGTATTTTTTAACAAAAAAAATGTTTTTGTTTTATTCAAAATTACATACCTAATGTATCATATTTCTCTTTTTTTATGTAATAAATTTCTTATCTCCAGGGGCCTTCATATGTTTTATAATAAAAAATCTACGTTTAAATTAATATTTCGTTTTAGAAGTATAGTAATATTATGCTCCCTTGAAGGTATAATCCTAAAAACAGCGTATTATACAGTTTGTATTTTAGAGTTATCTAACACTGAAAATGCCTATTTGTGCTGCAGTATTATTGCAAAAATAGATAGTTCGAATAGATTATTAAAATGAAACATTAACATAACCCAATATTTACAACTGACGCTGACAGAGGTTGTCAGTGTAAAGGCGGGAAATTTAAATTTCGAATATTTTTTCTGCGACCTATTAATCTGTGTAACCTTCTAGTTGGTCCAATTTTCTTATATTAATGTGCTGAAGCAGATTAATTCAGTTAAATTTTGCTAAAAACTATCCATAATATGTGTGCCCCCATTTAAACCTTTAGAAATTTTGCTTCATTCTGTTGTCACCACTTTCATTATAAAGTCACTGTACCAGTGGAACTATAAAAAAAGGTGGTGCATTCACCACATCGTCCAGAAATGTTATTGAAAAAAACATATTGGTTTAAAAAAAAAGCAATAAAACAATTCAAAAAATAGTGTTGAAAGGTCTCGTTAACCAGTCGATCATTTACAAAAAAAAATCATGTAAATGGGTGTAGTACAACTCTGGTACGAACTTGCTGATAAATCTAGCTTAATGTTTTAAATATATAGATTCCTAACAAAAATCTTTTTTGGCTTTTTCGCAACTGAATAAAAATATTTAACTTTAAATTAATTGAACACATTTAAAAATATATAGATTCCTCTTAACATTCGACCAATGGTTTACGCATGATGAGGTATCCGCACACCATTTAAAGAACTTCTTGGCCACCATGCTCTCCTAACATAAATACGTGTAATTTCTATTTATAAGGAGTCGTAAAACAGCTGGGTATTCTACCTCCATAGAAAATGAAAACATATTAGTGGAACGAAGCACCAATGCTTGTGAAACAATACGTCAAACAAAGGAGCAGTGTCGAGCATACGCTGATGTACAAGGACCCACTTTCAACATCTAATTAGAACAACATTAATTGTTTATATGTAGGTAGTGAATTGCCACACAAATTAGAAACAGAAAAATAAACTTCTTGTTTTCGTGATTGACATTTGTCGTTATCATAATTTATTTTTTTGCCTAGAAAATAATGTTTCGAACGAAGAGAAGCCAAGATATATTTTTTACTAAAAACTGTTTAACTCGTTAAAAAAAAAGTCAAATGCAAAAATGTCAGTGGCGAATAATTTTTTTTATTAAAAATAATTCGGGACTTCCTATTATGCACACCACTTGTCAAAGTAAAATTTTTCTTTTACTCATGAAAATGTCTGTCAATACAGTTATGATACCCGTAAGTTTTAAGGCAATATCTCAAAAAATTTTTATATTATTTAAAAAAATATATTTATAAAATATGTTTCAACATCCTATAACTAAAAGAATGTTTGTATTAACTTTTTTCGTATTTTTTTACTGTAAATTCCACCCTTAGATAATGTTTTTAATGTCTTGCCGAAACACCCTGTTTTTCTCAATGATTATCGTTAAAACATTGTAGGCGTGTTGTTATTTTAATAAATTTTTAAATGAATTGACTGTGCTAAATCTGATGTTTATATTAAACAATTTAAGTAGTTCTCAAAAAGTGAACTGTCGCACTTGCATTGACTTTAATTTAAATTACTTACAACGTTTCAATCGTGTTGTACTTTCAATCGTGTTCAAGTATAATGTTTAATAAGAATGATCCATTGTCTACAATCTGCAGACAGATATTTGACATTTGATGTATATTTACTTATTTTTACAATATGGCACAACCAAAATTTCTCTTTATAACAATTTTGTACCCAAGAGATAATAATCTCTTTAGTTCTTAAAAAAAGTATCCTGAACTGGCTTCAGAACGAAAAGCGTGTCTACTAACTTGTTATTATCTTCAATTAAACTTGTGAATGTTTATGTTAGTAGATATGTTACTAATTAAAATATTGTGTTTAGGCATATCGGTAATCTTAGGTTTTTACAGTTCATAGAATAATAAAACTACATTAAAAATCTTTATAGTAAATAAATGAATTCTAAAGAAGAGTTTAGAATGGAATGGAACATTCAGTTTCCATCCAAAGGTATCACATTATATTACTGAACAATTAAAAAACTAAGAAATATATCAAAACGCGCTTTGGACAGAATTACTAAGAATTTTTTGAAGTTTTTTGAAGGTGTTGCCAAATCGGTATTTTTTCGAAATAAGTGTTTATTTTAATGAATATTACTCTATTATTTTAAATGGAAAACCCTGTATATTTTATCGCCAGAAGAATGTCTGACCCTTCTTTTCAAAAATGTATACATTGTTTTAATTTATATTAGTTTATTTAATTTATAATCAATTTGAATTACCCTAAATAAATTAAATAACATAAACTAACTAAACTTAAAATCACAAATTAATAAATCATTTGTTGGAAGTGCCCGTCATTAACACTTATGCACTCATTTAAAATTACAATTAGATGAAATGCGTATCGCAGCATATCTCGAGGAATATTTTTTATCATATTTCTTATGTTATTCGTCAGTTCCTGCAATGTGTGTGAGATCGGATTATAACATCGCTTCTTCACGTAACTCAAAAAAAAATCATGGAACGACAGATCTGGAGAATAAGGTGGCCATTCTATTGGACCTGCTTTACCTATCCACTGGCCAGGCAATTTTCTATTGACAGATTCTCGAGCAATCTTCGAAAAATTCGATTCAATTTTAAAACTTTCAATAGTCCGTGAACTTTGCTTTTTCATATTTCTAATGCAGTTGCAATTTTTCTAACGGAAATTCGATTATTATGATTAGCCAAAATTTCGAGAATTTCCAGTGAGTCTTCTAAAAGATTTTGATGCTATATTGTCCTAAGTTTTTTCTCGACTGCGCCATTTGTTCTAAATTTTTGAGCCCATAGAAAAATAGTTCTTCTTTTAAGGTGGATTAAAAATTGCCCGAAAACGTCTTCTGGTGATTCAATATATAGGGTTACTGTTTGTATTTTTTCTAGTAAGGAAAACATTTTAATTCAAAAGTTGGACAGGGTTTTCATAAAGGTTACAGTGACACTGTCATCTTTTCGTTGCTGTGAAATAACGCTTATTAATAAAAAGCACAAGGTATTAATTTGCAAACATTTTGTTAGTTAGGAAAACTGCATTTTCTGTTGTCTAGTTTCAAGACACATAAAACAATATATACATTTTTGAAAAACAGAAAGGTCAGGAATTCTTCTGGTGATAAAATTAACACTGTGTTTCATTTAAAATAATCGAGAAATAATCATTAAAATAAATACTTATTTCAAAAAAATATGGCAATGAATTTGGAGATTTGGCAACATCGCGAAAAACTTTAAAAAAAATCTGGGTAATTTTGTCCAAACCGCGTTTTGATACCTTTCTTAGTTTTTGAGTTATTCAGCAATATAATTCCATACCTTTGGATGTGACACCCAGTATAAAGTTTAACATACTCATATCTACAACTTGTTGCTTTACAAAAATGTTAGCCCGAAATTGGCAAGAAAATTTTTGCCAACACATGTTTAAAGTGAGGTTACTGTAATTGGTATCTACTGGAAAAAAAATTATTTTTTGGTTAAATATACATCACAATCCCCTAGTAAAGGAAGCGCAGATCTTTAAAAAATAAATGAAGCTACTATTGGCATTCCTCAAAGAATTTTAAAAGTAATATTTTAGTTGGATTGCTAGCTTTGATAGAGTTCAACTTTCCTGTACGTTTCTTAAAATTTAAGCACTTTACTATTTACTTTTTAACGAATTTAGGATAGGTTCTAAAAAGCCTGATTTGAGACATTGAATAATTTAAATCACTTTAATAAAAACTAATTTTTGAGCTTAATATAAAAAACTCAATAAGTGGTTTTTAAATAAACACACACCGCCGTTTTGTAACGTTATGTTGAATTCGTATGAGTTTATCTCTATATCAAATATAAGATTTTTTACGTCGCGAAATGACAAACAAACAGACGGACCGACGAAATTGATAAAAATATTTTTTGGCGTTTAGAGACGCTAAAACCTGAAAATATGTAAAGCCTGACAGGCTAATTTTTTTTACGGTTACAAAATATTTTTCAGTTTTAGGAGTTGATCTCTATACCACAAATATTTATGGCCAACAATTTGAAATCAGTCTATGAAGTAGTTTTTTCAGGCTAAATGTTTAAATATATTATTAAGCCGCCAATTTGTTCCACAATCTCGTATTCGTATCAAAATGTTGCCATTGCCTATATAATACTTGACTTGTGCAAAGTTTGAGTTAAATTGGATAAGTAGTTTTTTTATAATAATACAGGAAGTATACAGGAATTATACAGGGTGTCCAGAAATTAATTTTAGATTACTTAATCTCATGGGACACTAAAATTTATTCCAGTACAGTTTAACCAATTTAATTTTGTATGTTTTTGTTTCACGTTTTAGTAATACGAAACATTTTTCTAAAGCGGTATTTTATTTTCTCTGTCAAAAATGCCAATTGACAATTTTCTTAACTTATCCACCATGCTTTAAAATTCGCAAAATTGACTTCTAAGAATTTTTTTGTATTAATACATACGTCTTTTGAAAATTACCCTGTAAAAATGGCTTTTAATGTACAGATTGTCCCAAAAATAACACCACTCCAAACCATTTTGTTGAATTTTTTAAAAATGCCTTATTTTACACCGGGTATAAATACTTTTTACTTCAAGTAAGTTTTAGGTTTAAACTGATTGACAACCAACAAAATTTACAAGGAACATCTTACAACCGCAACGTAAAGTCTTTTCTCGGTGCGAAAAAAAGCACTTTGAACAAGATGCTAAAAATTAGTTGTCCCGATCTTTTTGACGAGCAGTTTATATTGGCAACCACTAAAGAGAGAGATCAACCCATCGATAGAAATTATCTATTACTTAGAAGTAAACGCTATAAAGGCAGTACTCCAACAGATCCATTACTCATGATCAGCAGACACGGCATAGTTTGTTCCTCTAGAATTTGATCGTCCCTAAGCTTTGTTTTGATGTTGGCCAACGACATTTCCGATGGGCTATCTACATCAAAGCTTACACATCGATCAGTATATTCTAATTCAAAAGTTCTGGTAACTTCTTCAAAATGGTTTGAATTTTTAACAAATGAATCTGACTTACCCCGATGTACTGTTAGTTGGTGAGATCCTGTAGCTGGTTATAGGTCTAAGTTGTTCTTGTATTTTTGGTATTGGTGTCTAGATGCGGAAATCAGCAATTTTAAAAAAAATATCTCATGCGGAGTGGTTATACCGAAAAATTTATTCTTATCACAATTTTCAAAGGTCACGACACAAACAATTTACGTCCAGTTGAAGACCGTTCACCAGCAAGTCATCTGATAATAATTTCATACATGAGAAGGATTTTGAGGCTGCACATAAGTGTTATATAAGATCATATCATAGAAATTATAATTTATTTTTCACTTGATAATGGTTGGTTATACTAGCTAATCGAAACGTTGTGGTGATACTAGTTTTTGTAGGAAGGCAAATAATCATCCTGATTTTCAAATTAATTGTTGTATTTTAGAAATGTAAAAATTTTATTTCTGATAAAATTAGTCTGATATTATTTATTTTATTGTTTAAGCTTATCATTCAAGTGAATTATTGAATTTTTTATTTAATTTTGTATGTATAATTGTTAGAATGGTTGTATTTAGTATTGATAATCGTTTTATAAAGAAATTATATTATACGCTACCAATTTTTCTATTCCTCTGTCTATGAAGTTTCAGTTCTTATATGCCTGTCTGCCACGCAGCCAATGTTTTTAAATTGTTTTTCAGTGGATGGCTGAATTTAAATGCACTGCTGAATCTATTATTAAAAAAAAACGTGCTCCTGGACGTTTAAAGTTACGTGACAAGTATAATTTGTATGGTATACAATTAAAAAAGGAACGTTGATACTAATTTAAACAATGATTAATATACAAAAAACCATTAGATGCAAATGTGTTCTGATACGCCCTGTATACAGTCGATATAAACTGACGTAGTCCTATATTTTAAAAATCGGCAAGAAAGCTTAAACCAAATATGGAAAAAAATGAAATATCCTATTGCAAAAATGCAAGTGTTTTTTGGGACACCTTATATAAACAAATAAACAAAAATATTTGTATAAATAACGTTTTTTGAATATATACTTTATGACTTTATTTTAAAAATAATCTTTTAAGACCATGACATACTAATTATAAATTAATTCAGCTATATTCGCAGATTTGACTCTAAAACCAAGACCTGTATTTTTGCAAAAGTTAAAGGGAAAGTATTAAACCCCTTTCGAGAAAATGTTCAGAACTCCCTCCTACGTTTATAACTAGTTTTAAAATATTTTTTGCACACCCTGCTTATTTTCCGCGTTTTGCGAACCCTACAGACTATAAACACAATTGGATTAGAGGGCTCTGTAGTTAGAATATTTATTACAACTTGATATGTAGCAAAAATATAATTTTCCCAAAAAAAAGTCTTGCTTAACACCCTGCATAAATAATTTTTTAACTCAAGAAGTTTCACGCTTAAAATAGGCAATATGCAATAAAATTTGCAAGACAATGCAGGATTTCTTCTCGTTTTTATATATTCGCATTTAAATTGTATCTAAAAATTGCTCATTCCGTTTGCTCTGTCTAGCAGTTTAGAAAATGGTTAATAACTGAGCAAAGCTACTGTTATATCATGGATGAAAATCAAAACTATAGAAAATTTTACACAAAGTATAAAACTTTGGTTTAAATTTATAAATGCTAAGGACGATTATAAATTTGTTGAGAATATGCTGTAGAATTTGTATTCTGAGTTTGATAGTATCATTTGTCTAGGAGATTTTAACATTAACATGTTGGAAACAGATACCGGTATTTTATCTCAACTGGAAAATATTTTCCTTACCTTTGGCATACAACAGTTTATAAAGGAACCGACGCATATTTCTTCACACTCTATGTCACTTCTTGATTTAATATTTACTAATTTAACTTTCCATATAAATAGTATTAGTGTTACTGATTGCAATATCGCAGATCATTTTTTAACATCTTGTAAAATAAGGATTTTCGAACATCCTAATGAAGCAAAATCTTTCTTTTATATGCCTTTAAAGAGAATATATTTTAATTATTTTTATCGAGATGTGGAGCAAATTCCGTGGCAAAATATTATATACATGCACAAAATTGATGAAAAAATTTATTTTTTTAATAGTTTGGCATAGCATTTTAAATCTTTTTAATGAGCATGAATTATTTTTACGCACCTTAGATCACTGATAACATAAAATTACTTCAAAAACTTTTCAATTAAACAATATAAATAAAGTAAACTTTCCGCTCATTATAATTACTATAAGCAATTACGTAATTATACAACTGCGGCAATCAGGTCAGAAAAGAAAGCTTATCTTATAGCCAAATTTGGACGTTGCAGTATCAAGCTTCGCAAGCTCGATACTGTAAAAAATAAACAAGGCATTATTCTTCCTAAGTCAAGTAATGTTAATCAAATAAATGATCATTTCGTAAACTTTTTAAATAATAATAGCACTCTTAAGCCTAAATTACTACAGTTTTATAGCAACAATAGACCTCAAGGCATGGGCAATACTTTTCTTTTCACTTGTTAACTGAAAATAAAGTAAATGAAATATTAAAAAATTTTGAAATAAAAGTTTGGTATTGATAAGATCAGTATAACATTATTCCAGATGTGTTGTCCAATTATCGTTCTATATTTAACTCGTCTAATTAACGAGTACTTACTCTGTACTTACTTTTCTGTCCTTTGGAAACAAGCTCAGGCGGTTCCTTTGCCAAAAGTCAAAAATCCTAATGATTTTATTCAAATTTGTTCAATTAGTATACTTCCGACATTATCTAAGGTCCTTGAAAGAATCACTGAGAAACATTAGAGAGTATCTAATTGTACATAGTATCCTGCCTGGCAATCCGGCTTTAGAGAAGGCAGCAGCTGTGAATCTGCTCCTGCCGACGTATCTGATGATATTCTTAAACCATATAATGATTCAGGAATCATGGTTCTTGGGATTACACCGTGTCAAATTGAAATTACTATCCGACGTTTCGCCTCCGATTGCACGAGGCATCTTCAGGGATCTTCGCTCCACGAGAATGAGCTCGGAGAGATACATGCGAGCTTAATACCCGACTTGTGCTCGCCGAACCGTGACACTGCTTTAAGATCGGTTTCCACGTGTGATGTCGATCGTAACCCGTATCTCTATTAAAGTTGTTTTGTATCTTTAAAAATGTTAATAGATTCTATAATTTTTCGTTTAAAAAATCTTGAAACCGATGCTAGAACCTTGATTTCCTTTACATTTATAATATGGCCAGTTATATGCTGGTGTTCAGCTACAGCAGATTGAACAATTTGTTTCTATTTAATACATTCTTCATTTTCCTTAAATCTAGTTGATATTGAGCGACTGTTTCTTCTACATAGACTTCTCCAGAGGAGCAAGGAATTTTATATACTTCTGTTTGAAAAGGTACAATATCTTTTGGGGATCGCAAGCATTGTCCAATTTTCTTATGTGTATTGAAGATTGTACGTGTTTTAAACCGCCGAAATAATCGTCCCATTTTGTCTGTAGTGCCGTAGATGTAGAGAAGAACAACACTACCTAACGGTGGCTCCTTATCATTCTCCTTTCGCGGACTTGGATTACTATATCTTTTAATTGAATGCGAAATATCTTCAGTACTATAGCTCTTCCCACTCAAATCTCTCCGATGTTAGAGAATATTGAGCAGAAATACTAGTGAGTTAATAACAGTTAGCTAAACTCAAAATAGCGTAAGAAAATCTAAAAATAATTTAAGGAGCTTATTTTCATAATGCAACAATTCCATTTTTTAAGAAATCATGGTTCTTGGTATTAGACCGTGTGAAAATGGAATCACTTTTCGACGTTTAAGTTTAATGTTAAGACCAAGGAGCTCAAGGATCCCGCGGTTCTACGGACTACCTAAAATACATAAGGTTAATGTACCACTTCGACCTATCGTCAGTGCAATAGGATCTTCTACTTACAAAATTGGTAAATATCTTTCAAATAGTCTTAATAACTTTACAGGAAAAACACATTCATATATTAGAAACTCTACGCATTTTGTAGAAAAACTTAAATCAATCCAATTAGATCCCAAAGATATCTTAGTCAGTTTCGATGTAGAATCGCTGTATACGAATGTGCCTATAAATGACTTAATTTCCATAATATCAGACTTATTTCAACATAATAGTATTGACAACTCACTTTTAGATCTAATTGAAGCATGTCTTACATCAACGTATTTTGTCTTTCAAGGAACTTTCTATGAGTAAACCTCAGGAGCAACCATGGGATCTCCACTGTCACCAGTGGTAGCCAATATCTTCATGGAAGCTTTTGAGGAGGAAGCCTTAGAGGCGCCTCCACTAAAACCAAAATCATGGTTCAGATATATAGGCGACACTTTTGTAATATGGCCTCATGGTCCGGAAAACCTCTCTGGGTTTCTTGATCATCTGAATCAGCAACATGCTAACATAAAATTTACAATGGAAATTGAATCAGAAGGTACGATTTCCTTCCTAGATGTTCTTGTACAAAGGAAAGGGGATGGTTCCTTGGGACACTCTGTATATAGAAAACCAACGCATACGAACAGATACTTCAATATAAATTCCCATCATTATCCAGCACAGAAGCAATCAATTATCAATTCGTTGGTTTACAGAGCCCTCACGATTTGTGACCAAAATTCTTTACAATCGGAAGCAGAGAAATTGACTCAAGCCTTAAGAGGGAATGGATATTGCACTGATGATATTAGACGATCAATTAGAAAATTTAATAATCCTACTCCACGAAATGATACTAATAAGGAATTACCGATAGGAAATGTAGTTCTTCCATTTATACACGGAACCACAGACAAGATTGCAAGGTTACTTCGCCGGTCCGACTTACGTACAATCTTCAAAACACACAAGAAAATATATGTTTGAGATTGCCAAAGGACATTATTAATTTTCAAACGGAATGAGTATATGCAATTCCTTGTTCCTGTGGTGATGTCTATATTGAAGAAACTGGACGATCCATAGATCGACTAGGCTTAAGGAACATGAACGATGTATCAGAAAGAAACAAATTGTACAATCTGCTATATCTGAACACCAACTTACTGGGCATGTCACAAATGTAAAAGAAACCAAAATTCTTGCATCGGTTTCGGGACTCTATAAACGCAAAGTTAGAGAATCTATTGAGATTTATAAGCATTCTAACAATTTTCATAGAGATACGGGCTTCAGTCTACATCATACGTGGAAACCGTTCGTTACACCGAGGCACGCTTTGATAAACACAAGTCGACTATAAACAGCCGGCCTGGGTCTCTCCGAGCTCATTCAGTGTTCCGATCTCGTGAAGTGAAGATCCTGAAGATGCCTCGTGCAATAGAAGGCAAAACGTCGGAAAGTTATTCCATTTTGGCCCGGTCTAATCTCAAGAGCCATGATTTCTTAATTGACCACAGCCGTGAAAGCTTTCGTTGTAAATTCCATTTTTTACTTTTTTGGGAAATTGGAGAAATGTATTTTCAGGTTAATTGTTTAATGTAGTCTAGATACAGTAGTTCTGAAATCATTGTAAGATAAAAAGATTACCCTTAAACTTACCTAAAAAACTCACCCCCGTATTCACTAAAAGGTTTAAGAGATAGACGAGGTCTAGTTGCCATGGTACTTAAAACTCTTAGTTTGCCCGTTATGTTTCGCTTATGTCACTGTCATTTTGTAATTGTGACATGTAGAAAAATTATTTGTCCAATTGTTAAAAATGTAATTTTAAACCTACAACTGTCAAGTTAGACCTGGTCTAAATTTAAACTTCTTTAGTGAATACGGGTGATAAAGTTTAAAAATAACTCAAACTTGAACCAAGCTACTCTCCGTTTAACTTAAGTTTGGAGCTCTTTTCTTCTTGCAAACAGTCGCAGTCCTCTTCATTTTCAGGCTTAGGACTATTAACAAGATCTTCTTGTAAGATCTGAAAATAACACTGTAAATTCGGATCCCTAGTCCAATTTTCGCCGAATGCAGCTTTCAAAAGTATGTTAACTGCCCTGCCTTTATCAACCGTTATATTTGGCTTTTCTGCAATCTCTCGCTTAAAACCATATTCCCAAATTTTTGCCCCATTTAAGGAAAGTCTATGGCTTTCTTGACATATCTCGATTTCTATAAAATACTTGCTTGAATTTACTACTACTTCTTTCTTTGTGATTTCTTTTTTAATAGTCTCGATTTTTTGTTCGCTGATAACATCGTATTTTTTAAAAACGCCAGGCAAACTTTTTAAATCGAATACCCTCCAATCTTTTCGCAGTTCATGCACAGTTCCACATTGCTTGTAAATGTTGATATAATTATTTGGAAAAATATTGCAATCGTGCGGACGCAATTCGTTTTCAACACGGCCAAATACTCGATCAGCAGGCAAATACGAGTGGCCTCTTACTGGGTATGTTAGAGTAATTTCACAAATATTTTTTGGTGCTTCCTTACTCAACCAGAACATCGAGGTATGTAGAATATGAGAATTCTTATTTTGTCCTCCGCATCATTAAACTCAGTACCTCTAAGAACCTTAAGAAGAGCCGAGCCAACTTCATTAGAACCACGACCTGCACTGTCTACAGTTCATACATAAAAATGTGGATAACACTACATTCCTCAACTAAAAACCTCTCCAAAGTCATTCACTTTGTATTTAACTATGTTTATTATTCTAACGACGACGACAATAAATATCACTGCGCTCTTACAAACAACCAGTCTGATCTGACGTATTGGACTTGTATAAATTTGAAACGAAATCTGGACTTGTTCCAATTTGAAAATAATATTTTGCAGACTTATTACGTTTTGTAAAAAGATATGTGCGTTAAAGGTGATTTAATATGGGGAATCGTTGCAGTTTGAATCGGCAGAATTACAGAAAAGCAAGCTACTGGGTCTTAAATAGTTAACGACATCTTTATCTAAGAATTTGAATTTTTGAACTTGTTGCATTAAATAAGCTCCCCATTTATGGACATAGACACTACCTTTCTTGTAAAAAAAAAAGATAGTGTGTGATGCTGTTTTATTGCCCTATTTTAATAATTGTAGTAGCGTATATACGCCCTGCTTGGATGTTATAGATCCTTACCGGATTCAGAAAATACAAAATTCGTGTCTGAGGTTAATATACGGTGTTTGAAGGTCTAATTACATAACGCCCATTTTTACTGAGTCAGGCTGATTAAGTATGTTCAATCGGT